>CM047427.1:28953130-29279328 GCA_026168455.1 Theocolax elegans | reverse complement strand
CTTTGCACAAATTTACGCATTAGTACATTATTCGGTGAATTAAGTACGAGATTTGCGCAAAATATTTGGAATGAATTTAACCTTCTTTTTTATATTTTGTAAAGCGTTTTGGTTTGGTCTAACATTTGTAGTCTTAACCTTACTATTTGAACTGAATGGTTCAGCGTCAACATGAACTTGTGCTCGAATCACAATTACATTACTTTCGTTATTGCTTTCATCAGGTACATTATTGTCATTATTTTGTATCGCAGGCAATATAACTACATTATCATTACGCGTTTGATTTGAATAAAGTTCATCGTCATTATTAATATTAATTTGTGTACGACTTACATTATCTAATTCTGCCCTAAACTGCCTTCTTGTCTGTACCAATGAGTTATCCTTATTAGGATTTTTATTATCCTTATTAACGTCATCATCATCGCGAATAAAATGCGCTGGTTTTAATAGTTCGACAGACACAGATTTTTGACGACAATTAATTTCTAAAATATAATTTCTATCAGAAATTCGCGATCATTTGCTTCATTTTTTGCATAATGTTGAATTCATCATACAATCTTGCTTTGTCTATGTATATATTGGTTCCCATCGTATTACTTTCTATAAATATTATTTTAGTCCTAACCCCTACTAGTATCCTATCTATGTAATTGTTAATTAATTTACTTTCTAAATCATAACGTATTAACTCGTTTTCATGCAAATCTGATTTGACGTTCATGCAAGTACTTTCTGTAGTATTTAAGATGTGTAACGTTCTAGTATTTTTTCTTGTAAATTCTTAAAATTTCAAACAGTTCTTCACATTTTTCGTGACCTAACGGGCAATCGTTTTTCAGTTCGCTAAACGTCGTCCAAATATCCGTTAGATTCATATCTTCATGTATGCAAGTCATGCTAATAATAATTTTCCACGCGACTGGAGTTAGTTTTACATCTTCCTGTCGTTCGAAGAATATACCCGATGGAGGTATTTGTTGAAGTTCGATTCCTTTTGGTTCAACTTCGTTTCCCGTACAAAATGTTAAGAGGGATAAAAACATTATGTTGAAGTTCCTCATTTTTTTGTTCTGAAAAAGTAAAAGAGATATCGATAAATCTTTCCGCTCCTTGCCCTGTCTCTCTTTTTTTTATATATATGGATCCTTCTGGTTTATTGAGCGCCCTGCTTTTAATCTTGTTGCGTACTTATATTATTTTTTTTTATATGTGCCGGTTCTAGGTGTGTCTATTTTGTAATTTAAACCGAAATCATGATTCATGATTATATAGGGTGCACTATAAATTAAACTAAAAATATGATAAACTATGTATGTATTTTCTTTTTTTTTTATTGTTGTACATTTGCCTAGGGCAGTGTGGTTAGAACAAAAGGTTAGTCAGAAGGTGTCGTTCTTCTCTTAAGATATAGGCTTACGAACTCAGAATCCCCTTCTTATTTGATTTTTGTTTTATTTTATTTCTTTTTGATTTGGTCCATAGGCAGGAGAAGAAAAAAAAAAATTTATTTAACATTCTTGTATTTATCTTATCGTTATAGTTTTTCCGATCTTCCTTCGTCCTGTCCTTTTTTCATTACCAATCTCCCGTTGACCATCTTTCATCCCGTAATACGGTTAAGGAACCTCCCGCAAAACAACCAGTCGGACAATGGGATGTTACTTCTAGCTGTCGTTGGTGTTCATCGTCCGTACACTCCATGGATTCTATATTATCCCTTCCCTTGACGTTGTAGATAGTAATTGGCGCATTTTGCGCACTCTCGCCACACCGGAATCTTCTGTTTACAATATTTACACCTTCCATGGTACGTTTGGTCCCCAAATCCTTGACCACCATATTCTTTATTTCTAAGTACTTTGCATACGTTTTCCCTAGTTCCATCAATGCGGAGCTTTCTCTATACCTTTTCTCTACCTCATTTACGAGTTCATCGTCACTTTTTCTCGGTAGTCCGGATGTTGCATTTCCAGTTGTGCTCTAAAGTTTATAAATCGTCTTAACCTTTGAGGCATGCAAATCGTTGAAAACCTATAGCACTAAGGTAGGCTTCTTAGTAGCCAACCTAAAGCTTAAACTGTGATTGTAAATAACAGATGTTAGAACTCTGTTTCATTTGCTAGCCTTCGGGAATAAGCGGGAGTTGTTCCCATTGGCCTCATCTTGGAAACATTTGACTCCGTATTTAATAATTTTTTCTAATGGGTCCTTTTCCCCTTCTTTCTACTTTCTCTCCTCCTGTCTTTTCTTGCGTTGCTGTCGTTTGGTAAGTGCAACTTCCATCTTTAGGCAGCCTACAGAAATTTCTTTGTTTATTCGTGGTTGATATTAATTAAAGGATTGAGTCTACGTATTGAAGGAAGATCAGTTTTCATTGTTTATTTTCTTTTACTATAACCTTTTGTGATATGTGATACGCACAATACTCATACATATATCATGTACAAATTAAATTTTATACCATACTCAAACCAATGGGCACACATTCCTTTTCTCTCTTATTTTTTTTTATTTTATTTTAATTTGTTTTAACTAGTGATTAAACAATTGTACAAGACTTACAATATCAATTATAGATTTACATTATTTACACATCTTTTTGTTTGCCGTATTTTCTATCAAACTATACAGACTTGCGAATATTATGTATTTAAAATCTCCGTTATTGTCTCAAAAAAAAAAGGTTTTAATTGTTGGATTTTTGAACTTTTTCCGCGAAATTAAATAATTTATCAAATTTCTGCTGCATTTGTTCATTAAAATCAATATCGGAAATTTCTTCATACTGTAAATTCGAGTCCACGTCTTTATCCAACATGTGTAAGGAAGCTATCTGCGAGTTTACTTTACTTAATTTTTTTAATAAAGTTTTCTTTTCAATAATTAGTTTTGATAAAATCTTTTTCTTTCCGCCTCTTCTCGTTTCTTTGCAATCGTAACTATGTTGTACGGAATCTCCCATGTCCATTGAATCTAGTTTTAGATTTTTTTGTTTCTAGTATGCCAAACTCTCCTAATTTATTTATACCTGGGGGTCCTGTAAGAAGGTATGACTAATTAACAGAATTACTAGAGTCAAGGTAAGTCAGTTGTAATTATTTATATAGGTTTACATTTTGAACGGTATGTAGGAAGGATAAGTGACCGTGTTGCTGGAGCATTTACCGCAACGAGGAGGAAAGGGTGCAATCAAGCACTCCTTAGGAAGGATAAGTGCGGTGTTGCTGGAGCATTTACCGCAACGAGAAGGAAAGGGTGCAATCAAGCAACTCCTTAGGAAGGATAAGTGACCGTGTTGCTGGAGCTTTACCGCAACGAGGAGGTAAGGGTGCAATCCAGCACTCCTTAGGAAGGATAAGTGACAGTGTTTGCTGGAAGCATTTACCGCAACGAGGAGGAAAGGGTGCAATTAAGCACTCCTTAGGAAGCATAAGTGACAGTGTTGCTGGAGCATTTACCGCAACGAGGAGGAAAGGGTGCAATTAAGCACTCCTTAGGAAGGATAAGTGACAGTGTTGCAAGAGCATTTACCGCAACGAGGAGGAAAGGGTGCAATCAAGCACTCCTTAGGAAGGATAAGTGACAGTGTTGCTGGAGCATTTACCGCAACGAGGAGGAAAGGTGCAATCAAGCACTCCTTAGGAAGGATAAGTGACAGTGTTGCTGGAGCATTTACCGCAACGAGGAGGAAAGGGTGCAATTAAGCACTCCTTAGGAAGGATAAGATATAGGTTTTAGGTTTAGTGATGTGTTAGACTCCAATGATTCTATTTTATTGTAAATCATTTTTTTTATATATAACAATTAAATTTAAATTTGACTAAGTTCAACTGACATTGAAAATTTAAACCTTTTTCTTACTTTCCTTTGTACATTAACATCATTGTTATCTTAGGCGAGAAGAGTAAAGAGAAAAAGACCCTTTTCTTTTGTGTTATTTGCTTTATTCGTTTCTAGTTTAATAATCGCGTATTTATTTAATTTAAGTGAGTGTATGCTTTTCTTGTAATGATCTTTGCGTATAATAAAAAATATTATTTCCTTGTAGTTTATTTTCGTCGTTAATTTAGATATATACATATTATTTTTATATCGTTTTTTTGTATAAAGTCAGATAAATTGAAATAATTTTATTTTAAGTTGAATGTATGCCAATTGTGATTACAAGATAATAAATATTATTCTATTAACAACCTTTTAGAACTGTAAAATATATATTAGTGCGTATACATATTTTCAAGCACATTGGGGCTATTATATATTATATACCTATGTTTAGGCACTACAAAGGTTCCATATATGAATATCTTAACCTATTAACATGCACTATTTTCGTTTTATTATGAGCTAGCTCTATTTTTACATTTCCCTTGTCATTAACTATTTCTAAAATCCGATGTGGTCCAGTATATTGATCGCCTAGTTTGTATTTCTTCCCTCCTTTTAATAACCAGACATTATCCCCTGTCTGAAATTCTTGATGATTCGCTTTCCTGTCGTAATAGAATTTTGACCTATGTTTAGAAGCTATTAATTTTTCTCGCGCGATTCCCTGTATTTCGTTTAAACGTTGTCGTAAATTTATAATGTAATCATCATACGTTGGAACTCATTCTCGTGGGTCTAAAGGTTCGTTTATGGTAGTCGCGCTTTTCGTGCAAAAACAATTTCAAAAGGTGTGTAGAGATGATCCTCATGTACCGACGTATTATACGAAAACGCGGCTAATTCGCATAACTCATCCCATGAGTCATTTCTTTCTATCATTGTTTTTAAATAATCTGCTAAGCTGCTATGAAAACGCTCAACGGAGTTGTACTGAGGGTGATAAGCCGTGGTTTTAACTTGTTTAATCTTAAAAATTTTCGCTACTTCTCTCATCAGACTACTTAAAAATGAGGTACCTTGGTCGGATATAATTAACAATGGGGCGCTAAAAATTGAAAAGTGTCGACGAACTAACGCTTCGGCGATCGTTGCCGCGGTCGCGTCTGGTATGGGTATCGCCATACAGTATTTTGAAAGGTTGCATTGAATGGTTAATATATTATTGTTATTATTTCGAGATCTTGGAAATGGCCCCACATGATCGACCGATATAGATTCCATAGCCGAGTACGGAGTATCTGTTATTATCATACGTTGTTTAGTTTTAACACGAACCAATTTTCTTAGTTGGCAAGTTAAACAATGTCTAATGTAGTTTTGTACATCTTTCTTAATGTCTGGCCAATAAAAACGTTGTTTTATACGTTTATAGGTTTTTGTTACCCCTTTATGCCCTGCACAAGCAGACTCGTGCTTTTCGCGAATAATATTTTCCCTATTACTCTCTTCCACACATTTTATGAATCCTAAACAAATAATTATTTTTACATTAATTTTTCGTAGGGTTATACTTATTTGTTTCAATATTTCGTTCCATGAAACGTTTTCAATAAATTCGCTCTTTGCGATACTTATTGAACGTAATTTTTCTTTTAATATAATATTTTTCAAATTTAATAGATTCGTTTTTAGATTGTTAATAATTTCTGAAGTACTCAGTCGCTCTTCGTCACGTAACACCATAGCAAAATGCATTTTTCCGTTTTTGTTATTGATTCTTATTTCTCCTGGATTTAAATTGGAAAAATGAGGTAGTAATAATTTGGTAGCCAAATTTCTGGATCCTTCATCTAAAGGCATTCCAGTCGTAGTTATGAAATAAACGTAATTATCTTTTCTCATAATGAGTTGTTCTTTAACTTCAATGAATTTCTTTTCATCATTTGGTTCTTCGTAAACATCCTTCTCTTCCCAGGACTCGTCAAACTTGTTGTTAAAATTATCTATCTCCATGGGTTGTAATCTTTTGTCTGAGTTGACTATCGTTTCAATTTCCTCGGGGGCTTCTTGTATTATAGGAAGGTTTTTGACTGGTTCTTTTGATATATTTGACTTGTTGGGTCATTTAGCACTCTTTTCGTTGTAGTTTGACCGTGTTATTTTTCCTGCACGATTGCGTGTTTCCATAGAATGATTTTTAATAACATAAACGGGTTCTTCTATTGGATTTCTTGATAACGCGTCAGCATTAACGTTACTTTTACCGGCTTTGTATACAATGTCAAAGTCGTATGCATTCAGTTTTATTCTCCATCTACTAACTCTGGATGTCGGATCTACTGAGTTTTTGAACCAAACAAGTGGTTTATGATGTGATATAATGAGGAAACGACGGCCTCTTAGATAGCAATCGAACTGAGTAATGGCATACAGTATGGCTAATGCTCCCCTTTAATAAGTATCATATTTTTGCTCGGCTTTGTTTAATACCCGCGAAACATAAGCAACTGGCAGGTCGGTTCCCACCTCTCCTTGTGATAATATTGCTCCTATTGCTGTACCGCTAGCGTCACAAGTCACTATAAATGGTTTATTAAAATCTGCAATTTGTAGTATTGGTTGTTTACACAATTTTTCTCTTAAATCATCGAATGCCTTTTGAACCTCGCTGGACCATAGGAAGGGTGCGTCTTTCTTTAATAAATTACTTAATGGTCTAGCAATACCCGAAAAATTCGCAATGAATCGTATATAATAACCTGCTAATCCTTAAAATTGACGTATGTTTTTCACTGTTTTTGGAATTGGAAATTTTTTTACAGCTTCTAATTTTTTTGGATCCGGCAAAACACCTTCTGGTGATAGTACGTGTCCCAGATACACTACTTCTCTCTTTAAAAATTCACATTTGTCTGGCTGTAATTTCAGATTTGCGGCGCGTACTCTTTGCAAAAATTTTTCAAACTTTTGGTTATGCTCCTGAATATTTTTAGCGTATATAACTGCGTCGTCAAGGAATAAAAATATTTCTTTGCCTTGCATGCCTTCGAAAACACGATCAATCATTCTTTGAAAAGTGGCTGGAGAATTGCATAATCCCATAGGCATTGTTTTAAATTGAAATAAACCGAATGAAGATGCGAAAGCTGTTTTGTGTCGATCTTCTTGTGCTAACGGAACTTGTAAAAATCCTTGACATAAATCCAAGACGGTGAATACACGATTTTCTGGTCCGATTTGATCGATAATATCTAATATATTAGGTAATGGGTATCGATCATTTACGGTTTTATCGTTTAATTGTCGAAAGTCGACAACTAGTCGGTATCGTTTATTACCCTGACTATCAGGTTTTTTTGTTACTAGAAAAACAGGTGATTTTGAGAGCATGAGGAAATATATATGGCTTAGCTGTGATTGGTATGTCGTCGACAGTCGGTATCTTATGTTCTATAGCATTTGTCACGCCTAATTTTTCTCCTTTTAGACAGAAACAATCCGAATATTTATCAATTAAATTCCCTATAGATAGTCTTTGTTCCTCGTCCATTTTATCAAAATGCAATGCTTCTTTTAATCGTTCATTACGATTAAGTGTACTCGTATCCTTCGTTATGTTAAGTATCCTCGCTTCAGATCGATCGTCAGAAATGTCGTGTATGTCGACCTCTTCACTTTCATAACTATAAAAATTATTAATATAAGGTTTATTTGAATAAACCAAATAACTGTTATTCATTTCATTTTCGTGTATGGCTTCAACAAATTCACTTCGTAAATTTTCGTTTATAACTCGTTCATTCAATAAAAAATCGCTAGGGTCCTCATACTGTTCATTTTCTTCTTGTATGTTTATTAAATTCTCATTATTTATCTCATTTTCAGTTTCTTCAGTTCCTTGTTTGTTTATCCATAATATTTCGGTTCTCGATATTATCAACAAAATTTTCCTTATTTTCACGAGGTCCGCATTTATCGCCCTCCTCGATTTGATAATCCATTTGTACTCGACAATTCATCTTTTTATCAACAAAATTTTCCTTATTTTCACGAGGTCCGCATTTATCGCCCTCCTCGATTTCATAATCCATTTGTACTCGACAATTCATCTTTTTATCAACAAAATTTTCCTTATTTTCACGAGGTCCGCATTTATGCCCTCCTCGATTTCATAAACCATTTGTACTCGACAATTATTAACTGTCTTATTCAATAAATTTTCTTCATTTTTTATTTCATTTTCAATATCATACTTCAGGTCAACTTCGTTTTCATAATTAATACAGGATGGACTCCCAGCCATCCTATCGAACAATGGTGCTTCAATAATACCATAATTTTCAGTAATTTCATCAAATTTCTCTTTAATACGTGGCTCAGTCACATCACGTACCCGTGGCTGCGCTTTTCCATTATTTATTTGTAATCGTTCTTCCTTCATTAATCCATAACAATTTTCACTTGCTTTACATGTATTATTCCTTAGATCCGACTTCTCGTCGATCTGATGTACTTGTATTTCGTCATCTTTATAATCGTCATATAACTCTTGTTCTTTTTCACTGTAATTGTATAGGTTTTTGTCGTTGCCATTTTGATTTCTTTAATTTTTTTTCTTGTTCGTAGATTTCATACGATTCGTTTGTGTCAAATTTTATAAACGTTTCATCATTTTCGTGTAATTGAAAATCACTTGACGTTTCTGAGTCACTATCGGTATAATTATAAAATCTTGAATTTTTCATGTTCGTATAACCATTGTTTTCCCTTGGTTTTGGCATATATCGTATTGATTTTCGGTCATAATTTTCGATATTCTCCATTATATATATCGATTCATCCGTTTGCATATTATTTGCATTTTCAAAGGGGAGAATTAATCCGTTAAATTCTAAATATTGTTCCAAATAATTGATTTTTGCATCGTTTCTACGGAAAAAATCGGTGCCTAAGATTCCGTCTTGTTGTATAGGGAACGAATCATGTACTAAATTGAGTTCCACGGGAGATCCTTCGAAATTCTATTCTAATTTTACCACGAGTAGTTAATGAGTGGTCAGTTATGCCTTTTAACAATATAATATCATTTTCGTCAATTTTTACGCGAGAGTCTACCTCTGACTCTTTAATTAGACTTACCGATGCTCCTGTATCTAGCAAGAATTTTAACGGACGTCTTAACTGACCGGTATCGAAGATTACGACCGGGGCTGAACTCTGTTGGCTTAAATTTATTTTCGCGGTGCAAAGGGGACGTTTGAGCGGGTTTCCGCGCTCGAAGTAGAGGGAATTTGATTCGTAGCCTCTCTCTCGACCCTCCTCGGAGAGAGAGTGTCGGTGTTTCCCTGATTTTGATTTCCTTCTCTTATCTCTCTTTGTAACTTATAACAATCGCGCTTTATGTGACCGGGTTTTCCGCAATGAAAACAAGTAACTGGTGATCTTATATTATTATTCGATTCGTTATTAATATATCGTGATTTTTGGGAAGTTGGATTAACCGGCTCGCGCACACCGCGAGTCCCGGAATTATTTCCCCGATCTTCTTTGTTAAATTGCTGCGACGAGTATTTATTATTATTATAACGAACAAAGGAATCATTTTTATCTCTGTCTCTATTTGGTAAAAATTCCGTCTGATTTTGATACTCATTCCAACCACCAAATTGTAAATTTGGTCTATTATAATTACGACTATTATCCGAGCGATTTTGTGGGCTATATGAACTGTTTATGGGATTGCGTCGGTTGTTATTATCGGAAAATATTTCCGCAAAACTTCGTGCTAATTTGAAACAATTTATGGCTCCATGACCAGTCTTAGAACAATATTGACCTACAATCGGAGAGTTATTAGAAATATAGTTACTTTACGCGTTTCTCGAGTTGAACGAAAACGAGCCTCTTCTCGGCTCGGCGTCTCCTCGTCCAAGACGCTACAAGCGAACTCGCGCTCCACCTCGAGCGCTTGTTCACGAGCTTGTTTTATAGAACTTGGAGTCCCTAAACGCGCGCGAATTTCCCAACGAAGCCCTTCTAAAAAGAATTTTAAACAATCTCGCCTTAGCTCAAGCATGAAATGATCTGCTATCGCGACTCGTCCCTCTCTATCGGCCGCTTTGACTATTTCATTTTTTATTTCTTGTAACCGATTAAAATAAGCAACGACTGTCTCATTGTTTTTCTGTTTTAATTTAGCAAGTTCTCCCGTCCACTCGTAATATGTTTTTATCGATCCGAAGGTGTTTTCGAAAAAATCGGATATCTCTTTGATAGAATTAAAATTTTCTCCGCGCGCACAAGTTAAAGCTTCCCCATATAAACGCATTCGAATAAGTTTTGTTAATTCTTTTTCGTACTCCGACGGTAAAATTTCTTTTGCTTCGTTGCATCCGTCCAAAAATTGCGATAAATTTATATTATGACCGTTAAACCGCGGTATTAAATCTAGAGCGTCCTTTAGCGATAAACCTCGAATTTGTGACGTCATTGTTTTATTATTAATTGGTTTTTTAACTTTACTCCTATCTAGTTTTTTTGGTTTTGTTCCGGTGTTTGTTCTTAATTCGTCTAAATTAATTTTATTAAATAATTCGTCTTTAATCTTAGAAGAGTTTGCTTGTTCGGGCGATTTTTTAATTAACTGATTATCGAAGGGAATTGTAAAATCTGTCGCGCCTTGAATTAGTTTTTCGTCGAGTACTTTCGCCGTGTCTGTCACTAGTGCCTTTGCTTCCTCAGTCTCTTTTTCGATCGGGGCGGAAAAAATATTTAACGCGCCTTTAATCTTATTTATGATACCATGAAAAGTTGTCCCTTCTTTTACACTTTCTTGTAAACTTTCTATGATTTTAGGTTCCTCGAAATAAGAATCTAACAATTCTTTTTTTACTTCAGTCGCGAGCCGTTTTCTTACCGAGCTTATAACGGTATCCGGTGTTAAAATCAATGGTTCATATGGACGATAAATTGGGGCTGGCGTACTAAAATTTACAGGATTATTCGCGATAAGTTCTTTTTGTTCCTCGTAATTCAAAACTGCGGGTTTTAAACTAAAATGTTTTACTCGCGTGGGAGTAATTATTGTGTCTTCCTGTTCGTCTTCACTAACTTCGGAAATAGAAAGATCAGTTGGAAAAAAGGGTCTCTATATTCAAAATCGCGAGGTATTTTTATAGATAATGAAATATTTGCTGCACTTTTTTCTAGTCTATCCTTTAAATAATTTATTTCTTTTGTCAAATTTTGCACTGTTTCCCTAGGAGTTTTAGTTAAATCGAGAGTATCGTGAGTCTGAACTTTTTCTTTGTATTGTAACGGGGTACGGATTGAATATAAGGAATAAAAAAATCAAAGAAGGTATCAGGGCGCGAACCCACGATCCCGGGAGCGCGAGGCAGAAGCCTCACCACTGCGCTACCATTCGCAATTATCCCGGCTAGTCGACTTGGTCCTATCGACGAACGTCGCCGATAATTCAGGGACCTAACCTGCGCCGACACTCGAAATCCGTACCCGTTATATCCCCCACCCAAACGCGACCTACGCCCTCGGGGAGCCGTTTGATCACTTCGATCACCTGGGCTAGAGAGGCGAAGGTTGTCCCTGCTCGACCGGTGTCAAGAAGACCGTTTTCTGAGCACCGGGAGCCTCGTTAGGGATAGCCGTGCGTTTGCACCACCACGCTTGAGATCCCAGAAACTCAAGCTCCCCTACGTCTAGTGCCAACCTTGGAGGTGTACTGCGTATACGTATACACACTGCGGAGCTGCAGACACAGGCTTTTCTCCTACAGTCGTACCTCCGCACTTTTTGACGTTCTCGCGGGGAAATCCACCGGGACTGTGGTGGTGGGGATGGGAGTTTATGACCGACTTCGGTCCAAGATGAGCCAGGCGAAGATAAACTACTTCGTCTCTTCTGGCATGTGGGTTTTTGAGTTGGGCGCCATTTGTAACGGGGTACGGATTGAATATAAGGAATAAAAAATCAACGAAGGTATCGGGGCGCGAACCCACGATCCCGGGAGCGCGAGGCAGAAGCCTCACCACTGCGCTACCATTCGCAATTATCCCGGCTAGTCGACTTGGTCCTATCGACGAACGTCGCCGATAATTCAGGGACCTAACCTGCGCCGACACTCGAAATCCGTACCCGTTATAGTATAAATTTAATAACGTATCATTCATAGAAAATTCTAAACTCGTGTTTCTTTGTTTATTTACATAACAATCAGTATTTTTAGGCGAACCTGACATTTTACTTCTAAACACATTATTCCTTTAATCTCTTTTTTTCTCTCAAAAATGTGAGTTTCCCGGCCGATGCACCAAATTTATTATAATAATTAATACAATCTGTCACGTCCAGACTTGCACCAATCACTATTAAAAATATTACAAGAAGGCAAATGGTTAATAAACCATTCGCGTTCCTTTCGCTCTTGTTTGACTAGGACTAGCCTTACGTCTCCGGGAGTAGCGAGCGAAGTTATTTTGAGAGTAGAGATGCAGGATATAATGAGGGATAAATAAAATAATATATGTTTATTTTCGTATTAATTATGCATTATTTATTTAAATATAATATGCTGTTTTTCTTTAAATGAACATTTACGTGAAACTAAATTATTACAGCTTTTTAATGGGCAAAAACACATAAATTTACACTATTTTATTAACAATTGTATAAAATTATTTAAGTCGAATAACGATTAATTTTGATTAAATAAACAAATGTACGGCGAACACATTAACACATTATAGAATAAAAAAATACACAAGGTTATTTTATTATAAACATTAATAATCAATAATTGAAATAGGAATCATTATAAATAAATGCAGATAAAATAAAAAAAATGGTTGTCGTTTAAAACACGAATTATAGTTAATAAATTGCAATTCAAACCGTGAATATTTCAAATCAAATGCAATGTAATGAATAATTATTATAAATAAATTGTAATATATAATAATAATTGTTTTAAAAGAAAACGGTTGGTTCAGCAATCGAATTAACATAAAATATCAGGTTGCCTTTACGAATAATACAAGCGTATAGATAGCCGAAAAGAATATACCTTAAGTACCCAAATATATAGATATATATGTATATATATGTGTGTATATTCGGTGAGGAACGAAGGTCCGCCTTGAACGTGGGTAGCGGTGTCAGATTGCCGTATAATGTCCTGCTAGACCTGCGGGCGTCGACGTTAGATGTGTATGCTGTTGGAGCTCGACGATTTCCAGATGTCGAAGTCGTAGTTCCTCGACTATGGCTTGTAGATGTCAATAATACGTCTCGATTCCTCTTGTGATTTTTAATACGTATTACTTTAAAGTTCAAGTAGCAGAGCCACGCCCTCGGATAAAAATCAAAGAGTTGTCCAGCAGAGCTTCGCCTTGCGAAAGCTTTAGATGAAAATTTAGGAGTGCCTGTGTCTCTTCTGGGTCCTCTTTATATACCCTAAAATCCTATGCATCTGTCCTTGTCTTACGCTTCGCCTTGTCTTACACTTTGCCTTATATGGAGATGTGTAAGTAGTTCTCGATTTTTCCGTGCTTGCACCCGATTGGACCGTTAGATGTGCGTAATTAAAAATTATCGAATCCCATGCATTTTCTGTATCGCTTCGTAGTTGATTCGGAGAATTTTCTGTCCCTCTTTTATACTGCGACGTTATCCAAAGAACGGCTTAATTTATTACTTCCTTCTAATGCTCGAATTTTCTAGTCGATGTTTCCCATTGCCGGTTCTTCTCCGAGCATTGATTTTATAGTGCAGTACAAAAAAACTCTTACGCAACCCTTCGTTTCGATCTCACTATCGGCGATCCCGCTTATACGCGTATTGGCTTCGACTAATTTTTCTCCTTTTAGACAGAAACAATCCGAATATTTATCAATTAAATTTTCTATAGATTGTCCTTGTTCCTCGTCCATTTTATCAAAATGCAAGGTTCTTTTAATCGTTTATTACGATTAAGTGTACTCGTATGCTCCGTTACGTGTCGCGTCCCGACGAAAATTATATTATTATTTTTCGTACAAAAGTACTGCGTAGTTTAGAATAAAAATACGGCGTAGAAGAAAAACGAAATAAGGTTAATAAGGAATGGTTCTAAGTAAGTGCAGTAATATAAAATATAATTTATAGAGCTAAGGGACAGATTAGTTTATGAGTGTTTCAAACGAAATAGAGATTGATAAGTAGAGTTAAAGATATTATTCGAAGCCAATACGCGTATAAGCGGGATCGCCGATAGTGAGATCGAAACGAAGGGTTGCGTAAGAGTTTTTTTGTACTGCACTATAAAATCAATGCTCGGAGAAGAACCGGCAATGGGAAACATCGACTAGAAAATTCGAGCATTAGAAGGAAGTAATAAATTAAGCCGTTCTTTGGATAACGTCGCAGTATAAAAGAGGGACAGAAAATTCTCCGAATCAACTACGAAGCGATACAGAAAATGCATGGGATTCGATAATTTTTAATTACGCACATCTAACGGTCCAATCGGGTGCAAGCACGGAAAAATCGAGAACTACTTACACATCTCCATATAAGGCAAAGTGTAAGACAAGGCGAAGCGTAAGACAAGGACAGATGCATAGGATTTTAGGGTATATAAAGAGGACCCAGAAGAGACACAGGCACTCCTAAATTTTCATCTAAAGCTTTCGCAAGGCGAAGCTCTGCTGGACAACTCTTTGATTTTTATCCGAGGGCGTGGCTCTGCTACTTGAACTTTAAAGTAATACGTATTAAAAATCACAAGAGGAATCGAGACGTATTATTGACATCTACAAGCCATAGTCGAGGAACTACGACTTCGACATCTGGAAATCGTCGAGCTCCAACAGCATACACATCTAACGTCGACGCCCGCAGGTCTAGCAGGACATTATACGGCAATCTGACACCGCTACCCACGTTCAAGGCGGACCTTCGTTCCTCACCGAATATACACACATATATATACATATATATCTATATATTTGGGTACTTAAGGTATATTCTTTTCGGCTATCTATACGCTTGTATTATTCGTAAAGGCAACCTGATATTTTATGTTAATTCGATTGCTGAACCAACCGTTTTCTTTTAAAACAATTATTATTATATATTACAATTTATTTATAATAATTATTCATTACATTGCATTTGATTTGAAATATTCACGGTTTGAATTGCAATTTATTAACTATAATTCGTGTTTTAAACGACAACCATTTTTTTTATTTTATCTGCATTTATTTATAATGATTCCTATTTCAATTATTGATTATTAATGTTTATAATAAAATAACCTTGTGTATTTTTTTATTCTATAATGTGTTAATGTGTTCGCCGTACATTTGTTTATTTAATCAAAATTAATCGTTATTCGACTTAAATAATTTTATACAATTGTTAATAAAATAGTGTAAATTTATGTGTTTTTGCCCATTAAAAAGCTGTAATAATTTAGTTTCACGTAAATGTTCATTTAAAGAAAAACAGCATATTATATTTAAATAAATAATGCATAATTAATACGAAAATAAACATATATTATTTTATTTATCCCTCATTATATCCTGCATCTCTACTCTCAAAATAACTTCGCTCGCTACTCCCGGAGACGTAAGGCTAGTCCTAGTCAAACAAGAGCGAAAGGAACGCGAATGGTTTATTAACCATTTGCCTTCTTGTAATATTTTTAATAGTGATTGGTGCAAGTCTGGACGTGACAGATTGTATTAATTATTATAATAAATTTGGTGCATCGGCCGGGAAACTCACATTTTTGAGAGAAAAAAAGAGATTAAAGGAATAATGTGTTTAGAAGTAAAATGTCAGGTTCGCCTAAAAATACTGATTGTTATGTAAATAAACAAAGAAACACGAGTTTAGAATTTTCTATGAATGATACGTTATTAAATTTATACTATAACGGGTACGGATTTCGAGTGTCGGCGCAGGTTAGGTCCCTGAATTATCGGCGACGTTCGTCGATAGGACCAAGTCGACTAGCCGGGATAATTGCGAATGGTAGCGCAGTGGTGAGGCTTCTGCCTCGCGCTCCCGGGATCGTGGGTTCGCGCCCCGATACCTTCGTTGATTTTTTTATTCCTTATATTCAATCCGTACCCCGTTACAAATGGCGCCCAACTCAAAAACCCACATGCCAGAAGAGACGAAGTAGTTTATCTTCGCCTGGCTCATCTTGGACCGAAGTCGGTCATAAACTCCCATCCCCACCACCACAGTCCCGGTGGATTTCCCCGCGAGAACGTCAAAAAGTGCGGAGGTACGACTGTAGGAGAAAAGCCTGTGTCTGCAGCTCCGCAGTGTGTATACGTATACGCAGTACACCTCCAAGGTTGGCACTAGACGTAGGGGAGCTTGAGTTTCTGGGATCTCAAGCGTGGTGGTGCAAACGCACGGCTATCCCTAACGAGGCTCCCGGTGCTCAGAAAACGGTCTTCTTGACACCGGTCGAGCAGGGACAACCTTCGCCTCTCTAGCCCAGGTGATCGAAGTGATCAAACGGCTCCCCGAGGGCGTAGGTCGCGTTTGGGTAGGGGATATAACGGGTACGGATTTCGAGTGTCGGCGCAGGTTAGGTCCCTGAATTATCGGCGACGTTCGTCGATAGGACCAAGTCGACTAGCCGGGATAATTGCGAATGGTAGCGCAGTGGTGAGGCTTCTGCCTCGCGCTCCCGGGATCGTGGGTTCGCGCCCTGATACCTTCTTTGATTTTTTATTCCTTATATTCAATCCGTACCCCGTTACAATACAAAGAAAAAGTTCAGACTCACGATACTCTCGATTTAACTAAAACTCCTAGGGAAACAGTGCAAAATTTGACAAAAGAAATAAATTATTTAAAGGATAGACTAGAAAAAAGTGCAGCAAATATTTCATTATCTATAAAAATACCTCGCGATTTTGAATATAGAGACCCTTTTTTCCAACTGATCTTTCTATTTCCGAAGTTAGTGAAGACGAACAGGAAGACACAATAATTACTCCCACGCGAGTAAAACATTTTAGTTTAAAACCCGCAGTTTTGAATTACGAGGAACAAAAAGAACTTATCGCGAATAATCCTGTAAATTTTAGTACGCCAGCCCCAATTTATCGTCCATATGAACCATTGATTTTAACACCGGATACCGTTATAAGCTCGGTAAGAAAACGGCTCGCGACTGAAGTAAAAAAAGAATTGTTAGATTCTTATTTCGAGGAACCTAAAATCATAGAAAGTTTACAAGAAAGTGTAAAAGAAGGGACAACTTTTCATGGTATCATAAATAAGATTAAAGGCGCGTTAAATATTTTTTCCGCCCCGATCGAAAAAGAGACTGAGGAAGCAAAGGCACTAGTGACAGACACGGCGAAAGTACTCGACGAAAAACTAATTCAAGGCGCGACAGATTTACAATTCCCTTCGATAATCAGTTAATTAAAAAATCGCCCGAACAAGCAAACTCTTCTAAGATTAAAGACGAATTATTTAATAAAATTAATTTAGACGAATTAAGAACAAGCACCGGAACAAAACCAAAAAAACTAGATAGGAGTAAAGTTAAAAAACCAATTAATAATAAAACAATGACGTCACAAATTCGAGGTTTATCGCTAAAGGACGCTCTAGATTTAATACCGCGGTTTAACGGTCATAATATAAATTTATCGCAATTTTTGGACGGATGCAACGAAGCAAAAGAAATTTTACCGTCGGAGTACGAAAAAGAATTAACAAAACTTATTCGAATGCGTTTATATGGGGAAGCTTTAACTTGTGCGCGCGGAGAAAATTTTAATTCTATCAAAGAGATATCCGATTTTTTCGAAAACACCTTCGGATCGATAAAAACATATTACGAGTGGACGGGAGAACTTGCTAAATTAAAACAGAAAAACAATGAGACAGTCGTTGCTTATTTTAATCGGTTACAAGAAATAAAAAATGAAATAGTCAAAGCGGCCGATAGAGAGGGACGAGTCGCGATAGCAGATCATTTCATGCTTGAGCTAAGGCGAGATTGTTTAAAATTCTTTTTAGAAGGGCTTCGTTGGGAAATTCGCGCGCGTTTAGGGACTCCAAGTTCTATAAAACAAGCTCGTGAACAAGCGCTCGAGGTGGAGCGCGAGTTCGCTTGTAGCGTCTTGGACGAGGAGACGCCGAGCCGAGAAGAGGCTCGTTTTCGTTCAACTCGAGAAACGCGTAAAGTAACTATATTTCTAATAACTCTCCGATTGTAGGTCAATATTGTTCTAAGACTGGTCATGGAGCCATAAATTGTTTCAAATTAGCACGAAGTTTTGCGGAAATATTTTCCGATAATAACAACCGACGCAATCCCATAAACAGTTCATATAGCCCACAAAATCGCTCGGATAATAGTCGTAATTATAATAGACCAAATTTACAATTTGGTGGTTGGAATGAGTATCAAAATCAGACGGAATTTTTACCAAATAGAGACAGAGATAAAAATGATTCCTTTGTTCGTTATAATAATAATAAATACTCGTCGCAGCAATTTAACAAAGAAGATCGGGGAAATAATTCCGGGACTCGCGGTGTGCGCGAGCCGGTTAATCCAACTTCCCAAAAATCACGATATATTAATAACGAATCGAATAATAATATAAGATCACCAGTTACTTGTTTTCATTGCGGAAAACCCGGTCACATAAAGCGCGATTGTTATAAGTTACAAAGAGAGATAAGAGAAGGAAATCAAAATCAGGGAAACACCGACACTCTCTCTCCGAGGAGGGTCGAGAGAGAGGCTACGAATCAAATTCCCTCTACTTCGAGCGCGGAAACCCGCTCAAACGTCCCCTTTGCACCGCGAAAATAAATTTAAGCCAACAGAGTTCAGCCCCGGTCGTAATCTTCGATACCGGTCAGTTAAGACGTCCGTTAAAATTCTTGCTAGATACAGGAGCATCGGTAAGTCTAATTAAAGAGTCAGAGGTAGACTCTCGCGTAAAAATTGACGAAAATGATATTATATTGTTAAAAGGCATAACTGACCACTCATTAACTACTCGTGGTAAAATTAGAATAGAATTTCGAAGGATCTCCCGTGGAACTCAATTTAGTACATGATTCGTTCCCTATACAACAAGACGGAATCTTAGGCACCGATTTTTTCCGTAGAAACGATGCAAAAATCAATTATTTGGAACAATATTTAGAATTTAACGGATTAATTCTCCCCTTTGAAAATGCAAATAATATGCAAACGGATGAATCGATATATATAATGGAGAATATCGAAAATTATGACCGAAAATCAATACGATATATGCCAAAACCAAGGGAAAACAATGGTTATACGAACATGAAAAATTCAAGATTTTATAATTATACCGATAGTGACTCAGAAACGTCAAGTGATTTTCAATTACACGAAAATGATGAAACGTTTATAAAATTTGACACAAACGAATCGTATGAAATCTACGAACAAGAAAAAAAAATTAAAGAAATCAAAATGGCAACGACAAAAACCTATACAATTACAGTGAAAAAGAACAAGAGTTATATGACGATTATAAAGATGACGAAATACAAGTACATCAGATCGACGAGAAGTCGGATCTAAGGAATAATACATGTAAAGCAAGTGAAAATTGTTATGGATTAATGAAGGAAGAACGATTACAAATAAATAATGGAAAAGCGCAGCCACGGGTACGTGATGTGACTGAGCCACGTATTAAAGAGAAATTTGATGAAATTACTGAAAATTATGGTATTATTGAAGCACCATTGTTCGATAGGATGGCTGGGAGTCCATCCTGTATTAATTATGAAAACGAAGTTGACCTGAAGTTGATATTGAAAATGAAATAAAAATGAAGAAAATTTATTGAATAAGACAGTTAATAATTGTCGAGTACAAATGGTTTATGAAATCGAGGAGGGCATAAATGCGGACCTCGTGAAAATAAGGAAAATTTTGTTGATAAAAAGATGAATTGTCGAGTACAAATGGATTATGAAATCGAGGAGGGCGATAAATGCGGACCTCGTGAAAATAAGGAAAATTTTGTTGATAAAAAGATGAATTGTCGAGTACAAATGGATTATCAAATCGAGGAGGGCGATAAATGCGGACCTCGTGAAAATAAGGAAAATTTGTTGATAATATCGAGAACCGAAATATTATGGATAAACAAACAAGGAACTGAAGAAACTGAAAATGAGATAAATAATGAGAATTTAATAAACATACAAGAAGAAATGAACAGTATGAGGACCCTAGCGATTTTTTATTGAATGAACGAGTTATAAACGAAAATTTACGAAGTGAATTTGTTGAAGCCATACACGAAAATGAAATGAATAACAGTTATTTGGTTTATTCAAATAAACCTTATATTAATAATTTTTATAGTTATGAAAGTGAAGAGGTCGACATACACGACATTTCTGACGATCGATCTGAAGCGAGGATACTTAACATAACGAAGGATACGAGTACACTTAATCGTAATGAACGATTAAAAGAAGCATTGCATTTTGATAAAATGGACGAGGAACAAAGACTATCTATAGAGAATTTAATTGATAAATATTCGGATTGTTTCTGTCTAAAAGGAGAAAAATTAGGCGTGACAAATGCTATAGAACATAAGATACCGACTGTCGACGACATACCAATCACAGCTAAGCCATATATATTTCCTCATGCTCTCCAAAGTTCCAATTATACATCACCTGTTTTTCTAGTAACAAAAAAACCTGATAGTCAGGGTAATAAACGATACCGACTAGTTGTCGACTTTCGACAATTAAACGATAAAACCGTAAATGATCGATACCCATTACCTAATATATTAGATATTATCGATCAAATCGGACCAGAAAATCGTGTATTCACCGTCTTGGATTTATGTCAAGGATTTTTACAAGTTCCGTTAGCACAAGAAGATCGACACAAAACAGCTTTCGCATCTTCATTCGGTTTATTTCAATTTAAAACAATGCCTATGGGATTATGCAATTCTCCAGCCACTTTTCAAAGAATGATTGATCGTGTTTTCGAAGGCATGCAAGGCAAAGAAATATTTTTATTCCTTGACGACGCAGTTATATACGCTAAAAATATTCAGGAGCATAACCAAAAGTTTGAAAAATTTTTGCAAAGAGTACGCGCCGCAAATCTGAAATTACAGCCAGACAAATGTGAATTTTTAAAAAGGGAAGTAGTGTATCTGGGACACGTACTATCACCAGAAGGTGTTTTGCCGGATCCAAAAAAATTAGAACCAGTAAAAAAATTTCCAATTCCAGAAACAGTGAAAAATATACGTCAATTTTTTGGATTAGCAAGTTATTATAGACGATTCATTGCGAATTTTTCGGGTATTGCTAGACCAGTAAGTAATTTATTAAAGAAAGACGCACCCTTCCTATGGTCCAGCGAGATTCAAAAGGCATTCGATGATTTAAGAGAAAAATTGTGTAAACAACCAATACTACAAGTCGCAGATTTTAATAAACCATTTATAGTGACTTGTGACGCTAGCAGTACAGCAATAGGAGCAATATTATCACAAGGAGAGGTGGGATCCGACCTGCCAGTAGCTTATGTTTCGCGGGTATTAAATAATGCCGAGCAAAAATATGATACTTACTCAAGGGAAGCATTAGCCATACTGTATGCCGTGACTCAGTTCGATTGCTATCTAAGAGGCCGCCGTTTCCTCATTATAACAGATCATAAAACACTTGTTTGGTTTAAAAACTCAGTAGATCCGACATCCAGAGTTAGTAGATGGAGAATAAAACTGAATGCATACGACTTTGACATCGTATACAAAGCCGGAAAAAGTAACGTTAATGCTGACGCGTTATCAAGAAATCCAATGGAAGAACCCGTTTATGTTATTAAAAATCATTCTATGGAAACACGCAGTCGTGCAGGAAAAATAACAAGGCCAAAATACAATGAAAAAGCAAAACGACCCAACAAGTCAAATATATCAAAAAAACCAGTCAAAAACCTTCCTATAATACAAGAAGTCCCCGAGGAAATTGAAACGATAGTCAACTCAGACAAAATATTACAACCCATGGAGATAGATAATTTTAACAACAAATTTGATGAGTCCTGGGAAGAAAAGGATGTTTACGAAGAACCAAATGATGAAAAGAAATTCATTGAAGTTAAAGAACAACTCTTTATGAGAAAAGATAATTACGTTTATTTCATAACTACGACCGGAATGCTTTTAGATGAAGGATCCAGAAATTTGGCTTCACAATTATTATTACCTCATTTTTCCAATTTAAATCCAGGAGAAATAAGAATCAATAGCAAAAACGGAAAAATGCATTTTGCTATGGTGTTACGTGACGAAGAGCGACTGAGTATTTCAGAAATGATTAATAATCTAAAAACGAATCTATTAAATTTGAAAAATATTATATTAAAAGAAAAATTACGTTCAATAAGTATCGCGAAGAGCGAATTTATTGAAAACGTTTCATGGAACGAAATATTGAAACAAATAAGTATAACTCTACGAAAAATTAGTGTAAAAATAATTATTTGTTTAGGATTCAGAAAATGTGTGGAAGAGAGTAATAGAGAAAATATTATTCGTAAAATGCACGAGTCTGCTTGTGCAGGGCATAAAGGGGTAACAAACACCTATAAACGTATAAAACAACGTTTCTATTAGCCAGATATTAAGAAAGACGTGCAAAACTACATTAGACATTGTTTAACTTGCCAACTAAGAAAATTGGTTCGTGTTAAAACTAAACAACGTATGATAATAACAGATACTCCGTACTCGGCTATGGAATCTATATCGGTCGATCTTGTGGGGCCATTTCCAAGATCTCGAAATAATAACAATAATATATTAACCATTCAATGCAACCTTTCAAAATACTGTATGGCGATACCCATACCAGACGCGACCGCGGCAACGATCGCCGAAGCGTTAGTTCGTCGACACTTTTCAATTTTTAGCGCCCCATTGTTAATTATTTCCGACCAAGATACCTCATTTTTAAGTAGTCTGATGAGAGAATTAGCGAAAATTTTTAAGATTAAACAATTTAAAACCACGGCTTATCACTCTCAGTCCAACTCCATTGAGCGTTTTCATAGCAGCTTAGCAGATTATTTAAAAACAATGATAGAAAGAAATGACGCATGGGATGAGTTATGTGAATTAGCCGCGTTTTTGTATAATACGTCGGTACATGAGGATCATCTCTACACACCTTTTGAAATTGTTTTTGCATGAAAAGCGCGACTACCATCAAACGAACCTTTAGACCCACGAGAACGAGTTCCAACGTATGATGATTACATTATAAATTTACGACAAGGTTTAAACGAAATACAGGGAATCGCGCGAGAAAAATTAATAGCCTCTAAACATAGGTCCAAATTCTATTAAAGCCAATCATCAAGAATTTCAGGCAGGGGATAATGTCTGGTTATTAAAAGGAGGGAAGAAATACAAACTAGGCGATCAATATACTGAACCACATCGAATTTTAGAAATAGTTAATAACAAGGGAAATGTAAAAATAGAGCTAGCTCATAATAAAGCGAAAATAGTGCATGTTAATAGGTTAAGATATTCATATATGGAGCCTTTGTAGTGCCTAAACACATGTATATAATAGCCCCAATGTGCTTGTGAATATGTATACGCACATATATAGATATATATTTTACAGTTCTAAGAGGTTGTCAATAGAATAATATTTATTATTTTTTAATTACAATTGGCATACATTCAACTTAAAACAAAATTATTTCAATTTATCTGACTTTATACAAAAAAAACGATATAAAAATAACATGTATATATCTAAATTAACGACGAAAATAAACTACAAGGAAATAATATTTTTTATTATACAGAAAGATTATTACAAGAAAAGCATATACTCACTTAAATTAAATAAATACGCGATTATTAAATTAGAAACGAATAAGGCAAATAACAAAAAAAATAAGGTCTTTTTCTCTTTACTCTTCTCGCCTAAGATAACAATGATGTTAATGTACAAAGGAAAGTAAGGAAAAAATTTAAATTTTTCAATGTAAGATAAGCTTAGTCAAATTTAAATTTAACTGCTATAAAAAAATGATTTACAATCAAATAGAATCATTGGAGTCTAACACATCACTAAACCTAAAACCTATATCCTATCCTTCCTAAGGATTGCTTAATTGCACCCTTTCGTCATCGTTGCGGTAAAAGTTCCAGCAACACTGTCACTTACACTTCCTAAGGAGTGCTTAATTGCACCCTTTCTTCCTCGTTGC
Source organism: Theocolax elegans (assembly GCA_026168455.1). Taxonomy (NCBI): domain Eukaryota; kingdom Metazoa; phylum Arthropoda; class Insecta; order Hymenoptera; family Cerocephalidae; genus Theocolax; species Theocolax elegans. The sequence goes on along the minus strand of CM047427.1, from coordinate 29,255,174 downwards.
GGTAAAACCTCCAGCAACACCGTCACTTATCCTTCCTAAGGAGTGCTTAACTGCACCCTTTCCTCCTCGTTGCGGTAAATGCTCCAGCAACACCGTCACCTATCCTTCCTAGATACCATTCAAAATGTAAATCTATATAAATAATTACAACTGAACTCACCTTGACTCTAGTAATTCTGTTAATTAGTCATACTTTGTTAAGGACGAGCAGGTATAAATATATAAGGAAAGTTTGGCATACTAGAAAAAAAAATCTATCACTGAGTTCAATGGACATAGGAGAATCTGTACAACAAAATAGTGATTGCAAAGAAACGAGAAGAGGAGAGAAAAGAATGATTTTATAAAATTAATAATTAAAAAAAAAGGTTGAAAACTTCATTAATTAAATTAATTAAATAAAGTCAATTCACATATAGTATCAATACACATGTCAAATAAAATCATCGATTCAAATTCAAAGTATGAGAATCTTACTAATATTGAATTTAATTAAAAAATGCAGCAAATTTGATTAATTAGTTAATTTTGTTGATAAGGTTCAAAATTAAACTATTAATAAAAACAATAATAATTAAAATTGTACGATTTAGTATTTATGCCAATGTAGTTCATACTAGTGTTCAATCTAATACTTTGTTCATAAATACTGATTTAAACAAACAATGTATATAAAAGAAAAAGGTTTAAAAAAATAAAACATCACTTATTTTCATACGATTAATTCCATACGATTATTCAATTTTTATATAGAACTAATAATGTAAAACCTAAGACAGGCAGATTGGAAGATTTTCCTCTTATTTATAAATAATAGGTATGCTAATTGTTTTGAATGGTATAAAAAAAACATAAATAACAAATAAATTTTAAAATTTTATAAAACTATTCAGGATATACAATAATAATTGATACAGATAAATAAAATTTTTTTTTTCATGTTTATAACAACCAATCATACAATGTGTAGCAAAAAAAAAAACAAAAATAATATAATTAGTAGTAGAATTCTGGTGTATTTATTTAATTATTATTCAAAATTAATTTTCTTTCATTTGGAACTGAGAAGTAAACAAATTCAAACGTTTTTTCTTCATTTACTTTAACGTAACAAATAAGTTTCTGCAGTTGTTAGTTTAAATGAAATCAAGAAAATGACGAATATTTAAACAATCCCTCAAAATATAAAAATATAAAGAGTGTAAATTAGTCACTTAACGTGAAACAATGGAATTAAGTGAATAAAAAAGAACATTGGTACCACAATTCTATGATGCGCAAGCATCGGGCAGTTCCTTAACTGCTTGGGTTATTCCGTCGTACCATTTTTTCAGTGTAGTCCACTTTTTCTCCCAAGATATAGGAGCATGGTTCTACATGAGCCTACTTAACCTATTTTCGCACTGTCACTTATGTATTGCTCATTTTATTTTTTCATTTGTATCGATTGTATCTTTTTCTTATAAAACTGAATTAACTATTTTTCAATTATATATTATATTATATTATATGTGAATCTTTGTTTATAACGGCTGAAAAGAAAATTCTAAACAAATAAAAAGTCAAATAATTATGTGTTCGTTTTATTTTGGTGGGGAGGGGGAGCGAAGAAAATTAATTTTTCTTCACTCCTAGTCCTTTTATAAAATAAAATATATAAATATATTATTAAGATAGGATGTACTAACATTGTTCACATTGAAGGGAGAATCTATATTGCATAAGAATAGGAAATTTTTTTTCTTCTCATTAACAATTTGTAACAGTAGAATTATTAATTGAATAAATGTAAAATAAAAAGTTAAATAATATTTAACTGTTTTGTTTAACTTTTTAGGAAATATATTTGTAAGCATACAAATATTATAGAAGAAAATTGAAAATTTTTTAAAAATATGTGGCTATAAGAACAATAACAACATTGTAACGAATCAATGTAATATTTGAATATATTACATTGCTCGTTACATTCTCTCTCTTTGTCTAGCCTGTGTATTAATCTTTACAGATGTTACAGGTCGACGTTCGACGATTTTCGGCGATTTTCGCGGACCTTCGTAAAGGTAAAAGTAGGGAAAGAGAGAGAGTTTTCGGTTCGTAAGTGCGAGAGCACTTAGACTAAACTCAACCGTCGAGAGATTAAAATTCAACCGTGCGATTAATTTCAACTGTCGTGAGAAATCTTGTGATTTGTTCTCTCCATATATTGATCGCCCCGTGCTTGTGATCCTGGTGCTCTGCTGGTGATCCAGTGGAGTTACATTAGTTTGTTTGGCGACGACGCAGCCCAGGAAGCTAAAGGGTAGCGACTACGCAGACTTCGCCTGGTTGTTTATTCATCGATCGCGGCTCACGCACTGTAAGTGCCAGTCTTGTAGTCTCTCTCTCTCTCTCTTTCTCTCTTTATTTATCTCGCGCGTATATTGACCTGCGTTTCGCGCGCTGCGACGCGCCTGTATTACTTTTTCTGAATACATTTATTTTAATTATTAATTAAATATTGCATTGTTGCTTATTTAGTTGTTTACTCCTTTTTCTCGCGTTTCGCTAAGTAAAGATTACCGCCGCCTCCGCCTATACGGCTTATTATAGTCGTATTATTACTGAGCGGCCGATCGTGTAAATGAGACTATTATTTTAACGGTTCTGAATTATTATTATTTTATTTATTGTTATTAAAAATAGCAATACCGTTATATGACGCCCAACGTGCATGGTAATTAGCGATACGCATATTATTGACAATTAATAGTCTCAAAATTAAATTTCTAATATTTAAAAATTTTCAATTCAGTCAATAGGCGTGTTTAATTAAGAGCTTTTATTTCGAGCATTTCGAGAGCGAGCGAGCGCATTGTTTACGTTTCGCGGTGATTCGCGGTGTTTACGCTACAAATAATATTCTTTTGAATCTTATATTATTTGAATTTTAAATCGATTTGTCTTTTCGTTTTAATTTGAGCGTATTGCGAATTTAATTATTTCGTGTTTTTTTTCATTGTTTATTTGTTTATTTAAAGAATTATTAGCGACACCGCGGAAAATAAAATTATTGTGTTTTTAATAATTTTTCGTAAGCTGTATAATCGCAAGTTAGGTTGAGTTAGTCTATTTCGCGTGCGTGCGTGTAAGTGTGTGTGTGATTTACGCGGTAAATATAAGTATTGTAGCGTATCGCGGTACATGTATGTATGTGTATGTGAGCGTGTGCGCAAATAGAGTAAATTAAATTATTTTTTTTTAAATTTGAATTCAATTTAATTTTTTGTTGTTGTTATTATAAATTATTAAAATAATTTAATAGCGTTTCTTCGCAATTTAAAATTTTTTTTTTAAACAATTTGTCTTTAAATTCTTTTAAACTTTGAATATTATATTTGTTAATTCAATTTTATTCTATTTTTTTGTAAACAATTGGAAAATTTATTTTAACAAGTTGCAGATTTGTGAGACTTTGTTTGTTTTTTTTTTTTACAAATTAGTTGTTTTTATTAAATTTAAGCGAATTTGCATATAATTTGATAGCGATTTGCAATTATTTTGTAATTTGTTCGATAAATTTTTTTAATTGTGAGAATTTATTTTGCCAATAAGGCCTAAAATTTAAATTTTATTCAATTTTTTTTATAATTCAAAATGGCGTGCACGAATGAGAGTGATTTCGATCAAACATACGGAGTCGAGATCCAAGGATGGATTTTGAATTTAACAGCTGATCAATTCGATTCCGTCCTCGATCAGCTAGAATTGACGCGCGACGGTACGCCCTTTGTACGTGTAGACAGGTTATATAGGCGTTTACGCGGCGATTATACAGCCGCGGATTTCGTCCAGTCAACTAGTGACGATGATTTAGTTTCGCGGACTCGTCGTGAACAAAGACTCTGCACCGTTTTGAAACATGCGAAATTTACCGAAGAAGCGCAAGTACAGATTGCGCACAGACAATTTGAAAATCTCAATCGAGCGGATGAGAGCGGATTCTCTCCGCTTGCCAATAGCTCGAAGTCAAATGACGATCAACTTGCCGATTCCGATGCGGAATCGCAGCATAGCGAGGTTAACGCGGGAAATATCGCGGGGAACCTTGCGGAAAACGCGGCGGAAAACACCGCCGAAAATAATTTTAAATCAAATTTTGAATTGACTTCGATAAAAACGCTTAACACAACCATACCGGTAAGGCCAATTCCTACCATTTCGACCGCGATGATAACGACCGCTACTACAACTACGTACTCGACGACGCAAGCAGCGAGTACGCATTTACAATCAAGAGGTGCGATACCAAGAACGGTATTTTCTTCAAAAGAAAGTAATAAAATAGATAATGATATCGTTTTATGTGCATTAGCTAATGGCGTAGTCTACAACGCTCCAAGGGGTTTAGCCCTGGAGTTGAGTAGAACGCAATCGCTTGCCTTTCAACAAGAGAAGGAGTTGAATTATCTAAGGCAGCAATTAGCGGATTTTGCGACGAGTACGCAGCTTCCGACGCAAACGTCAATTGCGGCGGAAAAGCAGCGGAAAAATCGCAAAAGTGTTAATTTTCAAGATACTTTTAATTTAAATTATTTTGAAACGAATAAGCATCCTGAAGCACCTCAAGCGGTATTACACACGCAAACGGAAAAGTCGCTTGGATCGCGTTTAAACGCAAACGCGTTAAATTTTCCGACTCCTACGTCAAATTTCTCGTCTCTGCCAGCTCCTGCGGATTGGCAAGAGTCTGGAAGGGGGGCAAATGTGCCTGTAGTTACAAGCGATCAACTTACGCAAATCTTGTCGAATATGTCGACTAGAGCGCCTATACAGTCACATGACGTAGGTCGCACAGTTCGCCAGTGGAATATTAAGTTTTCCGGCGAAAAACGCGAAAGCATCGAGGAATTTATTCAGCGCGTAGAAGAATGTCGCAAGTTAGCGCATATTTCCGACGCGGATTTACTGAATGCTTTCTCGGAGCTGTTAACTGGCGTAGCGCTACATTGGTATCGCCAATCGCGGAAAGATTGGAATACTTGGGCTGATTTTTGCAATGCGGCTCGACGATGTTATGGCGTTGAGCAGAACTTTCAGCAGCGCTTAATGGCGGAAGCGCAAGCACGCAAGCAGGGTAGAGAAGAGCCTGCTCGCGATTACATTTTCTGCTTGCTAACTATATTTAGCAGAATGAATGCGCCTCCGAGTACGCAGTTTCAGTTAGACATGTTGTATGCTAACATGTTGCCGTCTGTTCGGAAGTTAGTTCCGAAAGAAAAAGTTACAAGCGTCGATAGGCTTGTGCAGCTAGCTCGTCAGGCGGAAGAGCTTATCGAGGAAGAGCGGAATTTTCCCGCGCCTCCGCCGCCAGAAAAGAGCGTTCTGCCTTCTGTGGCTTATAAGCAGCCAGATGCCAGAGGTAAGAAGGGCGGAAAAGCTGCTAGCGATGATGCTACGGTAAAAGTAGCGAGTATCGCAGAACCTACAATGGAAAATTTGGCCAAAATCTTAGAGAAGATGCTAGATGAGAGATTTAGCAAATATGCGAATTCGTTTGCGAATTCCGCCAATAAGAAAGGTCAAACCGCGCGTAATTTCCATAAACCAGGTGCGCCGGAAGGAGCAAAGAATGTTTCTGATAAGCCATCTGGCGCGACTAGTACCGAGAGGAAGGATGATGGTAAAAATAAATCATCCATTACTAATGGAAAATCCGCGCGTAGTCGCAACCGCGATAAGAAAGCAGGTCCCAAAGAGCGTGTGTACTGCTATCGCTGCGGTTGGCCCGGGTATATCAAGACGGATTGTCCTGAGTGCTCGGGAAACGAGAAAAGGGGCGAATAGATAAGGTCCCTATCGCCCCAATTATTAGTGAGACCTCTGATGGTGATAAGTCACAATCAGTACCTGCGCAAACGGAAAAAGTGCCCTCACTTTTGCCTGTCGGAGTGGACAGACAATCAGCGGAAAAAGGTGTTTGCGATTCCCGCGCTTAAACGCCAGTGGAGGAGGAAACTCCGCAGTTTACTCGCTGGTGGCTGCAGATTGGAATCGGTGGATTCCGCGTACGCGCTTTGTACGATTCAGGGGCGGATCGCACGGTTATTAATTCCTTAGGCTTGCAGATTGCGTCAGGCATTGGAAAACCGCTTACACCTTATACTGGAACAGGAGCACGACTCGCTAACGGTCAAAGTGTTCCAATCCTTGGACGCTTGGAACTGCCGTTTGATTTAGCAAATGAACGCCATTACTTGGACGTACTAGTGATGAGCGATCTCGACGCCGACTGCATTCTCGGTGCCGACTTTATTCGTGCATTTAATGCTGTTTTGTTGCCCCGTGAAAATCAGTTAGTGATTGAGAACGTGGCCGAAGCAATTCAGCTTGAAGTATCTGCTATCGGCATTGGCGATGTATGTACGCTAGCTGCCGTCGGCTTAGCAGATATTGACGAAGCGCAACGCAAACAACTCAATGAATTGTTGGAAAAGCGTTTGACTGCTCCGAATGCAAAGCTAGGCTGTACTAACTTAGCTGAACATGAAATTGATGTGGGCGGTTCGCGTCCCATCAAACAGCGCTATTATCCGGTGTCTCAGAAGATCGAGCAAGAGATGCACGCTCAAGTGCAACAGATGCTTGACGCGGGGATAATTCGCCCGTCGACGAGCGAGTGGTCGAGCCCAGTAGTCATGGTGCGGAAATCTAACGGTACCTATAGATTCTGCATCGACTACCGAAAGCTCAATTCCGTCTCGAAGACCTGCGCTTATCCGCTTCCCTATATGGAGATTATTTTGCGTAAACTTCAAAGGGCACGCTACATAAGCACGCTGGATTTGAGCAGCGCATACCATCAGATTCCGATGAAAAAGGGATCGGAACATCTGACGGCTTTCACGGTGCCTGGCTTAGGCTTATATGAGTTTACTCGTATGCCGTACGGCGTAGCGGGGGGGCCCGCTACGTTCCAGCAACTCATTGATAGGGTGATAGGCCCTGAATTGGAACCGTACGCATTTTCGTATCTCGATGACGTTATTATCGTCACCGAGACATTCGAAGAGCATCTCAAATGGCTTGAGCATGTCCTAAAGCGGGTTGCCGACGCCGGACTTACAATTAACTGTGATAAAAGCGAATTTTGCCGCAGTGAGGTTAAATAACTTGGCGTATTGGTGAATCGCGATGGATTTCGCCCTGATCCGGACAAGATAGCGCCGATCGTGGATTATCCCGCGCCAACTAACCTCAAAAAGCTACGCTCTTTCCTCGGCATGGCTTCATGGTATAGAAAATTTCTAGAGGATTTTGCTACGCTTGCGGAACCGCTTACCAAGTTAACAAAGAAAAATGTTAAATTTGAGTGGGGCGAGGAACAACAGTTCGCTTTTGAACAAATCAAAGCGTTGATAGCATCTGCGCCTATCCTCCATCGGCCATCTTTCGAGCATCAGTTCGTTATTCAGACTGACGCTAGCGACACTGGCTTAGGAGCGGTTTTAACGCAAACTATCGACGGAGAAGAGCGAGTACTTAGTTTCGCCAGTCGTACGTTAAACGCGGCGGAACGTAACTACTCGGTTACCGAACGAGAGTGCTTAGCTGTATTATGGGCCGTGGAAAAATTCCGCTCATATGTAGAAGGTTATCGCTTTAAGGTTATAACAGACCATAGCAGTTTAAAATGGCTGTGTAACTTGCGTAACCCTACTGGACGCTTAGCGCGTTGGGCACTTAAGCTCCAAAGCTACGATTATGAGATCGAGCACCGCAAAGGATCTCTTAACGTTGTGCCTGATGCCCTCTCTCGTGCATTCGAAGACGACTCGGATTGCGACATCGCTGTCGTAAGTTTGCCGTACAATACACAAGATGAGTGGTATACGCAAAAACTTGCGAATGTCAGCGGAAATCCGGAAAAATACCAAGACTGGAAGGTGCTTGGAGGTAGATTATATCATTATAAGCCTGACCCTTCCATAGATGACTATTTCGAAGACGAGGACGCTTGGAAACTGGCGGTACCGCAGGAGAAACGTCAACAAGTTCTCTGCGAGAATCATGATGAGCCAACTGCTGGACATCTTGGCCGAAACAAAACGTATCAGCGGATAGCGCGATACTATTATTGGCCTGCGATGCTTAAAGATATCGCCGAATTTGTGCGGAATTGCTCGACTTGCCAGCAATGTAAAGTGCCACAGCAGGCTCCTGCAGGTTTCATGGGAAAACGTGTTATTTCGCGTCCATGGGAAACCGTTGCAGGTGATATCATGGGACCGTTTCCGCGTTCTTCGCATGGATTTGAATATCTTTTAATATTCATGGACTTATTCACTCGTTGGATAGAGTGTATCCCTATACGGAAAGCGAACTCGCATACCATTCGGCGCGAGCTGAATGAGCGCGTTTTCTTGCGTTTCGGCGTGCCTGATGTTTTTCATTCCGACAATGGCACGGAGTTTAAGAATGCTGCTATGGAGCAATTCTTAGCTGAACACGGCGTGGTTCATACTACGATTCCGCCTTACCATGCACAGGCGAATCCTGTAGAACGCGTTAATCGCACGATAAAAACGATGATTACTTCGTTTATCGAGGCGAATCATAAAACATGGGACGCTCACATCTCTGAGCTCATGTTCGCGTATAATACCGCCGTGCAAGATTCGACCGGTGCAAGTCCTGCTTTCCTAAATATGGGAAGAAACCCTGTTCCGCCGAAAAGCTTGCAGAAAATAGAAGATCAAGCCGTCGCCGACAGCGAAGCCGCAGCAGCTGTTCAAAATTGGCAACAGCGTATGCAAACGTTGCCAGAGTTGCATGCTCAAGCTGCTGAACGAGCGACATGCGCACAAGCCCGTCAGGCCGAATATTATAATTCAAAACGCCGCTATGTACAATTTGCCGTGGGACAAAAAGTTTCTAAGCGGAATCGTATACTTTCGTCCGCTGCCCAAGGCATAGCTGCTAAGCTAGCTCCAAAGTACATCGGTCCTTTTATTGTTTCGGCGTTACTCGGCTCAAACGTGGTGGAGCTCATCAGCAATGATGGAAAAGAAGCAGGTAAATGCCACGTCAATGACCTGAAACCGTATTATGAGGACCAGACAGACGTAACTGAGGAGAGTAAATTAAATCGAGAGGATGCGACGAGGGACAGCGAGGGATTAAACGCAGAGCGAAGAGCTAGCGACGAGTCCAACGATAATGATCCTGTGAGCGCGAACGCACTGCGTAAGCGAGGTAGGCCGCGCAAAACTCGGGTAGTTGTTAGTCGTATGACCGCGGTTGATGGTGCCCCTTCTAACGAGCGATTGAAGGCGAACGCTAATGTACACGCGAATCCTTCGACGACGGGAAATAGGCGAGGAAGACCGAAAGGGGTGAAGAACAGGCCCGTATCCCCGGTGGAAACGATCGAACGGCGCACTCGATCGCGAAAACCGTAAAATTCCCTTCGAGCGATTGATGTATTTACGCGTACCGTTCTCTGAATCTGTAATTTTTATAATCTTTTTCATTCTGTCATTCGTATAAAACATGGCCTGATATTTACTAACCTGTTCCAGAATTATGTCTGATGAACTGCGCAAGTCGCTTGTTACAATAAAGAGAGAAGAGCTCATATTAGGCTTTACTTTATTTATTTATAAATAGTATTGATGTTAATTATCTTTTTCATTTTGTCTTCTGGCCTAGAGAGAGAGTAGAAATGCAGAGCTGGTACGTCTTCGGCTACCCAGCGTCTGGAAGGGGGGAGTGTAACGAATCAATGTAATATTTGAATATATTACATTGCTCGTTACATTCTCTCTCTCTTCGTCGACGTTCGACGATTTTCGGCGATTTTCGCGGACCTTCGTAAAGGTAAAAGTAGGGAAAGAGAGAGAGTTTTCGGTTCGTAAGTGCGAGAGCACTTAGACTAAACTCAACCGTCGAGAGATTAAACTCAACCGTCGAGAGACGTCAATGACCTGAAACCGTATTATGAGGACCAGACAGACGTAACTGAGGAGAGTAAATTAAATCGATGAGGATGCGACGAGGGACAGCGAGGGATTAAACGCAGAGCGAAGAGCTAGCGACGAGTCCAACGATAATGATCCTGTGAGCGCGAACGCACTGCGTAAGCGAGGTTAGGCCGCGCAAAACTCGGGTAGTTGTTAGTCGTCTGACCGCGGTTGATCGTGCCCCTTCTAACGAGCGATTGAAGGCGAACGCTAATGTACACGCGAATCTTCGACGACGGGAAATAGGCGAGGAAGACCGAAAGGGGTGAAGAACAGGCCCGTATCCCCGGTGGAAACGATCGAACGGCGCACTCGATCGCGGAAAACCGTAAAATTCCCTTCGAGCGATTGATGTATTTACGCGTACCGTTCTCTGAATCTGTAATTTTTATAATCTTTTTCATTCTGTCATTCGTATAAAACATGGCCTGATATTTACTAACCTGTTCCAGAATTATGTCTGATGAACTGCGCAAGTCGCTTGTTACAATAAAGAGAGAAGAGCTCATATTAGGCTTTACTTTATTTATTTATAAATATTATTGATGTTAATTATCTTTTTCATTTTGTCTTCTGGCCTAGAGAGAGAGTAGAAATGCAGAGCTGGTACGTCTTCGGCTACCCAGCGTCTGGAAGGGGGGAGTGTAACGAATCAATGTAATATTTGAATATATTACATTGCTCGTTACATTCTCTCTCTCTTCGTCGACGTTCGACGATTTTCGGCGATTTTCGCGGACCTTCGTAAAGGTAAAAGTAGGGAAAGAGAGAGAGTTTTCGGTTCGTAAGTGCGAGAGCACTTAGACTAAACTCAACCGTCGAGAGATTAAACTCAACCGTCGAGAGACTAGTCTCAACCGCCGAGAGATTAAAATTCAACCGTGCGATTAATTTCAACTGTCGTGAGAAACCTTGTGATTTGTTCTCTCCATATTTTGATCGCCCCGTGCTTGTGATCCTGGTGCTCTGCTGGTGATCCAGTGGAGTTACATTAGTTTGTTTGGCGACGACGCAGCCCAGGAAGCTAAAGGGTAGCGACTACGCAGACTTCGCCTGGTTGTTTATTCATCGATTGCGGCTCACGCACTGTAAGTGCCAGTCTTGTAGTCTCTCTCTCTCTCTTTCTCTCTTTATTTATCTCGCGCGTATATTGACCTGCGTTTCGCGCGCTGCGACGCGCCTGTATTACTTTTTCTGAATACATTTATTTTAATTATTAATTAAATATTGCATTGTTGCTTATTTAGTTGTTTACTCCTTTTTCTCGCGTTTCGCTAAGTAAAGATTACCGCCGCCTCCGCCTATACGGCTTATTATAGTCGTATTATTACTGAGCGGCCGATCGTGTAAATGAGACTATTATTTTAACGGTTCTGAATTATTATTATTTTATTTATTGTTATTAAAAATAGCAAAACCGTTACAACATATATTTTTAACATGACTTGATGTATACTAAAAATTAGGAGTACAAACTAAAGATAAATAAATTTTTCTGTTATCTATAGAAAACACATTTAATAATAATTATACAATTTTTCGGAATATCTAGAATAAAAATTGTAATAATAAAACTTTTTTATTACGTATCTATTTGTATAGGTGAATTATATCAATACTGTTAAACTGTTAGAAATAATGTACTCGAAGTATGTAACATAATAACAAACGAAGTTGAACTACGAAATAAATAATTGTAATATGGTTTATATAGTTCATCATAAGAAATAAAGAAAAATTAATCGAAATAATGTTTATAATTTAAAATTAAGTATGATATCTTATGTTAAGAGAAATAATAATATAATAATAATATTAAACAAAGACGAGGGCGTCGTTTTAAAAAAGGGGGGGAGTTGTCGCGTCCCGACGAAAATTATATTATTATTTTTCGTAAAAAGTACTGCGTAGTTTAGAATAAAATTACGGCGTAGAAGACGAACAAAATAAGGTTGATAAAGAATGATTCTAAGTAAATGCAGTAATATAAAATATAATTTATAGAACTAAGGGACAGATTAGCTTACGAGTGTTTCAAACGAAAAACAGACTGATAAGTAGAGTTGAAGATATTATTCAAAGCCAATACGCATATAAGTGAGATCGAAACGAATGGTTGCGCAAGAGTTTTTTTGTACTGCACTATAAAATCAATGCTCGGAGAAGAGCCGAAAATGGGAAACATCGACTAGAAAATTCGAACATTAGAAGGAAGTAATAAATTAAGCCTTTCTTTGGGTAGTGTCGCAATAATAAAAGGGGGACAGCAAATTCTCCGAATTAACTACGAAGCGATACAGAAAATGCATAGGATTCGATAATTTTTAATCACGCACATCTAACGGCCCAATCGGGTGCAAGCACAGAAAAATCGTGAACTACTTACGCAATTTCCATATAAGGCAAAGAGTAAGACAAGGACAGATGCATAGATTTTTAGGGTATATAAAGAGGACCCAGAACAGACACAGCCACTCCTAATTTTTCATCTAAAGCTTTCGTAAGGCAAAGCTCTGTTAGTCAACTCTTTGATTTTTATCTGAAGGCGTGGCACTGCTACTCGGACTTTAAAGATATACGCATTTAAAATCAAGAGAGATCTTGCATTCGGGGATCGAGACGCATCGTTGACATCTACGACCCATAGTTAAGGAACTACGTTTCGACATCTGGCAATCATCGGACTCCAACAGCATCGAGGCGAATGCTGAATTCGACAGCGAGACGGCCGGTTTTGTACCTTTGGTTAGAGGTGGGGACTGCTCTCCCACCTTCTTTACACCTACAGCTGGAGTTTTCGGCTTCCCTCTCTTCTCATTATCCTCTTTGTTGTTTCATATGATTTTGGCACAGGGTCGTCAACCTCTCTGTCTTTATATTGATTTTCATTAGTTTTCAAAATCTGAATCTTATAGTAATATAATAATTATCAAACGTGAAAAACAATCTTAATTTTAATTTTAATTCATTTTACTTTAATTTATTGTTCAAATACTTATTTATTTTTTATCACTTTTCTTACATTATAATACAATGTATAATTTCAAATTTTATTAATATTAACTATAAACAATATAAATTTGCAACTTAGTCAATTTTAGTCGTATTTTAATTTAAGAATATGTATATTTTGCAAAATAAAAAAATCTTTAAATAAAATTATAAATTTTATTAATTTTGATTTATTAATTATTTAAATAAATTAATTTAAATAATTAAAAAAATCTTCCGAGAGTCGGGCTTGAACCCGGACCTCTTGCGTGGCGCGCTTACACTCTATCGCTTGAGCTATTACGCTATGTGACTAAAGCCTAACCATACATCTATATATATGGTTATGCCCGTCACAACCACTATGAGCTATTTTGCTATTTTGTTATTAAGAGTTATTACCAGGCTATAAAGATCTGTTGAATTTATAAAATTTGGACTTAGTAATTTTTTAACCATATATTCGTAGATTTGTGTCTCCCGCGAAAGGAGCTACGCTTGGATACGATTGTCCGAATTTAGATACCCGTGCTCTATTTTTGAACTTAATTATTTTAAATAAAAATATATTGTGCACAATTAAGTAGTACTATTTCCGAAATAGTGTTTCAAACGAAATCTTTTTCTGCAGTTTGCTCTTTACACTTAAAAAAAATGTATCTAACTACGAATTATGTTATTTTGTCCCGCGAAAAGGTACTTCTTATAGTAAATAAATATTTCTAAACAAGAATAAATAATCACATTAAATGAAGAATTAAATACAATTTTTTAGGATAATTAATCCAATTTCTAAATATATAAGTATACAAATTTTTGAAATGTAAAATTTTTTTCTAATTAATAATAAATATCAGAATTGGAAAGGATAGTGCATATACAGTTTGCAGTCCTTTATTTAGAAAAAAATCGTTCTGTAATATTCTTCTATTTGGTTTAAATGTAAGCTCGAATTTTTTGTCATCTTCCTCAGGCTGTACTAACCATTGACGAGTAGAATAACCAGAGAAGGATGACTAAAGTCATCGAAACTTCGCCATTAATTAACATCTTGGTTTATTCATCGAAATCGATTGTTGCAATGTAATATTTCGAGAAATATTGATAAAATATTTCAAATACCTACTTCAATAGGACCAGTAAAATATTTCATTAATATTACCGTAATGCTCCAGTGTAATATTTTATGAAATATTATGGAAATATTTCACATTAAGATTCACAATATTATTTCACATCTTTTGCTTAATCGCCAAAATCGAAAAATCGTCGTCTTATATCTTATTTTTATTTTGTACAAGGTTTAAGAAAACTTACATATCAATAATGCAAAAAGATGTTGCTTTCTATCGTAGAGAAATTATTATAGAAATATAACAATAAAATATTTCAACCATATTTTTATGATAACAAAGAAGTAAGATTTTTAATTAACAAGATTTTTTTTCCAAATCATAGTAAAATCTTGTCAATTTCATTAAAATTGTATAACTATTAAAAACACATTAAATAGCAAATCAAATAGCAGATCATCATGTGCAAGTTATAAACATAATCGATAAGCGTTGCGAATAGCCTAGTGGATAAAGCGTTTGTATTTGATGCGTGCATACGGGGTTCGAACCCAGGTTAGGAAATATGTAAAAATTTTTTCTGCGATAAATATGTGAAAAAAAATAATGTGTATTAATAATTAATAAATATAAATCAACAGCACGGCTCTTGGGATTGCAAATAATTAAGTTAAAAAATTCAATTAATTGAAATATTTTAACAATATTTTGTAAATATTTCATGTAATATTTCTGTTATATTTTGCAAAAATATTACTGTAATATTTCACTACACCTATTGAAGTAAGTATTTTAAATATTTCATCAATATTTCAGAAATATTTCTTAAGAATTTCATTAAAATATTCTAGAAACATTAAGGTAATATTTCAGTGGTCGTATGCAAGTGTGTGTTGAAACATTTCATCAATTTTACATAAATATTTCTTAAAATATTACACTGAAATATTATAATAATATTAATGTAATATTTCATGGAATATTACAAAGTAAGAAATTCGCGGACATAACAATATTTCAGTAATCTTTCATTCTAATATTATTGTAATATTCCGAAACTTAATATGAAATATTTCCGTAATATTGACGTAATATTCTGTGCTGTGTGGGCACACATCTAACGTCGACGCCCGCTGGTCTAGCAGGACATTATCCAGCAATTTGACACCGCTATCCACGTTCGAGGCTGACCTTCGTTCCTCGCCGTATACACACACACACACACACACACACACACACACACACACACATACATACATATATATATATATATATATATATATATATATACTTATATATACTTATATATATATACTTATATATACTTATATATATATATACTTATATATACTTATATATATATATATATATATATATACTTATATATATATATCTATGGGTGGTTCTCTGTGACATCGAAGATGAAAAAAATTAATATTGCTATAACTGTGGGAATATGTTTTAGAGGTATCTAGTAGTTCTCCTGAATTTTTTCAGATTTTTTCTGGGCCATTATTTTAAGTTACAGAGAGTCAAAGTTGACATTTTAGCAATTTTTTGCATTATATGCCCATTTTCATGAATTTTTAGCTCCCAGGGGATGCATTTTTCACTAAAAACATAAGTATGACTTTTTTTGTAAAATTTTCCCAACTTTACATTAAAAATACTTTTAAAGACATAAATGTATGCTGTCACACTCTTGTAAGCAATTTACACCTTAAATAGTGAAAATCAGCAATTCTGCTCCGGACTCTGGTAACCTAATACTGTCTAAAAGATGTCTTTTTATAGTCAGAAACTGCCTAAAAATTTCCAGAGTGGGTCTAAATCATTAAGATCACTTATGGTCAAAATATACGGGAAAAGTGCCCGAAATATTAATAGAAATGTATATTTGTTGCCTTATAACGATGAATCTAGTAGCATGATCATTGCAAAAAAATTTATGCACTTACCTTCAAATGGTACAAAAGTATCTCCACTTGTTTCAGTATCCATCTAATCCCCTGTAAGCTGCTAAAAATACAAATATTATTAGAAAATTATAAAAAATTATTTTTTAAACATTTATAATTCTGGATTTTTAGTTTTACATCCCTTACAAGAACTATGCTACTAATCTGAAGGATTACTATAAAAGTATTAACATTATTATTATTATTATTCAGCAATACACTGTTTAGATTTCACAAATTTGTCACTGTCACGTTATCATATTATACTTTTCTACCATTCCAAGGTAAGTGCATAAATTTTTTTGCAATGATCATGCTACTAGATTCATCGTTATAAGGCAACAAATATACATTTCTATTAATATTTCGGGCACTTTTCCCGGATATTTTGACCATAAGTGATCTTAATGATTTAGACCCACTCTGGAAATTTATAGGCAGTTTCAAGACTATAAAAAGACATCTTTTAGACAGTATTAGGTTACCAGAGTCCGGAGCAGTTGCTGATTTTCACTATTTAAGGTTTAAATGGCTTACAAGAGTGTGACAGCATACATTTATGTCTTTAAAAGTATTTTTAATGAAAAGTTCGGAAAATTTTACAAAAAAATCATACTTATGTTTTTAGTGAAAAATGCATCCCCTGGGAGCTAAAAATTCATGAAAATGGGCATATAATGCAAAAAAGTGCTAAAATGTCAACTTTGACTCTCTGTAACTTAGAATAATAGTGTGCCTTCATGATACAGAAAATACAAATCGCAACTCTTGAGGAAGTCATTTTTTGTAAATTTAGAAATTTTAGAAATTTTGATATATCAAAGATAAGTTTTTGTTTATAGCTATTGTGACTAATATTGCTTTTTTTTCGATTTGCAATGAGGTTCTTATTCTTTTTTGTGCTTAGCTGTGCCTCTTTTTCTTTACTAGCAATTCTACCTTAAACTTTTCAAATCTCGGGCCCCTATTCTTCCAAATTTTCATTTTCGCATGGCACACTCGACATTCACAAAAAAAGCATATATAAACCATATCTCTTTACTTTTTAGTAGATTATTGAGTCATCTAACTAAAACCTCAATTGAATTTTTTGTTATTTAGATAATATAAGCTGTATAAAAGTATAAAATTTTATACCTTTGAACTGAAGTTCAAATTGACTATACTAAATAGGTTATTTCACAGAAAAGCTAATATAAATTCGCACACACTACACACAGTAGACGCACAACACACACACACACACACACACACACACACACACACACCACCACGCGCGCGCTCACACCTACACACAACATATCTGCATTCAGCCTTACCAAGTAGTTTTTTACCATTAAAGAGAAGTATGCGAAAAGAAAATTATTTACATGTAATGATGTTTCAAATAATTGCCATGTACTCATTACCAATTGAAACCTCAGTTGGAAGATTTAGGAGCAAAAAGAAATTCCTGTTACAAGTACTCAAACAAAAAAACCATGTACTAGGAAAGAAAATCAGTACTGTAACGGCACTTGAAAACATCCTTTTATATGAAAAATTGTGTTAGATATTTCAATTTTTGTTAAATAAGAGTCTTCATTATGTGGTTATGTTCATAAATTATGAATAAAAATGTTCTGTTTATTTACGAAGTGATTTTTTATATTTACCCTATGTACCCCTCATTAATATTTTAATCGTTATTTCTTAGATAAGTCTTGAAAGAAATAGGGGCCCTCATATTTTCCTACTATTTAACCTCTAAACAAGTAGAATCTCCATTAAATCAATGTACTCCCAAAAAAAAAAAAAAAATTTTTCAAATGAAATCAAAGGTTCCGTGGATTTGCTCATATATATATATCTATAATATACTTATATATATATATATACTATATATATATATCTATGGGTGGTCTCTGTGACATCGAAGATGAAAAAAATTATATTGCTATAACTGTGGGAATATGTTTTAGAGGTATCTAGTAGTTCTCCTGAATTTTTCAGATTTTTTCTGGGCCATTATTTTAAGTTACAGAGAGTCAAAGTTGACATTTTAGCACTTTTTTGCATTATATGCCCATTTTCATGAATTTTTAGCTCCCAGGGGATGCATTTTTCACTAAAAACAAGTATGACTTTTTTTGTAAAATTTTCCCAACTTTACATTAAAAATACTTTTAAAGACATAAATGTATGCTGTCACACTCTTGTAAGCAATTTACACCTTAAATAGTGAAAATCAGCAATTCTGCTCCGGACTCTGGTAACCTAATACTGTCTAAAAGATGTCTTTTATAGTCAGAAACTGCCTAAAAATTTCCAGAGTGGGTCTAAATCATTAAGATCACTTATGTCAAAATATCGGGAAAAGTGCCCGAAATATTAATAGAAATGTATATTTGTTGCCTTATAACGATGAATCTAGTAGCATGATCATTGCAAAAAAATTTATGCACTTACCTTCAAATGGTACAAAAGTATCTCCACTTGTTTCAGTATCCATCTAATCCCCTGTAAGCTGCTAAAAATACAAATATTATTAGAAAATTATAAAAAATTATTTTTTAAACATTTATAATTCTGGATTTTTAGTTTTACATCCCTTACAAGAACTATGCTACTAATCTGAAGGATTACTATAAAAGTATTAACATTATTATTATTATTATTCAGCAATACACTGTTTAGATTTCACAAATTTGTCACTGTCACGTTATCATATTATACTTTTCTACCATTCCAAGGTAAGTGCATAAATTTTTTTGCAATGATCATGCTACTAGATTCATCGTTATAAGGCAACAAATATACATTTCTATTAATATTTCGGGCACTTTTCCCGGATATTTTGACCATAAGTGATCTTAATGATTTAGACCCACTCTGGAAATTTATAGGCAGTTTCAGACTATAAAAAGACATCTTTTAGACAGTATTAGGTTACCAGAGTCCGGAGCAGTTGCTGATTTTCACTATTTAAGGTTTAAATGGCTTACAAGAGTGTGACAGCATACATTTATGTCTTTAAAAGTATTTTTAATGAAAAGTTCGGAAAATTTTACAAAAAAAATCATACTTATGTTTTTAGTGAAAAATGCATCCCCTGGGAGCTAAAAATTCATGAAAATGGGCATATAATGCAAAAAAGTGCTAAAATGTCAACTTTGACTCTCTGTAACTTACAATAATGGCCCAGAAAAAATCTGAAAAAATTCAGGAGAACTACTGGATAGCTCTAAAACATATTGCCACAGTTATAGCAATATTTATTTTTTTCATCTTCGATGTCACAGAGAACCACCCCTATATATTTGGGTACTTAAGGTATATTCTTTTCAGCTATCTATATACTTGTATTATTCGTAAAGGCAAACCTGATATTTTAAGTTATTTCAATTACTGAACCAACCGTTTTCTCTTACATCAATTATTATTTGATACTGCAATGTATTAATAATAATTATTCTTTGCATTGCATTTTATTTGCAATATTTACTGTTTGAATTGCAATTTATTAACAATAATTCATGTTTTCAACAACAACAATTTTTATTTTAATCTGCATTTATTTATAATAATTCTTTTTTGATTATTAATTATTAATGTTTATAAAAAAATAACCTTGTGTATATTTCATTCTATAATTTGTTCACGTGTTCGCAGTACAATTGTTTATTCAATCAAAGTTGACATTTTAGCACTTTTTTGCATTATATGCCCATTTTCATGAATTTTTAGCTCCCAGGGGATGCATTTTTCACTAAAAACAAGTATGACTTTTTTTGTAAAATTTTCCCAACTTTACATTAAAAATACTTTTAAAGACATAAATGTATGCTGTCACACTCTTGTAAGCAATTTACACCTTAAATAGTGAAAATCAGCAATTCTGCTCCGGACTCTGGTAACCTAATACTGTCTAAAAGATGTCTTTTATAGTCAGAAACTGCCTAAAAATTTCCAGAGTGGGTCTAAATCATTAAGATCACTTATGTCAAAATATCGGGAAAAGTGCCCGAAATATTAATAGAAATGTATATTTGTTGCCTTATAACGATGAATCTAGTAGCATGATCATTGCAAAAAAATTTATGCACTTACCTTCAAATGGTACAAAAGTATCTCCACTTTTTCAGTATCCATCTAATCCCTGTAAGCTGCTAAAAATACAAATATTATTAGAAAATATTAAAAAATTATTTTTTTAAACATTTATAATTCTGGATTTTTAGTTTTACATCCCTTACAAGAACTATGCTACTAATCTGAAGGATTACTATAAAAGTATTAACATTATTATTATTATTATTCAGCAATACACTGTTTAGATTTCACAAATTGTCACTGTCACGTTATCATATTATACTTTTCTACCATTCCAAGGTAAGTGCATAAATTTTTTTGCAATGATCATGCTACTAGATTCATCGTTATAAGGCAACAAATATACATTTCTATTAATATTTCGGGCACTTTTCCCGGATATTTTTGACCATAAGTGATCTTAATGATTTAGACCCACTCTGGAAATTTATAGGCAGTTTCAGACTATAAAAAGACATCTTTTAGACAGTATTAGGTTACCAGAGTCCGGAGCAGTTGCTGATTTTCACTATTTAAGGTTTAAATGGCTTACAAGAGTGTGACAGCATACATTTATGTCTTTAAAAGTATTTTTAATGAAAAGTTCGGAAAATTTTACAAAAAAAATCATACTTATGTTTTTAGTGAAAAATGCATCCCCTGGGAGCTAAAAATTCATGAAAATGGGCATATAATGCAAAAAAGTGCTAAAATGTCAACTTTGACTCTCTGTAACTTACAATAATGGCCCAGAAAAAATCTGAAAAATTCAGGAGAACTACTGGATAGCTCTAAAACATATTGCCACAGTTATAGCAATATTTATTTTTTTCATCTTCGATGTCACAGAGAAACCACCCCTATATATTTGGGTACTTAAGGTATATTCTTTTCAGCTATCTATATACTTGTATTATTCGTAAAGGCAAACCTGATATTTTAAGTTATTTCAATTACTGAACCAACCGTTTTCTCTTACATCAATTATTATTTGATACTGCAATGTATTAATAATAATTATTCTTTGCATTGCATTTTATTTGCAATATTTACTGTTTGAATTGCAATTTATTAACAATAATTCATGTTTTCAACAACAACAATTTTTATTTTAATCTGCATTTATTTATAATAATTCTTTTTTGATTATTAATTATTAATGTTTATAAAAAAATAACCTTGTGTATATTTCATTCTATAATTTGTTCACGTGTTCGCAGTACAATTGTTTATTCAATCAAATTTAAAATTGTTATTTGACTTAAATAATTTTATGCAATTGTTATTAAAGTAGTGTTATTTTATGTGTATTTGCCCATTAAAAAGCTGTAAGAATTTAGTTACACGTGTTCATTTAAAGGAAAACTGCATATTATGATGTTAACATATTTAAATAAATAATGCATGATTAATACGAAATAAAACATATATTATTTTATTTATCCCACATTATATCCTGCATCACTACTCTCAAAATGACTTCGCTCGCTACTCCCGGAGACGTAAGGCCGAGCGTAAGGCTAGTCCTAGTCAAACAAGAGCGAAAGGAACGCGAATGGTTTATTAAACATTTGCCTTCTTGTAACATTTTTTATAGTGGTTGGTACAAGTCTGGACGTGACAATACAATGGTAGTGTCAACATTAAAATATTAGTTAAATATAGGAATAGTACAAATTGTAGGTGACGGTTTGCTACTAAAAACAAGTTTATTTCATTTGTGGCGACTCGAACTGCTGCAATAACCTCATCTTCATTAGCGAATTTCAATTTTTTTTGTCAATTATGAATAAAAGTTCAATCTTATTTTATGAATCGAGTTTATATTGTCTACTTAATCAAAATGGAATCGACAAGTATTGTGTACCATATCAACACAAACTTTTAATTTATTTATTATTATTTTAGGTATTCAGATTAAATTAAATAACTCGTTTATTCGTTATTTGTGTCTGTAGAAAGTACTTAATAAAACACCTTCGACAAAGGTGTCAAACTTCGCAAGTATGGTTTCCAATCACACATTCAAAAACGATGTCTGATAAAAAAATTTTTAATTCTTGCTCCATCTTTTTTCTACCATTTTTTGTTTTTACAATTAGACATATTTTATATTTTGCTTAAACTTCATAAGTACTTTCTGCTTATGAAAGTACTAAATTAAAGCAGAATAATCAACAAGTATTCTTTACCATACCATAAATTTGTGTTTTTGTTAAACACATCTTTTTTCTACTTATTTTTGTTTCTATAATTAGACATATTATATACTTTGCTTAGCAAATAAGTAGTTTTTGCTATTGAAAGTACCGAAATTACAGCGCAATAATCGACAAGTATTTTTTACCATTCCCTAAATTGTATTTTAATTAAACGTTTATATATTGTTTCTTAAACTCCATATAAAGTTTCCGGAATAGAAAGTACTGAAATCAAAGTAGAATCAACAAGTATTTATTTTTAAAAATACAAATATCTTTTAAATTGAAAACAAACATTTTTTCAAAAAAGTATCGTAAAAATTTACATTTCAATTCTAGTCCTGTCATGTCCTACAAGCAATAGATAAATAATTTTTTAATTATTTTATTAATTTCTGGAAAACTGATAAAAATTAATTTCTCACTTTTTTATTCTCTTTAAATACACAATGTATATCCTTCCGGTGTCTAGCAGCAATAGATAAACAATTTAATATAATAATAATAATAATAATAAAATTCGCAAAATTAATTTCTGCAAAACTAATAAAAAAGTAATTTCTCTGTTTTTTATTCTCTAAGTTAATATGTGTCGACTCGAACTGCAGCAATAGCCTGATCTTCATTAGCGAATTTCAATTTTTTTTTGGAAATATTGAATAAAAGTTCATTTTTATTTTATGAATCAATTTTATATTGTCTACTTAATAAGTAGTCAAAAATCACTTTTTTACCATTGCTTGTTTAAAAGTTATAAAGTGTCGATTATAAAAAGAGTTCTAATTATCGCATCGAGGTTATGTTTTAACTCTATATTATTTACTTGGTACATATTACAATTGTAGCGTCAACATTGAAAAATTAGTTAAATTTAGAAATTGTACCAATTGTAGGTGCCGTGTTGCTTCAAAAAAGAAAATAATTTTTTATATGTCAACTCGAACTACTGCATTAACTTGATCTACATTAGCGAATTCAATTTTTTTTGCTCCATCGAGGGAAAGGGCATCTGCCCCAACACAAACAACTGTTCCACCGTTGGACGAACTTCAACCGAATCCGCCGATTCAGCGCCACCCACATCGTTACTCTCCTCACACCAAGTCATCCGTAATCGAGGGCTCCGTCAGATCAACGCCACTATCATGATCCACTCTCACAGCATTCTCTTCGTGTTGTACGTCCTTGTATTTTGAAACAATTCGGGAAATGTTCCTTGCCACAAATTTTTTTCGTATTTTCGATCGCCATATTTGCGTTAGGCTAAATTAAAGGGCGCTAGCAGCATTGCAATTTCACGTATTGCACTGTATTTCACTGATCTATACGCTTATTAATATTACGATAAATTATACACTTATTGCTTATTACACTTATTACGATAAATTATGTCGTTCACCGGATTTTTCGGTCGCTCTCGCAGCGAACGCAGCTTATCGGGAGATAACAAAAGGTCCAGAAAGCGCGGGAGTTCACTGTCCCCCGTACGCACGAGCCCGAGTATAGATGATTTATATAACAATCTCAAATCAGACGAATTCCGTAAGATTAATAATATTTTCGATCGATTAACGGGAGAGGAAAAGACTATATTTTTAGCCAAACACGTTACGGACAATTTACCGCGTCCATTTACACCCTTAGACGGACCATCCCAAATTGAGCCCTTAGAAACTCCGTTAAAACAGTCATATATTGCAGAGAAACGCGACTTATTGAACGAATACCTAAACGCAGAAGCTTCCGGTTTTTCTTTAAATCCTCCCGATGCAAATTGTAACCCCGTAATAAATATGAGCGTTGGTACGTGTCAGCCAGAGGCCCTTACGGAAGGAACAATATATAATAATAAGTTAACACATTCGACCGCCGCGACCGCACGATTAACAGAACCCTTAAAGGCGCAAACAGAACCGGTTTCAACTTCCTGGCTAGATCACGCACTACTGAATCAGTCATTGCAACATATTATAGCGTTACAGAAACAATTATCCGAAATTATGCAAAACTCAGCATCCATCTCACTTAATCAGCCCGCGACAAATCTAAACACATTAATTCATCCGAATCAGCCCGTTGCATCGACACCATATCGTGAATTTCCTTTGACAAACGGAAAAGCTATAGGAAATGCGTTTAATAACGCCAATATCAATAATGATATCCGCAGCGATCATGTTACTAATAATATAAATGCACCTTCAGCACGGCAATGGCAGTGTCAACAGTGAAAAATAATTAAATTTCGACATTGTAAAATTGTAGGTGTTGATTTTCTTCTAAAAAGAAGATAAGTTTATGTGTGTCGACGCGAACTGCTTCAATAACCCGATCTTCATGGGCGAATGCAATTTTTTTGGTAAATTTTGAATAAAAGTTCATTTTATTTTATGAAACGATTTTATATTGTCTACTTAATAAATAGTCAAAAATCACTTTTTTGCCATTGTTTGTTTAAAAGTTATAATATGTGGTTTATAAAAAGAGTTCTAATTATCGCATCGAGGTTATTTTTAACTCTATATTATTTACTTGGTACATGATACAATAATGGTAGTGTCACCATTGAAAAATTAGTTAAATTTAGAAATTGAACCGATTGTAGATGACGCGTTGATTAAAAAAAGAAGATAAGCTAATATGTGTCGACTCGAACTGCTGGAATAGCCTGATCTTCATTAGCGAAATTCAATTATCGCAGCAAAACCTTTCACGATGGTGCAATAAATAACTGAGCGTCATATTGACGTCGCGCTGACTCACGCTGACCGCGCAGCCTTCGCGGAAAGCAACTCGGACGCGATTCGTCCAATAAACTATAGATACTTGTTGCTAGGCCAATATTGCAATCATAGCAATTTTGGCATTGCCCACGGAGTATCTACGGAAAAACCCCGAATCCATGCAGCAAGGAAACGTTGACTCCAGGAGCCTCCCACCACAGGCGGAACGCTCCTCGAGCAGCCGATCCGCCGAATTCGTGTCAGAACAAAGCCATCGCCCAGACGAGGCGGATACAGAGAAGAACCGACGCCCCGACCAGGCAGTCAAAGGACAGATCCATCGCCCACACGAGGCGGACGCAGAGAACAAAACCATCGCCCAGACCAGGCGGACACAGAACAGATCCAGCGCCCAGACCAGGCGGGAAAACTCAGAGAAGAAAGCCATCGCCCAGA
Organism: Theocolax elegans; assembly: GCA_026168455.1. Classification (NCBI taxonomy): domain Eukaryota; kingdom Metazoa; phylum Arthropoda; class Insecta; order Hymenoptera; family Cerocephalidae; genus Theocolax; species Theocolax elegans. The sequence continues at coordinate 29,229,700 of CM047427.1, read as the reverse complement.
CGAGGCAGTCACAACAGAACAGAATCATCGTCCAGACCAGACGGGACAGAACAGATTCAACCCACAGACGAAGCGATCGAACAGTGGAGATCCGTTGACGCACCACGATCGACGCACGAATAGACAAGCTCGCACACACACACACACACACACACACATGCACACAGAGGCCTTTCTCCTAAATTAGGAAGAATAAAAGACAGTAAAGGAACTTCATCTTTCTCATTCAACCCGATCCTCCAATCGTGCCTACCAGCTTCGGTTGGTGGCAAATCGCAACCTGAATCCCACGCAATCTCAAGTTAGGTACGTAACATAATATTAAATTGGCATCCCTTGTGGGGAGTTGCGAGGAGGATCGTCGAGAGATACAAAAACGCATCGAAACTTGAAATGCCATTCAAGAACACAACGATTAACCACCTAAGCAACGTAGAAGGTCCATCAGGCAACTAAGAAACAGGGATCTGTCCGTCAACGAACCGCCTACGCACCAAAAAGCGAGCATTTATCGCTCAAGTTTAAACAGAGGCCTTATCAGCGTCGTCTGTACCATCATAAAGGGTGTTTGCCCCATCTGAGCGCCTGCTCCATCGAGGGAAAGGGCATCTGCCCCAACACAAAGAACTGCTCCACCGTTGGACGAACTTCAACCGAATCCGCCCAGTCAGCGCCACCCACATCATTACTCTCCTCACACCTAGTCATCCGTAATCGAGGGCTCCGTCAGATCAACGCCACCATCATGATCCACTCTCACAGCATTCTCTTCGTGTTGTAAGTCCTTGTATTTTGAAACATTTCGGGAAAAATTCCTTGCCACAAATTTTATTCGTATTTTCGATCGCCATATTTGCGTTAGTCTAAATTAAAGGGCGCTAGCAGCATTGCAATTTCACGTATTACACTGTATTTCACTGATCTATACGCTTATTAATATTACGATAAATTATACACTTATTGCTTATTACCCTTATTACGATAAATTATGTCGTTCACCGGATTTTTCGGTCGCTCTTGCAGCGAACGCAGCTTATCGGGAGATAACAAAAGGTCCAGAAAGCGCGGGAGTTCACTGTCCCCCGTACGCGCGAGCCCGAGTATAGATGATTTATTTAACAATCTCAAATCAGACGAATTTCGTAAGATTAATAAAATTTTTGAATGATTGACGGGAGAGGAAAAGACTATATTTTTAGCCAAACACGTTACGGACAATTTACCGCGTCCATTTACACCCTTAGACGTACCATCCCAAATTGAGCCCTTAGAAACTCCGTTAAAATAGTCATAAATTGCAGAGAAACGCGACTTATTGAACGAATACTTAAACGCAGAAGCTTCCGGTTTTTCTTTAAATCCTCCCGATGCAAATTGTAACCCCGTAATAATTATGAGCGCCGGTACGTGTCAGCCAGAGGCCCTTACGGAAGGAACAATATATAATAATAAGTTAACACATTCGACCGCCGCGACCGCACGATTAACAGAACCCTTAAAGGCGCAAACAGAACCGGTTTCAACTTTCTGGCTAGATCACGCACTACTGAATCAGTCATTGCAACATATTATAGCGGTACAGAAACAATTATCCGAAATTATGCAAAACTCAGCATCGATCTCACTTAATCAGCCCGCGACAAATCTAAACGCATTAATTCATCCGAATCAGCCCGTTGCATCGACACCATATCGTGAATTTCCTTTGACAAACGGAAAAGCTATAGGAAATGCGTTTAATAATGCCAATATCAATAATGATATCCGCAGCGATCATGTTACTAATAATATAAATGCACCTTCAGCACGCGTAAATGGTCTAACTATATCGCAGGCGATAATCCTCATTCCAACTTTTAACGGTGAGCCAGATAATCTAAATTTATTCTGCTCTTCAGTTAGACGAGCTTTGGAATTATTAGGGCCCGAACACGAGGGAGACATTTTACTCGCGCTCGCCGGCAAATTAACGGGCAGAGCAGCGTACGGTTATACCTCTCGATTAACTAGTTATAGAAATTTAGAAACCCTCCTATCAGACCTAACCACGCAGTACACAAACGTAGGGCTGGCAGATCAGGTTATGACCGAGATCAAATTAGTTAACTAACTTCCAGGCGAGAGTGCAGTAGATTTTGGACTAAGGGTTCAAAAACTACATAATCGGTTACTCACTATATGCGAATCGGCCCCGAATTTAGAGACGTGCGATCGCGAATGCAGGCGTAAGGAAGCGGACCTTCAAACTTTACAACAATTCATGTTCGGTTTGCAACACCCATTAGACCATCAGGTACGCAGCGAGCGTCCCAAAACGCTTAGCGCAGCAATAAGAGCGTCCGCAGATTTCGAGTCTATTCAAGCGGCTCGCCGCGCCAACGCGCATCAACACCAACCGGGAAACGTATCGTACCAGTCAGCAAACCCGGGCCAAAGGAACCCAACACCAGCTACCGAGTCTGCAACTATCTTAAAAATGTTAGCAGAAGCACTACAAGGTAAAAAGTGTACTTATTGCGCCGCAACCACTTACGAGGAGCAGGATTGCAGGAAAAAGAAAATAGAGACACTCTTTTGCGATTACTGTAAAAGACCGAGTCATGTATATACTGAATGCATAAATCTTAAGAGAGACCTACGGAGTAATAGGGTAGGGGCTAATATCGTGAACAACGGGAACAATAATCGAGACCCAGGGTATTCAAACCAACAAAACAGAGTTCGATTTAGCGACTACCGTAACCAGGGAAATTACCCGCAGTAGCAACGTTATAGGAGAGAAATCGACCGCGGTCCAACGAATTATCAACGTCGAGACTAATATACTCGACGCGACGGAGATCGCAAAAATTACGATTACAACGAAAATCACAGAAAATTCAGTAACGATAATCGCCAATATTCATGCGGTAATCCAATAGGGCAACGAGACAGAGAATATTCGCGAGATACGTACACGGGTCCACGCCGTGGTGACGAAGTATATTATTATAACCGCGGAACAACCCAAGGGCAGAGACATTCTACGAGCGGCGATTTAAACTCGCAGGACGCTCGGCGCTACCCTCAGGCACCGAGCGCGTAAGCGTGAGTATAGCCACGCCAATAGCCAACATTCATTTTTTAAAAACGGGACGGCAACCTCCCATTGTGGTTCTAGAAAGTAAAAATACAACAATAAAAAATATAAGATTTTTCGTCGACACTGGCGCTGATATTTCCGTGATTAAACAAGAGCTTTTAAGACCCGAAACATTTATTGATAGGAGTCAGGTTATCGAAGTAAGAGGCGTAACGCCAGGTTCATCATATACGCTAGGTAAAGCATTATTGAGTTTAAACGGTATCGCATGCAATGTACATGTTGTATCAGACGATTTCCCCATAAGCACAAACGGATTGCTGGGATGGGATGTAATAAGTGGGATGTAAGAATTTTCCGGCGTGATAGACGCCGTCGCGATGAATTTAAAATTAGGGAACCTGGTAATACCCTTCGAAGTTAGCGAAACCATTGAGATTCCTCCGCGAATACGAAGAGTAATAAGCGCACGAGAACTTACCGTAGAATTTATAATAGGTTGGGTACCACTGACCTTCATAAAAGACGGAGTATTATTTGGAAACTTCGTAGCAGAAAACCACAATGGCAGCGTATTTGCCGAGTGCATTAACCTAACGTCCGAATCTATACATATTCCCGTACCCATAGTAAAATTACATGAATGTGAAACTGCTAAACATTGGACGACCGAAAATGCCGCCGAGGACGGCCAAGAAAGCGATCGAATATCACAAGGCGCGTGCATAAGACGCCTAGTAAACGAAAACCGCGACACTCACACCGAAGTACGCGATTTAAACGAAATATTATTATACGATGATTGGAAAAGAGCAAAACGAGTAGATAAAATAATGCAATTAGCCGATTTAGATGGCTGCAATCGAGAAGAAATGGAACACATAAGAGAAATCATAAACGTATTCCCAGCAGCATTTGGCCTTGAAGGAGAACCGCTCCCGGCCACTCATTTGGTAACGCATAAAATACAGCTCTCTACCAATAAACCGATAAAAGCAAAAAGATACAGATACCCACCCGCGCTAAGAGAAACAAATGGAATTAGAAATACAAAAATTGATTGATCAAGACGTTGTTGAACCGTTCACCGCGGACTACTCATCGCCTATGTGGATCGTCCCCAAGAAACCGGACGCGCAAGGAAACAAAAAATGGAGATTAGTTGCGGACTTCAGGCAGCTAAACGAAGCAACAGTAGGTAGCTGTCACCCGCTGCCGTTTACTAGCGACATTTTAGAGAAACTTGCAGCAGCCAATTTTATAACCGTTTTTATATATTTTAAAGTTTTCAGCACCGCTCGGGAACCACGCACAACAGCACTTACAATATAAACGCATGGCCATGGGGCTACGCGACGCTACGGCAACCTTTTCAAGGGCAATGTCGCTAGCTTTAGCAGGTCTTCAAGGAAGAGAAGTACAGGTATATTTAGACGATCTAATGGTATACGCTCAAACATTGGAAGAACACGGAAAACGATTGAGACGAGTACTCAAACGCTTACTAGACGCAAACCTCACTATAGAATCAAAGAAATGTCAATTTCTTAAAAACGAGGCTAGCGTACTTGGTCACATAGTAGGGGGAGGAAGCATCAAAACCGACCCAAAGAAATTGGTCGCAGTCCGAAATTACCCAACACCAACCAAGGCCAAGAAGGTAAAACAATGGCTAGGCTTTGTAGGATACTATAGACGGTTTATAAAAAGCTTTGCAAAAATAGCTCAACCGCTCTCTAAGCTCTTACGCAAAGACGAGCCATTTGTTTGGGGAAAGGAACAGGAGGAATCTTTTAATATGTTAAAGGATTCACTCTGCAGCGAACCAGTTCTTATCGCCCCCGATCTCGATAAACCATTCATAGTGACTACCGACGCGTCCGATTACGCAATCGGTGCAATTCTCAGCCAAGGTGAGCTTGGAAAGGATCGTCCGTGCGCATATACGTCTAGGTGCCTCCATGGCAGCGAATTAAGGTACTCTACTTACGATAAGGAATTACTAGCAGTAGTTTTCGCGAAAGACCAGTTTTTCCATTATTTATATTCGAAAGCCTTTACCTTGATTACCGACCACGAACCGCTAAAGCATTTTCATACAACGAAGAAACCGGATCTCAGGTTCAATAGACTGAAAGCCTCGCTTCAGGGCTACCGCTTCACTGTCATATACCGACCAGGCGAGAAAAACTACAACGCCGACGCATTGTCTCGAAATCCGATCGTCGCAGCAAACGAAATAAACCCGGAACTCCCGCGAGCACAGTTGTATGAATTAGCAGAGACACAAGATCCTGTAACGAATTCAACAATTAATTTTAAGGAACCGGTAGAGATTTTGAAACTAGAAATACGTTCACAACGTCCCAAACGCACCACATCCAACACGGACAGTTCAGACAGCGACCATAAACAAGCAAAACGACTGCCGGAAGATTCGCTGAGGTATTATAAAGGCGAAACGCTAGCCGTAAGAAACTCCAAAGGAGGATTCTATTTATGCATAGCATTGCAAAACGCTCACCACGACGATAGCAGACTACGCATACAGTGGCTTACTCAAGCGCCACGTAAAACTAGCACTTACACCGTGGATTACAAGGATACGTGCCCTTTCGACAGCATTCTCACCAACGTCAAACTGAAACTCAAGGCGAATGGAACCTACCGCCTCGGCTCGCGAGAACGTGCAAAGATCGAAACCATATTGGCCATATCACTGGCCCGAGAGCCATATACTCAATGGTCATCAGAGGTCAAAAATAATCAGACCGAACCGATACTCAGTCAAGGGAGAACAGACGGAAAACTCGCATATCTGCGGAAAGAGAATAACCTACAAAAGGGCATACAGGCTATCAGTACGCCTCAAATTAACGAGCAACCAACGGACCGCACCGAAGTGTCACAAACACAATTTTTTTGGGAAGATCAGGCTATCCCCAACAACCTAGAATCGATCGCTATTGTACGCGAAGACAAGGTTGCAACGTCAGACATATCAAACGAGCAGTCCGACGCTCCCGAAATCACTAACACTGGTCACTCCGATAATATTTCAAATACGTTGCATCAACTCTTAAACGGAGTACACTCACGATTTATCGTAGACGTCAAAGAAAGTAAAATTGACGGACAAAAGAGCATGCACATAAGTATCCGAGAAATAAACAAGGAGCACAAAACAGTCGAATTAAAAGGGGAGCGCCCGAAATTCGTGCCCGTTCCAAAAATATACTACCAACTAAATCCGAGCGCGAAACTCGTAGACTCAACGATTCCTACTGACATAGGAGACGTCAATATGCTGCCAACGTCAGTCAGCTACCTTTCGGAAGATGCAGAGAACACACCCAGGAACGACCAAGCGCAATCTACAATTCAAAATCCTAGTCTCATACTCGATATGAATGAGGATATACCGAACGACATCCCTGGAGCTACACCCGAGGAAATCAATCGCACATCCAACAAACCGCTCGAGGAATCCGTCGACACTCTAGAAAGGGCGATATCGGAAGAACCCGGACATCTTTACGACAAGAATTCAAGGAAGGACAACGACGTACCAGAGCGCACCCGGCCCTGCATTTATACGAGGAAAGAGCGGACTGCGCCACTCCGCACGCAAAACTAAGGTTGTGCACCGACGTAATCAACGAGCCACCAGGGAACTGTCTGTTTAACTCTTTAATAAAGACTACCGACCTCGATTTAACTGCGCTCGAACTAAGACGCAAGCTATTGAACTCGCGTTCACTACTACACTACGGCGAACCCGCGGAAGCAACGCGCATTTTATCATCGAAAAACGAATACGGAACGATCGATTGCATATATATTTTCGCCAACGAATACCAATTGAACGCATGTATTCATTTCGAGATACCAGGCAGAACCATTTATTGTCATATCATAGCAAACCCTGCAGGAAAATGGGTGCATTTACACCTTAGCGGAGTTCATTTCACACCGTATGAGTTAGTCGAAAACGACGATATGTCAATAGACTCTGACGAGTCGCAGTCGGACACGAGCGAGTCGAGAGACGAAAGCCCCGATCCTTCAGACGAAAGCGAAGATTCCGAAAATGAAGAACTAGGTCCAGAAACCGATTTTGAACAACCGGACAGCATCGCAGGTAACGAGCAAATAGATGACGCAATGAACCTCTCGGCTATCGTCGAAACATCCAAGAGCCCAGGAGCAAATCACGGTATGGCTTTCGACCAACAGCCGGAACTAAATATAAGCAACGGTGACCGAAACGAAGCACCGGCCAACAGTAACCTCGCACAACCTCCACCGTGCAGTGAAAGATTAATAAAATACCTAACGATAAACGCGAGGCCACCGCGCGAAAAACCACCGTGGGCACCATCGGATGACGAAGAGCCTCCTCCCTTTTCCACCTTAACAATTGTTAATCAACACCCATTTCGATTCAAGGAAAACTTAGTTTATCTAGCAACGTCCGACGGTTTTCTTAACACCAAAATACAGGAGGCCTTAACAGAGAGAGCATATATAGATTTGGAAAAATTCGAAGGGAAAACATTTGCAGTCGGCGAAATCCATACATACAACATCAAGGACATAACAATGATGTGCATATACATAAAGCATTATATCGACGAAAAGCCGCTCAGAGTCAACATAAGAAAATGCTTAATTTTACTCAAAAATCTGTTAGTGGCCAAATCTATCAAAACAATAGCAGTCTTTAGAGATCTCGCTTTACTTTCAGTCGGTGAATGGGCTTATTTCATAGAACAATTTAATCTTTAATTATATTAAAATTTTGTTTCCGTCCGTCCGTCCGTCCGAGAGCGAGAGAGCGAGAGAGAGACAGCGAGAGAGAGAGAGAGCGAGAGAGAGAGAGAGAGAGAGAGAGAGAGAGCGAGCGAGAGACAGAGGGAGAGTACGAGCGAGCGAGCGAGATAGAGCAAGAGTTTCCATGACTGATAAGTCATGTCACTCGTCAGTGTGTAGAGCATACTGGATCTCGTGAGTGCGCGCGGAGTTTATATATGCCCGGCTGCTTCGTGCCCCCTCCCCGTCAGACGATACGTATTGAGCGCATGTGTGCTTTGTTACGTGCTAGTGTGTTTAAACTGGACATTCCGGGTGTGATTGGAGATATAGAATCACAGAGAGAGAGAGATAGATAGATAGATAGATAGATAATATTTATTGTCCAAGGACTCAAGGTCCTAATTGGCCAAAGCCATACAGGAATAAAATAAATTACAGAGACAAACATACGTAGAGAATTAACCCATTACAAACCGGACAGAAGTCCGGTGGGTCACGCAGTAAGAACTATTCTAACCCTTAAATAATAAATAACACATAAAAAGAACAAAAAATAAATAAAATAAAAATAAAAATAAAAAAAAATAAAAAAAAAAGAGACTAAAATCCTAAACTACTTATAAACTAATTGTCTCGCTAAGAAAAAACTTACGCAACTTAAATTTAAAGCAGGAACGATTATTTAGCTCACGCAAGTCCAGCGGCAGCTTATTCCATAGGCGAGTCGCATAGATCGCATAGAGATTTGATTTGATTTGATTTGATTTATTTATTGGGTATTGAGGGGTAAGACCCCGTATACACTTTAGAATGACTGCGCACATTAATGATAACAATAATAAAATCATACAACAATAAATATAAAAATAAAAATAAGAATATGAATATGAATGTAAATAAAAATATATACAAAAATAAAATATAACAATAAAATAAATAACGGTAGTAAAAATAACAATAAAAACGTAACAAAAATAAAAATACGCAGCGCCAAAAAGAAAAACAGAGTAATCAAATTATGATGTCGTAATTACGAGAATAATCAAATTATGATAAGATAACAGAATAATCAACTTATATTATAAAACGCAATGGTACTGTACACGCAATAAATTAATACTTCACAAATTGATACAAAAAAAAACGCAACAAATAATAAATTAACAATAAATAGTTAAGAGTTAAACCTCCGGCAGGGAAGGGCAGCTTAACCCCTCACGCCTAACCCTCCCCTCCCAAGCCTGTCGGTCGAGCTCAGAAAGGTATAATGATAAGGATGATTTAAATGAGCTGAAGAGGAGAGGGTCGAAATTGGTGAACGGAAGGTGATTGATGAGGCGAGAGGCGGTGATGATAAAGGAGTTGTTTAGGGCTTCCGTTCTAGGGGGAGGATAAAAAAGGGACGAAGGTGGGAGACGTGAGGAAGAGCGGGAAGGAAAGGAAGCGTCTCGAATGGTGAAATGGCAAGCTATGTAAGAGGGGGAATTATGAGAGATGATGTTATAAGCGGAAGTGGCAATGAAGTAGGATCGCCTAAGCTCGACCGACAGCCACCCCAGTTTAAGACGGTAAGGCGTAACATGCTCCCGCCACGGAATCCCTCCCCAAACAAAACGGACACACGCATTTAGTAGCCTTTGCAGCTTTAAGTTTCTGGTAGCATCCAGGTCATGAAAAACCGCACATGCGTAATCAAAATGCGGGAAGATTAAAGCCTCGACCAGCCTCTTCCTGTTTCGACGTGAGAGCGCTCGCTTAAAAAATCTTAAGGAGTGAAGAACTCCGTGAACCCTTTGTGACACTGACGCGACCTGGCGAGACCAGTCCAGGGTAGGCGAAATCCAAACGCCTAAAGACTTGACTTCCGTCTCATAATCAAGAAAGCTATTCCCTATTGTAACCCTCGGGGCAGAGTCCAAGCCAATGCGCGAAATATAAGCCTGACTACCCAAGATCATCACCTTCGTTTTCCCCACATTTAAATTCAGTCCATTCGACCTCGCCCAGTCGTTAACCGCATTTGCATCCTCCGAAATTCTCTGTACACCCTGATCGAGTTCGGTTGGGTAAAACGAGTGATAGATCTGGGTGTCATCTGCGAAGATCATGTAGTCTGAATGACTTAAAACACGTGGAAGATCATTTATAAAAATAGAGAATAACAATGGACCCAGGACACTGCCCTGAGGAACCCCCCTAGACGTGTCGAGCCAGGCCGAGGTCCTCCCCAGCTCATCCACTACCGCTTGGGAGCGACCTACCAGATAGTGGTAGAACCAGGTGATAACCGTATCCGAGCACCCCAGGGAGCGTAACTTGAGAATCAGCAAGTCATGCGGTACCGAATCAAAGGCTTTTGAAAAGTCGAACAAAACAAGAATGGTGATCTTACGCTTGTCTATGGCCCTCCTAATATCATCCAGGACCCCGATTAAAGCCGTCTGAGTACTATGCCCCCGGCGGAAGCCTGCTTGTCTCTCAATAATTAAATTATTGCAGTTAAGGTACTCTGTAAATTGTTCGTGAACTATCTTTTCAAGAATTTTAGAGACTTCACAGAGCTTTGCGATGGGCCTAGTGTCAGACGGCGAGATTACCTTGCTCGACTTTGCTAACGGGAAAAGAAGAGACCCAGACCAAGGCTTAGGGAAGATTCCGGTAGAGAGGGATAAATTAAATAGGTCGGCCAAACAAGGCGCCAATTGTGTAGCTAAAAGTTTCAGCATCGGAACCGAAATACCATCATGTCCTGTAGCCTTGGAGGTGGCCCTGGAAATAATAGAAAGTACTTTCTGTGAGGTGATAGGGACGAAGTTGAATGAAATTGACGGATAGGACAAGGGCAGGATGTCTGGTGACGAGATGAGGGACTGAAGTTGATCAAATGAGAAAGGAAGGGGTGAATAAGAAACAGATGCATAATGGATATTGAGCTGATCAAGTGAAAAAATGTTGAGAGGTGATTGAGATGATTTAGACGTGAGACCCATGTTCCTGAGCTCTTTCCACAAGCCAGACGAGTTAGATGCAGATTCTATCTTATTATTAAAGTGCAGAAATTTACTGGAATCTATGTTATTTCTAACAAGATTACGCAGTTCCTTGTAGCATTGATAGTCCGAGCTCAGGCCAGTGGTCAAGAATCTCTTAAACGCCATATTGCGAGACTTAATTCTTTGTTTAATGAGTGGCGTAATCCAGGATTTGTTGACGTTTTTAATGGTGATGAGCTTAGCAGGAGCGAGAGAATCAATAGTATGAAGGATGGCAGTGACGAGGTTTGAAAGTAGAGTGCTGATGGGAGTAAAGGATGGAGATGATGGTATTTGCGAATCCTGCAAAGAAAAATAATAAGGAGGGGAACGGCCAGACGACGTCGATGAAGGATGAGAAGTTGATGACGTGGACAATACAGTGGAAGTACTAGGAATAGATGAAAGATGACAAAGTGTATTGGTGAAAAGGGCGGCAGCCTCCGGTGGATCAATCTGTACCAGGTTCCGCGAGTAGATCCTCTTCACAGCCGGCAATGGTTTGGTAAACTCCAAATTAAGAACAATAAAGTCATGTCCTGCTGCAAAGGGAACTGACGACTTAGAATAAGCGTAAGCTGGCGGAGGATTACGTGTAATAAATAGATCTAACCATGTATGAGATGAGTGCGTATGATGAGTAGGGTCAGATCGAATGAGGAAAAGGTTTAATGAATTTAAGTAAGAATCCAACATGGCGGACGCCCCATCTTTAGTACACATGTTAGCATTAAAATCGCCTGTGATGACTAACTGGTCGCAAATATGTAAAAAATTTGTCAAAATATCAAAAAATTTAGACGGGTAGGCCGCTGAGGGTCTCCTGTACACCACACAGAACAACAGCGAGCCGGTATTGTTACTAACGTGGAAAATCATGAACTCTGGAGTGTTGGAAAAGACGGGGTCGGAGTGGGCCAAAAGCCTAACATTAAGATTATTCCTGAAATAAGCCGCCACCCCTCCCCCCTCCTTACCAACTCGATCAAGTCTGTGCAAGGTGTAGTCAGGAAGGCCCAACATGTTGGAGGAATCATGTTCCGTGAGAAAGGTTTCAGATAAGGCAATGATATCATGATTTGATGGAAGGACTAAAGATTCAATGGATGCAAAATGGGTTTTCAAACGATTTATATTAACATGAAAAATGGAGAAGGAATTTTGCGAATGTAGTGACGTCTGGCCGGACAACCTTCATTTCGGAGGAGAGGAATTATTATTATTAGCCGTAAGTTCAGTTAAGTCTGTTTCTGAGTAAATTGGGATAAGCTGCCCTCCCTTAACTCTGCGCATAAAAACTGTGTAGTCCTTTACAATAGGTCTCGCAAAGCCTAGGACCACGGAACGACGCAATGCCTTACTAAAAAGAGTGTGCAGCTCCTTGGGCCACAGTGCACGGATAAAGACTGACGAGTTCCCCCCCGAACCGAAGAGCGAATCGGTGGTTAAGCCTTTGAGAAGGCGCGCTTTTTCGAGGACTAAGTCCCTGGTTGATGGGGAGGAAACCCGGAAAACAGAGAGAGAGAGAGAGAGAGAGAGAGAGAGAGAGAGGGAGGGAGAGAAGGGATTATGATTATGATATTAATAATAATAATAATTATTATTAATAATGATAATGATAATGATAATCATAATGATTTTTTTTTAAGAGGGGGGGGGGGAAATCAATTTATTGCCGAGGTGTGGGACTCTTCAAAATCCTCGGATTATTTATAATAATGATAATGATACTGATAATGATAATGATAATTATTATTATTTTTACTATTCTTATTATTATTCATAACGATAATGATAATTATTATTCACAGGAGGAAGAGGTAGTGGATGAAGAGGAGAATTTCATGTGTAATCCATTTGCTCTCTGTGTTTTACAGAGTTGAGACTGTTGTTATTATTGAAAATAAATTTATCAATAATAACACTCACATTACAAATGATTGTACAAATTAAGATGGCGATTTCTCAGCCAATATTTAATCATTACGTAACAATTTATATTTAGTAAATTCATAATAATTCATATAATAAGTTTATAATTATATTTTTTAATTATTAAAATCTAAAAATAAGTTTGAATAAAATATTATGACGATTTTTAGTCACATTTAGTTAATTCATATATATAATATACAATATTGTTATGTCTCTAATTATTTATAAACTAATTAATAATAAGTTTATTTTTTAATTATTTAATTATGATGGCGATTTCTCAGCCAATATTCAGTCAATTTAGAACAATTAATAATAAGTTTATTTATTAATTATTTATATATTGTAACAGGGTTGGTTTTACTCGTCGGGAGGGTTTTAATTGTCCTGTGCATATCCTCAATGCACAGGAAATATTCTCAGTGTAACGATCAGCTGTTTTGCCAGACAGCTAACCGATCGGCAGAACCGTCCTTGAAGTGGTGCGGGCTAGCCTCAAGCTCCGCACGACGACGTCTTCCCTGTGTACAATGTATGTACCTACCTGATACACACTTATCCTCCGTCAATACTCGTACTCGGCTACTCAGCTATGTGTCGTGCGAAGTGCAATGCACGACACCCGCGGGGCATGGCGGTATTCGCCTTCGGGGACAGGGAGTAATCGCCGGTTAATTAATAATTACTCGGAATTATTGATAATTAATTAATTTATTACAAGAAAATAAAATGAAAGAGTTATTACAATATGGTGAGCCAAGGCAAGGTCGAACCTTGGCTCAAAGCAAATAAGGTTATTCGCGTAACCTCTAGAAGTATATAATACACGGTAACGTGTGTGTGTGTGCGCCCGCCGCAATATACGCGTCGAGACTCGCGGTCTCGATCTATTCGGGGAGGAGGTTATGTTCGCCAGGTATCGGTTACCTGGCTTCGCAGTGATTATCGCTAAGTTGCGATCGCGCCGGAGTGTGTAGCACTCCGGTTTGCCGTAATCGTAATTTACGGGGCGAGAGAGTGTCGCGACGAGAGCGGCTAACCTTTCGTATATTTATGCGTCGGGATACCGCGCTTATCTCGTCGCCGGTTTCGCTCGCGGCACGGCGGTAATAAATATGATATTGCCTGGCCAGGACTTACATTTCTCTGGAGATGTTCCTGGGGGACGGCGCGTTCCTCGCTCCCTTCGGTCTTGTACTCTCTCTCTCTCTCAAGTGCTCACGTTCTGTTGCGCGCTTCACTCGCGGGGGAAGCCTCACTTTCGCTCGTTTCCGCGCGCGATTCCTCTGGTCTCTCTCCTAGGCAAGACGATACTGCCGGTGTATCGTGCACACCGGCTCTACGACGCGCTGGCGCATGCGCCTTACGCGTCTTCAACGGTAGACTCACGCGATCGGTACGATTTTCGTCTCGCGTGAACCGTTTACCGTTGCAATATCTAATAATAAGTTTGAATAAATATGTTGGCGATTTCTCAGCCAATATTCAGTCAATTCATAACAATTCATAATAAGTTTATTTTTTTTAATTATTCATCTAATAATAAGTTTAATTAAATCATGATGGCGATTTCTCAGCCAATATTTAATCATTTCGTAACAACTCATATTTAGTCAATTCATAATAATTAATCATAAGTTTATTATTTAATTATGATGGCGATTACTTAGCCAATATTCAGTCAATTTATAACAATTAATAATAAGTTTATTTTTTAATTATTTATATCTAATAATAAGTTTAAATAAATCATGATGGCGATTTCTCAGCCAATATTTAATCATTTCGTAACAACTCATATTTAGTCAATTCATAATAATTAATCATAAGTTTATTATTTAATTATGATGGCGATTACTTAGCCAATATTCAGTCAAATTATAACAATTAATAATAAGTTTATTTTTGAATTATTTATATCTAAAAATAAGTTTGAATAAATTATGTTGGCGATTTCTCAGCCAATATTCAGTCAATACATAACCATTCATAATAAGTTTTTTTTTTTTAATTATTCATCTAATATTAATAAGTTTAAATAATCATGATGGCGATTTCTCAGCCATATTTAATCATTTCGTAACAACTCATAATTAGTCAATTCATAACACATAATCATAAGTTATTATTTCATTATGATGGCGATTACTTAGCCATATTCAGTCAATTATAAGCAATGTTATATCTAAAAATAAGTTTGAATAAATTATGTTGGCGATTTCTCAGCCAATATTCAGTCAATACATAACCATTCATAATAAGTTTTTTTTTTTTAATTATTCATCTAATATATAATAAGTTTAAATAAATCATGATGGCGATTTCTCAGCCAATATTTAATCATTTCGTAACAACTCATAATTAGTCAATTCATAACAATAAATCATAAGTTTATTATTTCATTATGATGGCGATTACTTAGCCAATATTCAGTCAATTTAGAACAATTAATAAGTTTATTTTTTTTTAATAATTCATCTAATATATAATAAGTTTAAATAAATCATGATGGCGATTTCTCAGCCAATATTTAATTATTTCGTAACAACTCATATTCAGTCAATTCATAACAATTAATAATAAGTTTAAATAAAATGAATTTATCGTTCGGTGATATGTATATGTGAAAATTATATAATATCGGTCTCTCCGAACTAAATGCTTTATTTTAGAATAAAGCAGGCCTATCGTACTCTTTGTCCATTATGGTTGGTGGAATTTCCCAGAGCACGGCCTTTCAAAATAATTAAAGGCGTTTCGTCCTCGATTTCCAGCTTGGACTCCTCAGTAAGCAACTGGAGATCTTACCTTAGACGCCTGTCGCAAGATGAACCGCGACGCCAGCTAGATGTTCTGCGGCTATATGTGCTCTGGGAAATTCCACCAACCATAGTGGACAAAGAGTACGATAGGCCTGCTTTATTCTAAAATAAAGCATTTAGTTCGGAGAGACCGATATTATATAATTTACACAATAATAAGTTTATTTTTTAATTATTTAATTATGATGGCGATTTCTCAGCCAATATTCAGTCAATAACATATTTATAAGTATATTTATAATTCTTAATACATTTATATATATGTTTGTATTTAGACAATGAAAAAAATTATATATATATATATATGGGGTATTCCACGTAAAGTGGTCCGATCAAAATTTTAAAATGCACCAAATTTTAGGTACACTTTGCAAATGTTTTTCAGAATACAGAAAAAAATTTTTAGGTACTGGAATCTATTTGCTCAAAAGTTATTCTAACCTCAAAAAGTGAATTTTTCCATATTTTTTTCAACCCCAGCTGGGTTTACCGGTATATAACTCAAAATCTATCAACTTTTACTATATAACATTATATGTAACATTCGTTGCTAATTATATCTAGAATTTATTCTTCTGGGTTAGAATTTCTAATCTCAAGGTCAATGTTACATAAACTACATGTCAATATTCAACTTCAAAAAAGTGCAAGTGCGCCACCTTTGATTTTTTCATCCAAAAGTCTAAAAGAAAGCTTGGAGCAATACCTTTCAAATGGTCTGTAGAATTTTTGTGGCCTTCAATTCTGTAAAAAGTTATAACAATTTAAGGAAACACGAAATTTTTTTAAAAATTTAAATGGGAATTACCATGTTAATTTTTGTGAATTTTCTGTCTTTCTTTATATTGTCATAACTTTTTACAGAATTGGAGGCCATAAAAATGCTACAGACCATTTGAAAGGTATTGCTCCAAGCTTTCTTTTAGAATTTTGGATGAAAAAATCAAAGGTGGCGCACTTGCACTTTTTTCAAGTTGAATATTGACATGTAGTTTATGTAACATTGACCTTGAGATTAGAAATTCTAACCCAGAAGAATAAATTCTAGATATAATTAGCAACGAATGTTACATATAATGCTATATAGTAAAAGTTGATAGATTTTGAGTTATATACCGGTAAACCCAGCTGGTGTTGAAAAAAATATGGAAAAATTCACTTTTTGAGGTTAGAATAACTTTTGAGCAAATAGATTCCAGTACCTAAAAATTTTTTTCTGTATTCTGAAAAACATTTGCAAAGTGTACCCAAAATTTGGTGCATTTTAAAATTTTGATCGGACCACTTCACGTGGAATACCCCATATATATATATATATACCCTATTTTTAATTTCGAAAAAGGTTCTTCGTAATAAATTTATTTAAAATAATGTTTTAAATTGTATTATTTTTTGACTACCATGGACACCTTAGAAATTAAACCGATTCACACAACACCTTGGAGGTACTGTTATAATGCATTGGGTTTTATACCAAAAATTTAATTTTTTTTTAAATACGATTACAATTTATAAATAAAAGTGTTTACCAAAATTTAGTATAATGAAATCACAATAATAATAATAAAAAAAATAGAGACATTAAATGTTAACTGTAAAACTATATGAATTCCTATAAAGCTTAAATTTATATTTTAATAATTATAAATGTTAATGAAAAATTAACTTACCAAAAATAGTAAAGTGCATATAATTATTAAATTGTAGTATTTAGTAACTACTTATGAAAATTTTGGAATTTTTTAAACGGATCGAAATAGAACTTCACCTCCTAAAATTAATTTATTTAATGACGAAGGATCATCGCCAAAAGTTCTATGGCATTAATATTTTGTACATTTAGAGTAATATAACTTTATTCTTAAATAAATAAATTTTTTTATTAATTTTTATTAATTTTATAGAACTATTTATATAATTTTAGTGGCATATAAATAAAAATGGTCCGTTTTTATTTTATGAGTTTTATCAAGAATAAGTAAACTAATACACATTCTTTCAAGTTATATTCACAACTTTTTTTTGCGCAGGGAAAAAATACTGTAACGGATTTGCTATTTTTACTAATAAATACAATAAGATAATAACAATTCAGAACCGTTAAAACAATAGTCTCATTTACACGATCGGCCGCTCAGTAATAATACGACTATAATAAGCCGTATAGGCGGAGGCGGCGGTAATCTTTACTTAGCGAAACGCGAGAAAAAGGGGTAAACAACTAAATAAGCAACAATGCAATATTTAATTAATAAGTAAAATAAATGTATTCGGAAAAAGTAATACAGGCGCGTCGCAGTGCACGAAACGCAGGTCGATATATACGCGAGGAATAAAGAGAGAAAGAGAGAGAGACTATCGAACTGACACTTACAGTGCGTTGCACGCGAACGAAAACAAGAGAACTTGAAGATCTGCGTAGACGCACCCTCGAATGTCCTGGACTGCGTTGACGCCAGATAAATAAACCACTGGTCACCAACAAATAAATAAAAACCAGTCACAGCACCAAAATGATCAATAAAAAATTAACCGAGAGGCTCGATGCAGAATTACGGTTAAGTAACGGCTAAGTCAACGGCTAAAATCTATCTCTCTAAAAGGCTGAGAATCGTCTCGACGGTTGAGTTTAGTCTAAGTGCTCTCGCACTTACGAACCGAAAACTCTCTCTCTTTCCCTACTTTTACCTTTACGAAGCTCCGCGAAAATCGCCGAAAATCAACGAACGTCGACCTGTAACATCTGATAGAGATTAATACATGTGGCTAGACAGAGAGAGAGAGAACATGACGAATTATCAAATATTTAATATTTATTAAATTCGTCATAATACATATATTATTTATTCTTGGAAAACAAATTTAAAATATATATATGGGCTATTTCATGTCAAGTGGTACGATGAAAATTTTAAATCGCTCCAAAATTTGAGAACAGGCTGGAAATATCTTCCAGAAGCTAGAAAAAAAATTCTAAATGTTAAAAATAATTTGCCTAAGAGTTATTCCGCCATCATAAATGGAAATTTTTCAATTTTTTAGAAAAATTACTATATTTAAAGCCATTTATCTCAAAATCTATTGATTTTTTTTTTTTTGAAAAAACATAATAAACAACTTTTGTTCAAAATAATCTTTAGAACTTATCGACCTGGGTTAATTTTAAAATCTCGAAGAGATAGAACGCCCAGAAATATTGAATATCAAAAAGGCGACCACGCCAACAATAACACCGTTTAAAAGAACACATTTTTCGAGAGCTTTCGAATGACGGTGATTAGCTTATTGGCCAAGACCGCTGTGTAAGTTATGCCTCATAAACATCATAAAATCACTAATTTTCATGTATTTTAGGGCATAACACATACACAAACACACACTCACACACTCACACAAGCACACACACACACACACACACACAACACACACACACACGCGCGCGCACACATCACACACACACACACAGGCACAGACACACACACACACGCACACACACACACACACACACACACACACACAACACACACACACACAACCGCCTGCTCTGTCTACTGGATATAGTCGGGGAGCTCCTGGAGCGGGTGGTCTGCGCCAGGCTCGCAGCGGCCATCGGTCGGGCCGGAGACCTCTCCGACAACCAGTTCGACTTCCGAAAGGGTCGATCGACCATGGACGCTGTAGGCAGAGTTGTTGGTATAGCCACAAACGCCATCAATGCTGGTCGGAGTGCAAGGCGGATGTGTGCCATCATAACCTTGCGACGCTACTTTTCGTCGGGAAAAATCTAATTAAATTAAATTAAAGGCCGACGGAGGTTCCGTCGTAGCGACGTTGAAAATGGCTATATATCGCCGATTTGTATTTAGTTGGGCGCCTGGCGATATTTAAATAAAATGAAATAACTACTTTACAAAACTACTCGGCAACCCGGCAAATCCTCACCTCGACTCCTCGTCACAGAGGGAATCCCGACGGCTGACCACCTCGGAACCGGCGGCTTTCAGAGTAAAGGAAAATTACTTAAAATGACACTCTCGAATTTAATACTTCACCACAACTAATATTTATTCAACAATTCAAAGAAATTATAATTTCCGGCACCGACACAATAATGAACGCGACTCGCGACCGACTCACACACGTGCTTCCACTCTCTCACTCAACTCCGTCCGTCAAATATAAAAAATTATATTTAAATATTAATAATTCGGCCGCCCGTCGGGCTAACCGTAAATTTACTCGCCTAATGGATTTATCAACTCCAAAACAACTCCGCTCGACTCTGCTTCTCAACTCTAACTCAACTCTACTCAACTCGTAAAAATGGCTACTCAGCCTCAATACTACTCAACGAACTCAAAAAGCGACTGCCTCGTCAGACGATCAGGTAGCGAATCATCGAGACCGGCTTCTTCATCCGGCTCGCGGCGTGGCTTGATCCCCAAAATTAAGGATTTTCCTCCCCACCCTATCGCTATCCTGCTCTATCTTACTATATTCCTTATCTACCGGCGTTGATTAGGGTGGTTGATTGCGTGATCGATACGCGTAGTCAGCCTTGATCTTATTTCCGTCAAGGCCGATTACCCAATAATAGTGGTTTACGTCACCACCAACCTGTTAATTATTGGGTCGATCACGCAACCAATCATCCCCGACACTCGGAAGGCGCGCATTACAAATGATAAATTACCATATCGGTAACCCAGTCGGTGCTGCCGCCCCGTGCCTACCGGCTATGTAATTAATACTAACTATTCCCGACACACTCATACACAATTAAAATTTAATTCATGTCCTCCGCTATTTACAACTATATACATACTTTAAAATTATTACGAATCGCCCCAACTCTACCGACGGATCTACCTAATTTTTATTTAAAATTAACGACGCTACTAGCTAAACTAATCAATCTAATATTAATATATACAAAATATACACCAATCCATAGGTGTGCGCGCCGTCTATATATCTATATATATATATATATTCTAATATGTCGCGGTATACCGTATAAATTAGGTATACCGCGACTCCTACTCTACTCGCGCTCCCCTCGCTCCGCGCGCTCCCACCCATTATCCCACTACGGTCGCTCACTCGAGCATATTCGCGCGCGCAACACTCTCGCTGCTCGAGTGATTCCCCCTTCCCCGCGCACCACGCCTAGTGCCGCACGATCGTCGCCGTCGGTGCCGCGTTCCCCGGTATACGGATGTAAGGTGGGGGAGCACCCTGGCTCTCCCGACTACTAGTACGTAGTTCGGGCGTGCGCGCACCCATGCGCCATCTCAGCCGTCGTCGTCTGCTGAGCACGTGTGACGGTTGAGGTTAGGACGCCGCCTAACCTCCCGTCTTGTTGACATCAGCATCGGATTCGCCAGGTATCGTGAGACGACCTGGGCTCAGTCCTTGGCTCACGATACCTCTCGGCCGTGGTCTCGGTCGTAGTCCGCGTACTACCGTCGGGTATCGGTCGCGTCGTTCGTCGGCTCCGTGCTAAAACATACCCATACCGTGGGTATCAATACTTATTTAAAAGTGCATCGGTGCACTTCGGTCCGCCTGCGAGGGATTCGCTACCTACGACGCGATCGCGATCTAACATAAGTTAAATGTATGCATGCACATGACTTGTAAATACAAGCCATGTGCATGTACTTGTACGTTGTATGTTTTACAACGTCACACCTTGGACATCCGGAATGCCTTCAACTCTGCCAGATGGGACGACATCATGCTGTCCCTGCAGCACTTCCAAGTGCCACTCTATCTCAGGAATGTTACCTCGAGTTACCTGACTGACCGTACTCTGCTCTACGATACCGACGACGGTGTGCACTCCCACAACATCACGGGAGGCGTGCCGCAGGGTTTGGTCATTGGGCCCCTACTCTGGAACGTTGTCTATGACGGCCTGCTTATGCAGCAACTTCCGGAGGGTGTCTCGATGGTGGCTTTCGCGGACGACGTGGCGCTAGTGGTGGTCGCAAAGAGTGTCGAAGAGATCGAATATCTCGGAGACGTCTCTATAGAAGTGGTCGCCACTTGGTTGAGAGACCACGGACTTAGGCTAAAGGCGGAAAAAACGGAGGCGGTGCTCATCTCTCGCACAAAAAAGGAGAGGACCGCCACCTTCACGGTAGGTAAAGAACGGATACGGTCGGTGAAAACGTTGAAGTATTTAGGGGTCACACTAGATGCGCGGCTGTCGTTCAAACACCATCTCGCGAACGCAGGCTCAAAGGCGGCAAAGGTGGCCCATGCGCTAGTATCAGTAACTAACAATAAATAGTATATTTTAGTAATATTGAGGAATAATAGTGCCATATTGTTTAAATGCAAGTATACGGTTAGTTTGTTTTCTTCATAAAAATGCTTTCGCTCTCTTTTTTTAAGAAATTTGCCTAAAAACACCATAACTTTGTCTGAAATGCTCTGCCGCACTCAAACTTTGCACCATTTTGAAGGTAATTAATCATCGATGAATTAGATTCTTGGATGGATAAAATATTTTTGATCGTACAACCCTTTTTTTTACTATAAAGGTTTTTATTGATTATAACTATATTCA
Source organism: Theocolax elegans (assembly GCA_026168455.1). Classification (NCBI taxonomy): domain Eukaryota; kingdom Metazoa; phylum Arthropoda; class Insecta; order Hymenoptera; family Cerocephalidae; genus Theocolax; species Theocolax elegans. Next base: position 29,207,437 of record CM047427.1, on the reverse strand, counting down.
AAGTTTTAAAATAAAATAAATGTAATATTTGAACTGATTCTTCTTGAAATTGTTAAACTTTTTCAAATTTAATGTATATAAGAAAAAATTGTTAGATTTTGAGTTATTAACTGATAAACATGGCCAAAAAGTCAATTTTTTCAAAAAATTCGATTTTTTGATTGGCTACAACTCTGGTACTAATTGAAATTCAGGTCTAAAAATTTAGTTACACTCTATTCAAGTAGTTTTTTACTGATTCCATACATTAAAACAAAATTCTATTTTTTAACTGGATCAATTCACATGGAATCTCCCATATATATATATACACAATTGTACATACGCACATTGCGCGTGTATTTATTGATTGCAAAAAAATTATTATTCTCTTCTACATAAACTTTAGGGTAGTAAAAAAAAAAAAAAAGTATATTTAACAGAATAACATTGTATAGCTTAATTAATAAATAACAATAAAGATTAATCGTATATATAAATATATATAGGGGAGGACGGGGCTAAGTTGAACGTTTTTTTTTTGGGAATTTTTTTCTCCACTAGTTTGAAATATATTTAAATGCGACCTTGGCAGAAAAAAAGTTTAACATCTTACCTATTTACTTGATTTTTACCGAATGTCAAAATCGAAAAATAAACACCTTAGTACCTAGGTGAAAAAAAAATCGTTTTGTTCAACTTAGCCCCGAGGCTGGGGCTAATTTAAACATTTCTTGGGGCTAAGTTAGTCTATCTTTTAACATAGGTTTTTAAAACTTAGAAAATTTTTTATTTAGCTTAGCAATTTACATAAATTAAAGTGTTTTAATTAATATAACAATTTAATAATTTATTTACAAACAAATTAACTTATTTCAATTATAATTTATCTAAATAATATTCTATTTATTCTTCTAAAACATATCCATTTAATCTTGAATTTGGTATTAAATTTCTCTTTGGTCGATCTTTGACATTATTTTCTTTTCCAATATTTAAAATAGGAATTTCTGATAAATTTTTACTTTCTAAAACATTACTGTCTCTCAAAAGGTTTGTTTCTTGTTTTGGTATTATCTTAATTCTTTCAATTTTTGCATCTTTTCTAATAGTTATCTTTTTTATTTTACTTTTGCTGCTCTTATTTTGCATCTTTGCTTTTTTTGCCGCATTAATTTCTTCCAATTCTTCCATTTCTGGAGTATCGGTTAAAATTCTTGTCTTCCCTTTCATTCGAGTACTTTTTTTTGCTTCAGTCGTAGCTGTCAAAATTGGTCTAATATCTGCCGAAGATACAAAATTCTGTTGAATTTGTTGAACACTCTCTTTGTTACTTTCATAGTAACGATCTGTAATATTTGATGGTGCAAAGTCAGCTTGAGTAAAAATATTCCTATTAAATGGATATATACCAGCAACTCGAAATCCAGATTGAATATTTTCTATAGAAAATACACTAGAAAATACATTTTTTACTAAACCTGGAATGTCTACTATCTTCATTGTTTTTCTAGGATTGTTTGTAACCCATGTGCTAGATACCCTGTTTATAGCTGCTTTTAGAGGTCCAAAGACAGAGCGATCTAAAGGTTGCAGTTTGTGTGATGTATGTGGAGGAAATGTCACCATAACGACACCATTGTCTTTAGCGTACTTAATATTATCTAAACACATGTGAGATACGTGGTTGTCTAAAAGCAGTAAACAAGGCTTTTCTGATGAACATCTTGAAAATTTTATAAAATGTTCCAAATACATTTTAAAAATATTTTCATTCATCCATCCGCTAGGGTGAGCAACAACAGCACTGCCTTCGGGAGCTTGTGAAATCATTTCTTGATGAAACTTAACTCGAGGAAAAATAAAAAAGGGCGGTAATGCAACACCAGCTGCTGAAACGGTTGCAGTGATAGTAACTAGTTCACCTAAGTAAAAAAATAATGAATTTTATTACCTAAATTTAACTGTTTACCTGTTAATTACATATTTTAATTGAAATTACCTCTTTCTTGACAAGTTATTCCACCTATTTGTTTTTGTCCTCTTTGTGCTACAATTTTATTTGGCTTGTGTGCTGTAGTTATACCTGATTCATCCACATTGTATATATTTTGCGGTTCAAAATTGAATTTCAATTGAATTTTTTTTAAATTGTTGAATAGTAAGTTGACATTTATTTGATTAAAATTAGCTATTCGAGCCAAACTCGTTGCTTCGGGTGCCCTTATAGACAGATCAGCATGGCGCTTCAGGAAACTTGTAAGCCAGTCTGGACCAGCTTTTTTATTTTCTACCCAACTTGGTGGTACGTTCTGTAATTTGTTTTGTACTGCTATATTATAAGCAAGTATACGAACGTCTTCTGGGCTCAGACCAACATAAAAATCTGCACAATTTAGTAAATGTTTCTTTAAATCTGATTCCATTTCGATGCTTAAAATTTGCTGAACTCTTTTACTACTAATAACAATTTCATCTTGCAGGTCTACATCCTTATATTTTTGCACATGGTACCACAATGTGCTTTTGTTAATTCCAAATTCTTTTGCAACACTACTAATTGATCTAGTAGATTCTCTTAACAGCGTAACTGCGTTCAAGATTGTTTCCTCATCAAGAATAATGTTGTTTGATTGACGATTGTAATTTCTAACCATAATTTAATAATGCTAGTCTGTAAAAATATCATTTTGATAAAATTAAAATCATATACTTCAGTTTCTTGTCGCATACTTTTGCATAACATAACCCCAAAATTGAAACTTTTTTTTTACACAAAACTTACGTTAACGAAGAGATCTTCGCTGCTTACGTCTTATAGAAGCGCTTACAGATATTTTCCGTTCTTAAGCAGATACACTCAAAAGTATGCAGTAAATTCACTTTAAAACAAAGTTATATTTTGTCGACTTGTCAAACCGTTGTACATTAACGAACTTGCCGTCGGTGTTCGAAAAGTAATGTTTTAGACGTTTTAAACAAATTCTCCATCGATACCGCTGAATCTACCTTACCGACTAAATAAAAAACGAACACTGGTCCATTAAAACTGTATTTACAAAGTACTATATAAATGTATGTGACTACTATTGTTAAATTTAGTTCGAATCTAATCTAAAATTCACGTAAATTAGAATATTTCAATTTGTTCAACTTAGCCCCGCGGTTTTTTCCAACTTAGCCCCAAATGTTTCAAATGACTTTGCATGTACATAACTCTGGTAATAATTGACCGTCAGAGACCAGTTGCATGTCAAAATGTTCGTTTGAATAAATAGAATTTAACCTTCTATCGACGTGAATCGTGATATTCTTCTTTCGCTCAGCAAATGTATTTCTGCACGCACGAAAAGATCCCGATGCACAGTGCAAAAACAGTTTTTTACTACTAACTTTTCGAATGCTTTGAAATTCGCAAATTTATCTCCGGACAAAAATTTGTTGACGAAATAACAAGTTTTTTCCCCGCGCACAATTTTAAAAAGCACATCAAGCGCCGAGATATTCTCTACGTTCAAGTTAGCCCCGCGTTCAACTTAGCCCCGTTCTCCCCTATATATATATATATATATAAGTTCATAAATTGATCAATCGGTACTTATGCCGACAAATTCTTACGGGAAATGGGAATTGTGCTTATTTTGGGGTAATTATGCCGACGTCAGCATAATTCCATCGAAAATTCAACCATGTATCCGTACTTATGCCGACACACAAAAAATCGGAAAATCATCTTTGTGAGCCCCGCTTTGACGTGTGCTTTTTTACCCGTGAGGGGTATTTAGGTATTTGGGTTATTGGTTTTTTATGCATTATTCTATCAATTAATATTCTCCCCCTTATATCTGAGTCGTTACATATGTTTTATAACCTCAAAATACCAAGATAACACGTAGTGTCACCATAAGTACCGATACTGGTGTTTATATATATACATATACAAAATGACAAAGAAATTATTAAACGGAGACAGATTCGACATTACGAATAACCATGTGAAGAAGTCATTATTAGAGATAAGAAAATATTCATAATTCATCGTCGTCGATAATCAAGTATAACGCGCACACATCCTATATTTCAAAAGACGTTCACGAATCTAGCGGAAGAAAACGAAATCACACGGCCATCAGAAAATTTTCTGATGGCCGAGTGCTATAGTCCAATATAACACGGTTTTAAACGAGGGCCAGTCCAGTCACCGCTCACGAGTATATATCATACCCAGGTAGGCTTCGTCTTGAGCCATGCGCACCGCGTGCTAAACATACGAATGTATTAAAGAAACGTGGAAACGGATCCAGGCTGGCACACACTTTACACGTATATACTGTACATCATATACCTACATGTAGCTATCGTTAAGCATATAATTGATATTTTACATACCAAAATAGTACTAATGCAGTTTAACTAAATCAATATTTTTAATATATTGTAGCAAACTATCTCCTTCTAACTTACATATTGCATACCATAACAAATTAATATAAACAAAATTATTATTACTTAAAATGTTAAGTGATAAAGAGTTACAATTTACTTCTATTATTATTTTTGCATAAGAATGAAATAAAAAAAAGTAATATATTAAATTAATATCAAAAGTTCTAACTAGTAAGATAAATGAATAAATCCTGTGAAACTGAGTAAGAAAAAGAAATGATTGAAATTAATGCAGTTATTCGAATATGTGTAATATTTCTGCATCAAAAGATGGACAGAACAAACTGTGAAATTTTACTAAGAATGACAGAGTTGGTAGAGCAATGAGCTCGTATGTTTGTCATTTACTAGCACCAAAATGGTAGCGAAATAGTAATCTAATGCCTTGAAATTTCAGGTCAAAAAAAAAACGAAAGAAAAAAAAAGAACTACATATGTATAAATAAACATATATATTGCGACTTACTTATTGGACTTTGTACAATACTATAGTCGACAATATATTGACTTATATTTAAAGACACATTTTACACAAGCATTATTAATGCTAAATGCAAAATCAGTAACTAATGTAGAATAAAGGAAAGAATCTAGTAAATAAAAAAAAAATTTCTTGCTAGTTAAACATATGACCAAATTATTCTATTTAGATAAAAAAAACAAATAAATTAATAATTGATAATTCACAAAAAATGTCATTCTTATTGCTTAAATTTATATTATCAAAAGGAAATTATTAAATAAGAGTCATTGTTGTAAATAATTTTAATAACATGCATATAAGAGTATAATAGTGTAAATATGTTAGAATGAGATTAGTTCTGTAAATTTATGCAGTAAGCATATATTATATAAATTGTAAAAAGGATTTATAACCGTAACTATTAAGGATTATATCAAAATGAAATTGTAATAAAAATATAGACAAAAAAAATAATTATTAATAAAAAAACAGAAGACATTAATGTAAAAAAAAGAAAGAAAAAGAAGAGTAAAGAGACACACACACATACAAAAAAAGAAAAATATTAACAAAAAATATATAAAGAAAAACTTTCATAAGACATAATAATACTAATAACAAAAAAAAAGAAAGCAAAAAATGTAAACAAAAAATTAAAAAAATAAAGACACAGAAGATTTTATTCATTGACAACTACGTCTAATTGGACAACGATCTATTCGCGAGGATGTTAACCTATCTTCAGCAGTAGGACGAATTTATTTGAAGATCAAGACGTGGCCACATTATATATATAAATAGATTTAAGTATATTATAAGTATTATTATTAATAAAGCTACATAGGAAAATATATAGCAAAAAAAATATGTTCAAACAAATTTGTTTAGAAAATAGTATAAAGGCATAGAAAATATCCAGTATCTTATATTTTTAATATTGTATTATTAGAATTAACGGCGAGTCGCGAAATTTCAACTAATCTAACAAACTATTTATTCCAAGATACTCATTTAAACATATCAGATATTTTATACAGTAATAACGTAACTAACAGTATGGACATAAGAAATATAATAAGTAATAATCCAATACAGAAATTACAAACAACTAAAGATTTTCGCTTAACTCTGGCAGTAGTTTACACGAAATAATAGAAAAAGCTCGAGATATAGGAAAATACCATAAATTAAATGACCAGTTTGACTACTTAAAAGATACACTATCGTATTCAGGGGGCAGCTCTCTAGTAATTCTTATAATAATAATAATAGTTTGGAAGATTCTCGCATCCGGGGGGGGGGTCCCTTTTATTAATAATAATAGACTGATTACAGGTAATCTAAATCACATACAGCCACGCTCAACGACGATCCAGGTACTCAGCCCAGCAAATCTTGAGAGGACAGTTGCAACCGAAACGAATATCCATTAATAAAAAAATGGATAATAATAATAATGAAAATTTTTTTCCTGCATCATCTACATTTACACAAACGTCGAGGACGACGATTTTTCAAGGCCCAGACGTGTTACGTGTAGCAACACGTCACTTATAATATATAAATACAATATACATAAATTAAATATAAGTAAGGCAATGCTGATATTAAATCAATCCAAATCGGAGCACGATCGCCGGTGCACAGTAAGGAATAAACTGCTGACGTCGAGTTCAATGAGCTCAAACGACGAGGAGTAACGCTGACTCTCGGGTCACCAACACCGCACCGATGACGATTTCGTGGAGGCATTGTGACACCGCACGAGAAAACGATACACATGTTGAGGAGTCAGACAATTATGTAGGGCAATGAGTTACAAATATAAACAAAAGGAACAGCCATTCGCGAGTGCAATTCAGTTCACATGCAGAAGTAAAACAAGCGATTAACGTCGAACCTACGCCCGATCGAGGTTCGACTCTCTACAACGACCGGCATCGGAACACGACGGAACGGCCTCTTCAGGTATCAGCTCCAGGCAGCCTTGTTACTCAACCGCTCAAACGCCAACCAGCAGCCGCAATCTAGCAGCAAACACCAACCAGCCAGAAGAGGATCGTATTTTTGTAATTCACCATACTATTAAACTCTCGAGAGGATTGAGATAATAAACAGCAGTATTTATTTATTAACGTATTAATTAATTAATATAATCCTATCTTCACTATCCGCTCCTTAAGCAGTCCGCTTAATCGAGTAACGGTACCCATTATAGTGGATACCTATCACACGTAACAGGAATATTACTAAAATATTGCACAGACTTTCATCACAATATTTCACGTAACATTGTCGAAACATTACAGTGTAATATTACGTGAAATATTTCAACAAGGTTTGAGGAATATTCCTGGAGACTCGATTATATAATTTTTTCTTGTGTAATAGAATTTCGAAACGAAACGTATTTGACATCCGGCATTGCGCTCCACACAATATGAAATCTTACAAAAAAATATAACCTAAAATAATGCGAAACATATTGCAATAATATTATAAAATTCTTCAATTTCTTATTTTCTTAACTTTGCTCTAAATTGAACAATTTAAGCTTCTTTTTTTTAACCATATCTACTTGAACTTAACTATCTTTCAGTTTTTGGATTAATTTTTCCTATCAATATTCGTTTTCGAGTCATAATAGCAATTAAAGTAAAAGTAACTTTCGTTGAAAATATTGTTGTCAGATGTCGAATCACTTTCGTAAGAGTATCAATTGGCAAGTAATAACTTGGCTTTCTTCATATTATTGTATTCCAAAAGCTATGCCAAGGTTAGGGTAAGATATCGATCCGTTTCCGAAGGTCAAGTACTTCCCTTGTGAGAGAATACCAATACTGTTACAAAGGTAATACTAGTGTAACAATAGTGTAACTAATACAAAATGTAATGTTAATATATGCGAATATGATGGATATTAAGGAGGTGGCATACCCGGTGGGTTACCGACCCAGCAAAAAAAGACTATTATTGCATTTATTTAAAAAAATATGTAATTTAATGCAAAACCCAAATACAGAAGCACTAGGTAATAAAATAATAAGTGAGTCTACGAAGTTCCAGGTCAATACGATAAGGACACCCTAAAACATTTGTGCACCGAAAAATCAGAGATAATTGTAATTTTCGGTGCAGAAATTTTTTAGGGTGTTTTTATCGTATTGAACTGGAACTACGTAGAATCACTTATTATTTTATTACCTAGTGCTTCTGTAGTTGGGTTTTGCATTAAATTACATATTTTTTTAAATAAATACAATAATTGTATTTTTTTGCTCAGTTGGCAACCCACCGGGTATGCCACCCCCTTAACAGTTGACATATTAAATTTAATCTGACAGCATGTAAATAATAATAGACTTAAAACATTTTATTTTTAAGCAGAATCTACTTATTAAGATATATTGTACGTACGTAAAAATATAAACTATTGCCACTGTATTGCAAAGTGATAGGTAACAATTATTGCATACATATTGCCAATAGTTACTATATTACAATTTTTAAACTATTGCCAATATGATGGCCATAGCTCATAAATAAAAAGAAAAAATAAAAAAAAAATATTTGCTGTCTGTGGGACTCGAACCTTCAATCTTAAGATTCGAACGCTGACTCTTTACCACTATGAGCTATTCTGCTATATGGTTATTAAGAGTTATTACCAGGCTATAAAGAACTGTTGAATTTATAAAATGTGGACTTAGTAAATTTTTAATCATATATTCATAGATTTTTTTCTTCCGCGAAAAGAGCTACACTTGGATATGATTGTCCGAATTTAGATACCCGTGCTCTATTTTTGAACTTAATTATTTTAAATAAATATATATTGTGCACAATTAAGTATTACTTTTTCCGAAATAGTGTTTCAAACGAAATCTTTTTCAGCAGTTTACTCTTTACATTTAAAAAAACGTATCTAACTACGATTTATGTTATTTTGTCCCGCGAAAAGGTACTTATCATCATATACTAAATATTATTTCTAAACAAGAATAAAGAATCACATTAAATGAAGAATTAAATACAATTTTTTAGGATAATTAATCTAATTTCTAAATGTATAAGTATACACATTTTTGAAATGTTGTAAAATTTTTTTCTAATTAATAATATAATATGTAACGTGGTATTCGCGTACCCGGTAATTTTTAATTATTTTACGTAATTAATAAAACCGTTGGGCCGCGTTGCCCAGTACCGCGTACACAATTATTTAATTTATCGCGAACTGCGGGCTGTCGCCAGGAACACGAGTTCGCTGGGACGTACGGTATGGAGGATTCGGGCGATCCTCCTAGCCTCGACACGATTTATAAAAATTAATAAATTGTCGGCGGGAGCGGGGAGGAATAATAAACACACACAATTGAAATAAAAATGAATTAAATATTTATTTCGATTAATTATTTAACAATAGGCCATCCAGGCCGTGTGCCGCGACATAGATTATTTCGCGCTGGCGGAAGTATCGGGAGTCAAGTATCGGGCGTACCCGAATACACTCCCGATGTACACACTCTCATACACTCGGGGGAAGGGGGGGGACGTACGGTAATATAAACAGAAACTTACCGGGGTGCGCCCCGTGGATGGCCCAGCCGATCCGTGTCCCTGTGTCCTCCTAGGCAACGGAGGACCGACGTCGGCTGCGGTGGTGGAAGGCGGCCCTGTGCCGCGGCGAGTGCCTCGCGAACCGACGACTTACATTTAAAAGGAGTTTAAATGCTGTATTCGCCGCGAATAGTTGTGTGACGATTTCTGTCACAAAGCCCCCCCCCCCCCTAGACTCTACTTCCCTCGGGAAGGCCGAGTCGAAAGAAGACATAATCTATTCGCGACCGCGCGCTGTCCTCTTCTCTCTTCAATCAGTGGCGGGAAGGGATGCGGTCCTTGAGGATACGGACCACCTCCTGTCCTACATCTCGTGCCACATCAGCTGGGAGATTGGCAGCAGCCTCCAGCAACATGCGGCATTCCCTGAGAATGTCCGTCTCGTTGCTGGATTGTGCTGTCGACCCAGCTGAAGAAGTCGATACCTCCGAAGATGTACGGGGTTTAGACCCATTTCCCGACTTTGGTGTCGGCTGACGAGATGGCCCAGCCATCCTCGTAGCGTCGACTTCCATCGGGGTGGGCCGTCGCAAGTCGCTAGGCCGAGACTTCTGCGATTGCTCCCCACGAGGTTTCGGAACAGAGGTCTTGGTCTTACCCTTTCCACTGACTCATTGGACAGGGACTGGCTGAGCCCCGCTCTCTTCGCGTCCCTGCCTTCCTGTTTCCGCTGCTTGGTCGCTGGTCGAGGGAGCGTTCAGGCTTTCTCTGTACTCCCTCGACTTCTGGTCCGCTTTGGCTTGGACGACCGCACTCAGGGCTGCCTTCACTTGCTCGAAAGGCCCCGTGCAACCCAAGCCAAATGCAGCGGCCTGGCGGCGAGTCGCCTCTTCTACACGGCGACCCACCACTACTTTCGCATAGGAAGGTTTGTTGCTGGAAGGCTTCACACACGAGCCCTTCCTAGCACCCTCCTTGCAGGTGGGCATCTCCACCCGTCGCCCCTTCGATTCCTTCGGACCTGCCCGTGGCGTTGGTCGCTTCGGTGCCAGTGGAGAGACAGGGACCTTAGCGGCCGGTGCAACGGGGTTAGATGGCGCGAAGGGGGAGTAACCCCGTTCTCGGACCCACAAATCATGCGGCTCCAAACATCTGGGGCACTCTCTCACAGTCACCCCTCGGCGTCCGCAATTAAGACAGAATGTCTTTTGCGAAATCGCACACACCCGGTGACTGTGGTCGTTCGCCAGCAATTGCAGCAGGCGTTTTTAGGGGGATCTACCGACCGATCGAATGGTATTGCTACCAATCGTCGGAGGACAATTCCCCTAGTTATGACCGGGCCGGATGTAGATGACAGAGCCTTCACCTGCTTGGGCAGGGACTCGACCCCAACATCGAGTTTCTCCGCTCGTGATTGACCCACGACAGGTGTCCCTGCTTCCGAGAACGGCCGAATCGTTGCTCGGGGTGTGACGGGGACTCTTGATTCGTAGTCGTCCATCGTCAATTGCCTGCTGCCGCTAGATTTCTTCTTCTTGCGGCGTGGGCGATTTGCGGCGACGGTCTTCTGCTGCTCCCGTTCTGCCTCACGCAGATCCTCAGCATATTCTGCGGGGTAGATGTTGGCGGATGGCCCCGGTACTAATACCGCAGGCACATCCACTTCCATCCGCTCCACTGGGGTTGACTCAACCGACGAAGTGAGGTCCACCGTTGAGGCACGTGGTGTCCCTTCTAGCTCCACTAGCACCTGGTCGATGTCCCGCACCGACTGGGCACATCCAGCGAGCAGGTCATCTGCAGGTACCTCGAAGCAGTCGGGAGACACCGGAGTTACCTCGTCAGTGGTCTCCAAAGTCGGTGGGCTTCCCCCCAGCAGTATGAGCTGAGGCGGAGATGGAGTGACGCCGTCTCCTGCTTCCAGGTCTCGGGCGTCCGGCGATACTGCACGACGATTTCTGGCCGCCTCCTTCTCAAACCGGCGGTGGCCTTCTTCATCGCGCTCGATCGCTCTTTGTTGGAGCATCTGCTCTTTGTTGGGCGATCAAATCGCTGTTTGGGTCCATCTGGGAGCTGAAATAAAACAGAAGCTTATTAGTCATAATTAAAATATAAATAACGAATAAGGGATAATTGCCCATTCACTCACACACAAGTATTCTCAAACATCACACTCTCAATGCATGGCATACAGTTACCAGGCCCAACCTTCGATAACTGTTCTCATGTGAACCCATACGCAACCCTTACTTCTTCACTTGATAACCCGAGGTGGTACATATCTTTTTACGTCAGATATATGTACCTCGGTCCGTTTCCGACCAGACTCTTCTAGTCTCAGAATTACTGGAGATAGTACTTCTTTAACTTCGAAGGGTCCGTCATACTTTGGTGCCAGTTTAGCAGATATGCCCTTCGCACCTTGGGAAAGCGTTCGGCACTTCCTCATGACTTGATCTCCTACCTGACACGAGGCAATACGTCTGTTTCTGTTGTAGGTCTTTTCTTAGCGTCTTGGCTCCTCGTCAATGTATTTCTTGATCAAGTCGCGTAGAGCATCAAGTCTTTTAAGACGATCTAGCCATACTTCTGGATTGTCCAGGATCTTAAATTCCTGTTTTTCCACTTCCCTGCGGAGACTCTTCACAGGTTGTGGATGACGCCCGAAGTTTAAGAACGCGGGTGAGACTTTGGTACTTGACTGCATTGCCGTGTTTATTGCATGGCGAAATTCGTGCAAGTGTGTGTCCCACCCACGATGATCCGAATCCACAGACATCGCAATGATCGTTTTTAGCGTTCTATTTGTTCTCTCCACCGGGTTGGCTTGTGGTCAGTAAGGAGGGGTTCTGACATGTTTTATGCCATACTCCTCCAGCATTCGCGACATGATGCCGTTGACGAACTCAGTCCCATTATCCGTTATTAGGAAATCTGGCGTTTCCCAATGGAAGACTACGAGTTCCTCGAATGCTTTCGACACCGACTTACCGATCGCCGTACGTAATGGTTTGAGCTCTATCCACCTTGTAAACAAGTCTTGAAATACTATGATGTATTTGTATTGAATTTTACTACGTGGAAGCTCCATTACGTCTGCTGCCACAACAGCCCAGGGTCTCTCAATGTTACGTTTACCCATCAAACCTTGAGGACCTGCTTGAGACGTCTTATAGCTCTGACAGATCAGACACTGTAAAACAAATTGGCGAGTATCGTGGTAGATAGATATCGTGTTCGTAAGTCTTTTCGACTCCCATATGACCCATGGATGGGTAGAAATGAGAGTCTACTAAGACTCGGTTCCTCTGCTCTAAGGGTAGAACAAGGCGCCAGCCTTCTTCTCGTTCTTTTACAGAGTTCAAGAGTTTATCACTTGTAAAACGATATAGCATATCATCCTCAATTTTCCACTCCGGAAATTTCTGAGAGCATGAGCGTACATCGTTTAATCTAGCAATATACCATGGGTCTGTAATTACTTCGAACGAGGCAATCTTTTCTTCAACGGGGTCTGGGTTGACGGCACGAGAAAGCGCGTCCGGGACATAGTGCAAGGCTCCTTTCTTATGCACTATTTCAAAGTCCCATTGCTACATTTCAAGTATCCATTGTGCCAACCTACCCAATGGTTCTCTGAGATTTTTGAGCCATTTGAGAGCACTATGGTCGGTCACAGCCGTAAATCGATAGGCCTCAATGTATGGTCTTAATAGCCCATATGAGAGCCAAGCATTCTTTTTCCGTTGTCATGTAATTATGTTCAGCGCGATTTAATAATCGGCTGACGTAGACAATCGGATGCTCGAAACCCTCGTCGTCCAGTTGCGTCAACACCGCACCTATTGCTAAGTCACTAGCGTCACTTTGGACGGTAAATGGCTTAGAAAAGTCTGGACAGGCTAATACAGGCGCTTCAGCTAACGCAACTCTAAGCTGACAAAATGCCTCCTCCTGCTCCTCGCCCCAATCCCAAGCCTGGTCTTTACGCAGCAACTTGGTAAGCGGAGCTTTAATGTCAGCTTCTCGATTAATGAATCGAGAGTACCAGCATACCATCCCGAGAAAGGATCTCAGCTGTTTAACATTACGAGGAGTAGGGTACTTAAGGACTGGAGCGACTCGTTCCTCATCAGGCCTCAAGCCGTCCGCGTCCAATTTGTACCCAAGGAACGTTACACTGGAACAACAAAACTCACACTTCTCTCGATTCGCTTCGAGTCCAGCGTCATTCAACGTCCTTAGTACGTATTCGAGCCATTTTCGATGGTCCTCAAAAGTTTCGGTAATGACGATCAAGTCGTCTAGGTAACCAAACACATGAGGTTCCACCTTAGGCCCGAAAATTGCATCTATAAGCCGTGCAAAGGTCATAGGAGCATTCATGAGGCCAAAGGGCATTCTTGTGAACTGCCACAGCCCCGACCCTGGTACAGCAAATGCAGTATAATGCCGGCTCGCCTCGGCCATTAATATTTGGAAGTACGCTTTCTAAAGATCAATTTTCGATATGTACATTGCATTATGCAGCTTATCCAAAATGTTATCCATATTAGGAATTGGATAAGAATCACGTTTTGTGACTGCATTAAGATCTCGAAAATCGATACAGAAGCGATAACTTCCTTCGTCCTTGCGGACGATGACCGGAGCAGCTGACCAATCACTCGCACTCGGTTCAATAATGCCCTTGTCAAACATCTTGTTGACCTCACTCTGGGCAAATTCGAGTACCTTGGGAGACATACGTCTTGGCTTATGACGAACCGGTCTTGCACCAGGTTCAACCTCTATATGGTGCTCCGTTAACGTCGTAAAGCCGTGGACGTCTCCCGAGGGCAAGAGTAGGCTTTCAACTAACTCTTTGGCTTGTTTCCGCTGGTCGTCCTGTATCTCAATTATACCAGCAGATTCTGCGGAAATCCTCGAATCGATGTCATGAGCTGTATCTCTGAGGAAGTGTCTTCAATCACTCTCGCCGATACGCCAGATAGCTTCGCCTAATTTGACTTCCATATTCCAATGTTGTAGAAAATCCATACCGAGAATGGTGGAATGCTCAATATTCTCTACAATTCTCAGTTGGATATTGCCATCAAGGCCTTCTACACAGAATAGAATGTCAATAAGGCTAAAGACTTTAAGTGCTGGTCCAGCCACACCTTTCATGATAACCTTGACAGGTCTCCATTTAAACTTGTACTGTTCGACAACATCTGATCGTACAAGAGAGACCATGGCGCCAGGATCGAAAAGTGCTTTAAAGTCCTTTCCACCGAGTCGTACCAAAAAGAATAGCCAGTTATCCGATTAGATTCCAACAATTATCTGATCAGTTTGACTATCGTCGTTAGGAGTCAATGCCGTGTGCGTCATTATAGACGTACTTGGTACGGCATCTGCCCCCCCCCCCCTGAACTGAACTTCTCGGCAACGAGTTTGTACGGTTCATGTTATGCACACCATCGACAACTACCTTCTCCACCAAGGGCTCGTTGTTGAGGACAATTTCCTTCTCCGCCAAGGGCTTGTTGTCCTCTTTACTAGGTGTGTCACAACGGGGTGACGATGAGCAACAACCAAGGTCGTTCACTCCGATGGTGCTAAGCGGCTGAGATAATGATCTCTTTACGCCTTTTTCACCAATTATATCTCTGCTACCAGAGTATGTTTGCCTTTGGAGTTCCTTAGACCAATCTTTAGCCTCACGCTTTTGTTGGTCTAATAAGGTTCCTTGTTCTGTTTTACCTTGCAAAGCTCGGGTGGGATTGACAGGTTGTGTTCTAAGAACTTTTCCATCTGTCGAATCCCCAGAACGTTTAGGATCCTTACACTCAGACTTATTTTCAACACCAATTTCGGTCTAAGAGGGAATTTGATCTCCGTTAAGAACTTTAGAGAAGTCAGCAAATGATTTGCTAGAATTCTTAAAGAGTTTAGAGGGTTCTCCAACCTTAAACTCTTGCCCTTGTAAGCCATGCGGTTTACTTACTGCAGTGCAGGGCGCCCGGGGCAGCTCGGGTGCCCTTCGTTCAGGTTTTCCACATTTTGGAGGAATCTGACGCAGTTAGGACATGTTTGGAGTGTAACGCCACTAGTTCCACACAGCTGGCACTCCTTTGCTACCAATTTGGTAGAGCACTGCTTAGCGGAGTGCCCAATGTTTCCGCATCGGTAGCATGTTCGGCTCGGGCAATCCGACGAACTATGACCGACTTTTTGGCATGTAAAACACACGCTGGCAAAGTTGGTGCTCAGGTTCGTTGGGTTTACTGCCGTCGCCTGTGGTTGCACATACCTCACCAGGTTTTGTGCCATTTGTGAGACAAAAACATTTTGCTGGGGCAGTTGAGAATTCGTCAAAGCACGTTTTTCTCTTTTGCCCGAGCTCTGTTTTTGTTGCCCAGGTGACTGTTGAGAAACAGGCACGTACGATACGGATTTTGAATTCGGGACACTCACTCCATTATTCGATTTGCCGTATTGATTCTGAAAACTATTAGCGACGTTGGAAGTACCGTACACAGCGGCTGCTTCGTATTCGCTTGAAGAAGAGTTTGGCGGGTTTTTCGCACTTTTCTTGCTCTTCTTCTTAATAGTTTTCTTAGACGACTGTTTATCCGAATGAGAAGACTCATCCTTACTCTTTTCGGTAACAGTCGCCACTTTACCCGAAACTCGTGCTCCACCACTCTGTTTCGGAAAAGCTTCT
The DNA here is from genome assembly GCA_026168455.1 of Theocolax elegans. NCBI lineage: Eukaryota > Metazoa > Arthropoda > Insecta > Hymenoptera > Cerocephalidae > Theocolax > Theocolax elegans. The sequence goes on along the minus strand of CM047427.1, from coordinate 29,191,274 downwards.
GGTAGGAGCTTCTCGCGCTTAACGTTGGAACTGGAGAATTTCGTGTTCCATGTTAAATCAGAGAAATTCTTAATTTGTCGTACTGGTATGTACCTACGGTAATCTGGCCTCATCTGCGAGTAGGCCATCTTCACCTGTTGTTCTAATGAGGGAGGGCATTTAAACTTATTTACGATCGCTCTGAAACAGTTCAAGAACGTCGTAGCCTTTTCTCCCTCATTTTGTGTTCTTGATCGAAGTTCCATGAGTAAATCTTCGTCATTTATTATACGGCCATACTCATTTAGGAACTCGATCTCAAAATCACGCCAATCTCGAAGAGATAGCTGAACTGTTCTATACCAGAACAGAGCTGATTTTGAGAACACATTGGGCAGGGCACTAAACATCCTGCGATCTGAAAACTCGTTGTCATTTCTGAAGTCGTGCAAACGGTTCAGAAACTCTTCCGCGTCCTTTTTGGTTTCACCATTAAAGGACATGTTCCAGATACGCAGCTCTCGTGCGCACCCTGTCCGATCGTGCGTTCGGTTATCGTCTTCACGATACCTTGGCCTGGCTTCGTAGGACTCTCTTCCCGACGGTCGTCTCTATTATCCGTCCGGGAACTCCTACGCCTACTGGTAGAAGGATTCCTATTTTCTTGTCGGCCTTCAACCGCCCTACGAGAATCGGATCTCCTACGAGTAGGTTCGCGATCAGACTGATACCCATCGGACGAATCCGTCTGAGTACACTGTTCGCAAGTGGCCACCGCACGTTTCTCTCGAGGCGTTTCTCTACGTCTTTCCGTCCTCTCTCTGTGACCTTGCCCCGGAATTTCCGGCTGTGCTCGGTCATCGAGTTTACGGTTGGACTGACGTTTCTGAGTACGTCTCTCCGTACAGCTATCACGACATTCATCGTTGCTTGAGGCTCTACTCACAGAACGATGGTATCGTGGTTTTCTGGTTGGAGTCGTGTACTCACGCCTCTCTCTTCTATCTTGTCCCTCACAAGTCTTAGAAGTGGTCTCACGGCGTCTCTGTTCAAACCGCGGTTTTTCGTAAGATTGAACACTGACGTCATTAGGAAGGCCATATCCATTCCTATCATCAACAAATTGACGTTCGGTTGTATTAGCCTCGGGTTACCTGTTGTCGTATTGTCTAGAGGTGTATCCTCGTGACGTACGACGGTCGGCTTCCGTCTGCGAACCCAAGTCAAAACGTTGTGTTGGCACTTCACTCTCTCTAGTGCCAAGATGTCCGCTGTTTCTTTGCTCTTCAATTGGGAGGTAATGTGCGGGTGTCTAAATTCCGAGTTGAGCAGTCGTCACGGTCGTAACCGTCGACGTAGTGGTTGTACATGAGGTTGCAGTCACCGAAACAGGAACATAAGGGATAGCAGTCGTGGTCGTGTTTGCTCCCAGTACCTCACCAAACCGTTTAGGTATAGCACCTGTTGATGCCAACCTCGGGCTTTGTGCAGTACTCATTGGCGAGTTTCTAGACTGACCACTTGGTGACAGAGCTCCATCTTCTTCAGGAATGGGTGCTCTGTCACTAGCAACCCTTTCGCGATCCGACATTTCGGACTCGCAGGAAACTTCCGTTCCTGATGGAGCCACATTCCCTTTCCTGGAACGAGGTTTCCTAACTTCCCATAGTTCCTGACATACTAGAGGTTTATGTGCAGGCTCTACCCTTACATTCTCATCGTATTCAGGGAACCATGGTATTTCCAGATTAATGTCTACACATCTTATCCGGTGACGCAAAAGGCGTTCGCGGCACTCCGCCTCTTCGCCATTTACGTTTAAACTTATATGCTCCAATTGGGCATACACTGCCTCAATCGGAAGCTTCTTCGTTTCCCGACGAATATCCCTAGCTATGCGTGATTCACGCATAAGCTGGGCCATTCGGGTTTCATAGCTGCTGGCCATTATTTTTTTGACCAGGAGTAGCCGACGTGTTACGTCGGAAGAAGTACTCTCAACCGGGATTTCAGATGAAATCCCTAGTGTTTCAAATACTTCGGAAGTATCCAATTTTCAATTGGAAATTATTTTATTGGACTCACCACAATAAAATAATTATTACTCCCAACAAGTAAAAAAAAAATTTGGTGTCGACTTAATTACAATAAATTGTAAAAATGCACCGACTAGTGTACCAACAAAATTAATTCACTTAATCAAAATCCAAAAGATTTTCCTTAAACGAATATTTATTTCGTCCTTAGAAGGACAAAATAATTAAATTTTGTTTGTTAAAGTTGTGGCAAATCACACACTTAACTCCTGCACCAAATTAAAATTAATTATTTAACTTGCTCACAAGTCTAAATAATTAATGTTTATAATAGTGTCTTGTGACTCACACACACCAAGACTCTATACAATTGCTTCTGCAAACAAAAATAATTATCAACAAAAAAAAATCCTTAAATTATTTCAATATCGTCGGTAATTTAACCAGTAATGGTAAATTTAACGATTTCCCAAAATATCTCTCTCGCCAGTTATAATCCAAAAGATTCCTCACTGGCGAAAAGAAAAAAAAATTATTTTGTTATGGAAATAGAAATAAGTAAAGTTTTAATTTATTAATAAATACAAAAGCAACAAATTATAAAGGAAGAAAAGAAAAGAAAAAAAAATTCAATTATTTATCTCGCTAACGAGCCTAAATAATCAATTTTAAAATCAATATACAAATAAATACAGTGTCTTGTGATTCACACACACCAAGACACTATTTATTATTTTGCTTTTCCAAGCCCAAAACAAAAAAAAATTTCCTTTATATTTTACAGTACACTACAAACACAAATTTAATTAAATTATTTCAAGCAGTAGGGGTATTTACTAAATGTTGTAAATCCCGTATGGTTTGCAACAAAAAAAATTATTATTTCACTAATTGTCGTCCCAAACGACAATTTTTCAGCGAAATATATTTATTTTATCCTAAAAAGGACTAAATAAATAATTTATGTTGCTACCAAGTTTAAATAATTTATATTTCCCTTTTTAAATAAATTGAACGAAAAGGAAATGAAAATTTAATTATTTAACTTGCTAACAATTCTAAACAATTAAATTTATACACCGAATTATTTTACTCAAACACACCAAAAAAAAATTATAACCAATTATTTAACTAACAAACAAGTCTAAATAATTGGTAAAAATGTGTGGAGATATAATTTAAACGCACAAAAAGAGAAAAGAAAGTTTTTTTTACATATATTAAAATTTCACAGCAAATAACGAATACAAAATATTAGGTTAGATGCCGATCATTAAAATACATGCAAACAAATATTTAATTATTTAACTCACTCTCGAGTCTAAATAATTATATATTATAACTCTCGTATCTTTGCGGAACAATCACACAAAGATACTTAACATTAATTGTTTAACTTGCAACAAGTCTAAACAATTAACACGAGTTATAAAAAAAATTTTTCTTACACTCAAAGTTCTCAAATATAATATACAAGTAACGTGAACAGTAATACTCAATAAATACCAAATATTAAATTAAGTAATTACTGTCAGATAATTGTAATACAAAAATAATTTTAATTATTTTACTCACACACGAGTTTAAATAATTAATATTACAACTATTGTAACTTTGCGGCTGATTCACACAAAGTTACTTAATATTAATTATTTAACTTGCAAACAAGTCTAAATAATTAACAATAGTTGCAATATATATTTTAACACACAAAAAATTACATATATTATAGATATAATTAGTAAAAAAACAATAATATACAAATATTAAATTCTAATTACTATACAATAATATATGTGGGTTAGGGAGGGAAGAAAGCAACAAAGAAATTTCTCTCTCGAACTCAAATAAACCAATTAAAATTGCCGCGTCCCGTATATAAAGAAAAACAGTTATTATAGTTTTCTTTAAAAGGGAGGAGGAGTGGGCAGCTACCTCTCCCGAAAGAATCTAATTTTAAAACACTCACACACCATAAATATAAAATAGATTCCGCGCTGGAACGAATTTATTTTATTAATGCAAAAATAAAAATAATTCGCCGCAGTGGTTTCTATCGGCGAAACCAGCTGCGAAGACTTAACACGCGAAAGGGCTAGGCGATCGCGCTATCTCTCGCTCTCACACACCATATAGCCCGCCTAGCACCTCACTCCGATCCCCCGCGACTAGGGATTCTCTCTATCACTCCCACTCGCGGGCGCAATCGGAGAGAGCCGATGATGATCGGCTCTCGCGAAGTCTTTCCTGCGCGCTGTTTGGGGGGGATTCTCGCTGCCCGCGATCCGCGGCGCAAGCTACTCTCTCCCTACTTTGCCGCTCCCATACAAGCTAGCAAAGATCTCCCGTCAAGCTTGCGATCGAGAGAGATTGATCTCGGTGAGATCGGGCGCTTCCGGCTGAACACGGTCGCGCGCGAACTCTCTCCCGATATACCGGTGTATACCTCTCCTCGGATACCCGAGCAAGGGGGGGAATACTCCGGTATAGAGACGCGTCTCACACGCCATCTCTCGCGTACAACTCGTACAACTCTCTCTCTCTCTCTCTCTCGCATTCTTGGTACCTGAGGGCTCGCTGTGACATAATACATTTCTGTGTTTTTGAGTCAAGAGCCGTTGGGGCCATCGATTAAATTCTTGATCATCTTAGCCATCGTTGGTGGATCATCGTCCATGCTGACTGTTATTTACGCCAAGTGGTGACGATTGAGTGACCACCTTCATGCTGCCTGCTTTGACGGTGCTTACTGCTCCCGTATTAGCCGACCATCAAGTCTGACTGTATAGTGACATAGTGCGAAATCTCTTATGACGTTATATAGTGTCAATTACTATGTGGTATATATAGATATATTCGCACATATATACATATACACATGCATAAAATTACTTTCAATTCGAAATATTCGTATGTAGTGATCAATGCGTATTAAGAGTGAGTGCCTTAGTATTATTGTTCTCAGCTTTATTCGACGTTCGATTAGCGATTAGTATTAATTAATTAATATTAATGCTTTAAGTTACGTATTTAACTCATTTCTAGGTTATAGCGACCACGTGTTAATTAATTGCGAGCGTCTAGACAACGTAGTTTCTAAATTATCCGCTAGATGGCGCCACTTGTGCTATTTCATTACTTTTATAGCTTATTCAGCGCCGAACAATAATTCCGTATTGAGAATATATAACATACAAATCGTTATACTGTATTACTACGTTATAGTCACTACGATACTTATAAATCTATATAATTATTAGTACTAGTATAAGGCTACTTTTTATATTTTATATACTTATTGTTTTAAGCTCAATTATTTTTAGTTATTGGTACTTCGTTAATGTTAACAAAATTGATTTTATCTAATTTTACGTTTGTCAATACTTTTATATTAGGTTGTCACTGGAGAGTTTTCTAATGAGTGAGCACTCTAAAACGAATGTAATCAAATGTGCCAGATGCACTAAGCCTATTTCGACTTTTATTTTAGTTTGCAATTCGTGTGATAAGCGTTTTCATCCAGGCTGCGTTAAGCTATTTTTAAAAAATAAGCCGAGTGATCTTTGCTGTAATACGTGTTTAAGTGAACCTGTACTTAAGTCGCAATATTTAATTAATACTAGTGTTAACTTTGCTTCGACTTCATCAGTTGCAGCTCGTCAATTTACCTTTGATGCTGCGCGCAATCTAAATTGTTCCTTGAACTCTTCTTTAAGTAATTCTCTTGATCACTCTTTCGTTGACAATCATCTAAGTAGCATGGATTTGCCCAGTGATTGGCATTGTCTATCACAGTCTCAGCAGACTGCTTTTTTATTCAGCAGTTCTAAAGCTGATTCCAATTTTATTAAAGAGAAGCTCGAAAAACTTGATACCAGTTTCGAATCATTTAGTAATCGTATGTCTAACTTGGAGAGTGAAAATGCTGTTTTACGTGCAGAGATACAACAGCTTAAGGAATTATATGCAAATGCATCTTCCAACACACAACTTCGAGTTACTGGTATTCCTTCTACTTGCCAAATTTCATTTAGTGAACTTACTAATAAAATTCTTGTTTTACTTAAACTGGAAAATCTATGTGGTGATATTCTTGATATACGCCCTTTTGCGCCTGTTACAAATAGTGTTGCTTCAACTTCAGGATCATCTGCTCATAACTCAGCGACCAAATCTTTCATTATTAGGTTTAAGTCTACAGATGTACGCAGATGTAAGCGTAAATTTGGAATTATTAAATATTACCAGCTAGTCGATAACTCGGGTGATCTTGCTGACAAGCAGCTCAGCCTATATGAGATGTTACCGGCACCCATCCATGAACTGCGTCTACTAGCAAAAAGTAAACTCGAACCGCTTAATTATAAGCATATTTGGTCGCGTGATGGAAAAATTTTTGTGCGTAAAGACGATAAGTCTGACCGTATCCAGATTATTACAGCATCTGATTTAGATAAGTTAATGTGACTATCTGTTAATGTAAAGGGTACTTTACCCACACATTGTATTTCTAAGTTACGTGTAGCCCAAATAAATGCTAATTCGATATTAGATCACTTAGCTGAAATTGAATCTTTACTTATTATTGAAAATCTGGATATTTTATCTATTTCAGAATCTTGGCTAACACCAAACAGACCAGATTCTACGTATAATATACCTAATTACTCTCTAGTGCGTAACGACCGAGGTCTTGTTTCTGTTACTGGCAAGCGTGAATTCATGCAAGGGGGTGGAGTAGCATTCTATATTCGAAATAGTTTACTATATAGGGTCCTCCATTCTCCACAAATCAATAATCTTAATGAAACTGAATTTTTAATACTTGAAGTAGCTTTAAATAACATAAAAATTTTGCTTGTTTCATGTTACAGAAGGCCTAAAGGTCATGTCTTAACAAAATTCTTCAGCACAATCCAAGATTATTCTCATTTATATGAAAATGTGATTATAGCTGGGGACCTGAATTCGAATTTGTTAGTTGTCGATTATTAAAGTAAGCATCTTAGAGACTTAATATATGAAAATTCTTATTACATAGTACCCTTTAAAGCAACTCATCATAGGGTGGATTCTAGTACGTGGTTGGATGTGATCCTTGTTGATTCAAGTGAAAAGATTCTTTCGACAAAGCAATCACTAAATCCTTTTATTAATGGCCATGACTTTATCTCCATTGACTATAAGTTATCTTCATTAGTTCCAAAATACAATGAGGTCACCTTTCGAGATTTTAAGAACTTCTTTCCCTCTCTCTTTATGACATCAACCACTTCTGATCTTGCTACCACTTTCGATACTTGCAAAGAATTCAGATCTGTAGATTTATACCTAACATCTCTACGTGACATTCTTATTAGTAATCTTGATAAGCAGGCCCCAATTGTAACTAAACAAGTACGTCAATGTCCAGCCCCTTGGTTGACACCTGAGCTAAAGAGTCGATGTAAAACTCGCAATCGTTTATATAAGGTAGCCAAACGCCGTCGAGATCTAGTTATGTTAACCCAATATAAATTGTTACGTAAAGAGTTAAAAAGAGATTTAAAAAATGCACGTGACTTATACTATGAAAAATCATTGTTAAATGCTACTGATCAGTCACAATGTTGGAGACTTTTAAATAGGTTAGGTCTTGTCCGAAATGTATATAATTCACCTACAAAATACTTTTCTACTGAGGAACTTAATCAGTATTACTCGTCAGTTAGTCGTCACCATCCAGGTTGTTCCCCTGAACTATTCAGAGAAATATTAAAGATGCCTTCTGACCAAAGATTACCACCTTTTGAGTTTTCGCTGATTACTCCAAACCAAGTTGGTAATGCCTTGTCATCTTGCTTGCCTAAGACTAAAAGTCACAGTCTAGACGGACTTTCCCTGGGATACTTTAAAGAAGTATTTTCTATTATAATCCCACATTTAACTACTTTGTTTAACTTGTCATTATCGTCTAGGCTCTATCCTACATTATTGAAACGTGCTATAATTATTCCGGTTAGCAAAATATCGAAACCATTGACACCTTCGGATACGCGCCCAATTGCTAATCTCCCTCACTTTGCTAAGGTGTTTGATCGACTGATTATGCAGCAGATTACATCACATCTTGAATCCTGCAACATATTAACGCCTCTTCAATCTGGTTTTCGTAGCTCTTATAGTACGCAAACTGCCTTGCTAAAAGTAACTGAGGACATCCGGTTAGCCATTGAAAAGGGTCAGGTCACATTTCTACTGTTATTTGACTTTAGTAAAGCATTTGATACCATTAATCACATATAACTTTTCAAAGTTTTAAAACATTTAAATTTTGCTGATGATGTGATTGAGTGGTTTTTTTCTTATTTGACTGGACGTTCCCAAGCCGTTCTTGGACCAAATGGTACTACATCTTATTTTGTCGAAACTACTTCTGGTGTTCCTCAAGGTTCAACGCCTGGACCTATTATTTTTCTAATATTTATTAATTCGTTAGTTAATGTGTTATTATACTCTCGTAGTATGCTATTTGCTGACGATTTTCAGCTATATATACATGCCAAACCGAATGAGTGTAATTTGGCAATCCATGGGTTGATTCAGGATGGTGAATGCGTAGTAAATTGGGCTCAGACTCATGGTCTTAAACTGAATGTTGCCAAAACCAAAGCCTTGCTAATAGGTTCTGTCCAGCTATTAAGATTCATTGATAAAAATGCATTACTACTTATTGTAATTGATAATCAGCAAATCCAATTAGTTAATTCTGTTCGTAATTTAGGCCTAACTATTAATGAGAACTTACAATGGAATTCTCATGTAGCACACATTACATCAAGATAAGAAAGAAGTTAGTTACATCACTTATTCTTCCCCATTTTGATTACGTTTCTGTGGTTTAAAATGACCTTCCAGAATATTTGAATTTAAAGCTTCAACGCTTGCTTAATACATGTGTAGGGTATATTTTTAGGTTTAAGAAAGATATTAGATTACAGTCTTACTATGAAAAATTAAATTGGTTACCCGTTGACACTAGACGACAATATTTCCTTGGCTTGCTAACATACCAAACCTTAACCAAACAAAAGCCCAGTTATATCTTTGAATTGTTACCTCCGCCTAGTAATGAAGTTCGTCGATCAGCGCGTATACAGTACTCTTGCTTTGAGCGCCCATTAGCTACTACTACTACATACCAAAAGTCCTTCACCATTCAAGCTATGAACTTGTGGGACTCATTACCTTCCGAAATACGATTGAGCACTAATGTTAATTTATTCAAGATTAGGTTATATAATTATTTGATTAGGAGCGGCGATCAGATCAGTGTAGGTTGATTAAGTCAGGTTAGAATAGATTAATCTGGGTTAAACCAAAATTTTCGCGGTAATTATATTTTATTTTATATATTTTATTTTATATTGTTCTCATTATATTATCATCTGTTATACGAATATGGAATGTTTATTGCGAGTTGCGAGCGACTGATAAATTGTGTTTAAGCAAATTTGTTATGCTTCGTTTACCATTCTTTATTATATAATTTTTTTTTCTTATGTTATCAAATTATATATATACATATTGTATGAATAATATTGATCCTGTGCCTTAAGGTTAAATATAACCTAGGCACTAATAAATACTTTTCAATCTCTCTCTCTCTCTCTCTCTCTCTCTCTCTCTCTCTCTCTCTCTCTCTCTCAAAACTCAATCCGCTCACGTTTCGCCGCGACACTTCACGCGCGCGAAAAGATGGCCGACAAACTTGAACTTTAATTTAAAATCGGTGAGGACGAAACCGAAGGTCCTGTCACGGTCGCCATTTGTAACGTGGTATTCGCGTACCCGGTGATTTTTAATTATTTTACGTAATTAATAAAACCGTTGGTCCGCGTTGCCCAATACCGCGTACACAATTATTTAATTTATCGCGAACTGCGGGCTGTTGCCAGGAACACGAGTTCGCTGGAACGTACGGTATGGGGGATTCGGGCGATCCTCCTTGCCTCGACAAGATTTATAAAAATTAATAAATGTCGGCGGGAGCGGGGAGAAATAATAAACACACACAATTGAAATAAAAATGAATTAAATATTTATTTCGATTAATTATTTAACAAAAGGCCATCCAGGCCGTGTGCCGCGACATAGATTATTTCGCGCGGGCGGAAGTATCGGGAGTCAACCGGATCGAGATACTCGCCTGCGGTTGTATCTGTTCCGATCTCCGCTATTCGGGTACCGGCGTACCCGAATACACTCCCGATGTACACACTCTCATACACTCGGGGGAAGGGGGGGACGCACGGTAATATAAACAGAAACTTACCGGGGTGCGCCCCGTGGATGGCCCAGCCGATCCGTGTCCCTGTGTCCTCCTGGGCAACGGAGGACCGACGTCGGCTGCGGTGGTGGAAGGCGGCCCTGTGCCGCGGCGAGTGCCTCGCGAACCGCGTCCGCACTCACTTACGCACTTCCCGTCCTTGTTCACGCACCAGGACACTCGCGGCTCACTCACGAGGATAATCCGGAACTCGACGGCCTTGCGCCTCACGCGCCTTTTGTGAGCCGGAAAACTATAGCACTCGGCACCGGATAGTTTGTCCGCCTCGAGCGGGGGATCGGGACATACTAATAGGCAATTGCCTAATTTCCGAAAAAGGGATGAGAGTGGGAAACACACGCACGCTCTCGCGCTCTCATCCTTACGTATTCTTGCGCGCGTAATTGTACACTTGATCTGCGTAAACAAATATCGTCGGTTGGCCTTGACATACCAAAGGCTCCGACGACTTACATTTAAAACGAGTTTAAATGCTGTATTCGCCGCGAATAGTTGTGTGACGATTACCGTCACAAGTATCAGAATTGCAAAGGATAGTGCATATGCAGTTTGCAGTCCTTTATTTAGAAAAAAATCGTTCTGTAATATTCTTCTATTTGGTTTAAATGTAAGCTTGAATTTTTTGCCATCCTCCTCTGGCTATACTAACCATTGACGAGTAGAATAACCAGAGAAGGATGGCAAAAGTCAAAGAAACGTTGCCATTAATTAACATCTTGGTTTATTCATCGAAATCGATTGTTACAATGTAATATTTCGAGAAATTTTTATAAAATATTTCAAATACCTACTTCAATAGGACCAGTGAAATATTTCATTAATATTACCGTAATGTTCCAGTGTAATATTTTGTGAAATATTACGGAAATATTTCACATTAAGATTCACAATTATTTCACATCTTTTGCTTTAATCACCAAAATCGAAAAATCGTCGTCTTATATCTTATTTTTATTTTGTACAAGGTTTAAGAAACCTTATATATCAATAATGCAGAAAGATTTTGCTTTCTATCGTAGTGAAATTATTATAGAAATATAACAATAAAATATATCAACGATATTTTTATGATAACAAAGATGTAAGATTTTTATTTAACAAGATTTTTTTTCCAAATCATTGTAAAATCTTGTCAATTTCATTGAAATTGTATAAGTATAAAAAACACATTAGATAGCAAATCAAATAGCAGATCATCATGTGAAAGTTTTAAACATAATCGATAAGCGTTGCGAATAGCATAGTGGATAAATCGTTTGTATTTGATGCGTGCATACGGGGTTCGAACCCAGGTTAGGAAATATGTAAAAAAATTTTCTGCGATAAATATGTGTAAAAAAATAATGTGTATTAATACTTAATAAAAATAAATCAATACCACGGCTCTTGGAAATGCAAATAATTAAGTTAAAAAATTCAATTACTTGAAATATTTTAACAATATTTTGTAAATATTTCATATAATATTTCTGCTATATTTTGCAAAAATATTACTGTAATATTTCATTAGACCTATTAAAGTAAGTATTTGAAATATTTCATCAATATTTCAGAAATATTTCTTAAAAATTTCATTAATATATTCTAGAAATATTAAGGTAATATTTCAGTGATCCTATGGAAGTGTGTGTTTGAAACATTTCATTAATTTTTCATAAATATTTCTTAAAATATTACGCTGAAATATTATAGTGATTGCAACCTCCATTTTTGCTCTTTTAAAATTTGTTCATTTATAAAATAGATCCTTTCATCTGTTTCGCGTCGTCTTATGAATTCTTTAAAATCATAATAATATAAAATTTAAACCATGCAAATAAACGCAACCTCGTAACCAAGCAGAAACAAGCAGCAAAAGAGTTTTAAAATAAAGGAAAAGCAGAAATTTTTATTGCATGCATTAATAATTTTACTTTTATGTAATATCGAGGCGAAGTGGTCGACGACGACGATGAACGCTCGGAAGGACCTCGAGCAAATCTTCCAACATGTGGGTTCATTTGGTTGCATAAGCGTAATATAGAACCCGCATAAGGAGAGGAAATATCAGGGAAAGTCAACCAGAAAATACAAAAACATAATTTAAATTTCTATGTGGCCAATGGCATCTTTCATCTTTATTCAATGACATTCAACAAAAATACATAAACATAATTATAATTCTCCTTTCGCGGACAACTCGAAATTATAAAATGATTATCTACGCAATCACGAATCGGTTCCGTGATTACTCGGGGCTTGTCACCCGGTGGCTATCCAGCCCCTCTATGTTGATACAAACTAATATCAAACGCGAATAATTAATTATATAAACTAAAATTTAACCGGCGCGGAAGCCCGATCACCAAAAGAAATCTATAAAAGCTGTAAAACGCGCGATTGGGTAACCGTTTGGTTCACCCGGATCTAGTCTCAGGCATCGATCGCACATGTCCTTTTCAAGCCACGGGGTACACAAACGGAAAAGAGATAAACTCTTTTCCACCCAAAAAAAAAAAAAATTGAAAGGGTCGCAAATCCCGGACGAACCAGGACTCACTCGGGGCTTGTCGCCTGTTGGCTACACAGCCCCTGGTTCATACTTACTCTTGCTTACCGAAAGTCCTCGAAGGTCTCCCGGAAGAGTATGAACACCTCTCTGCCAACCCGAGATTTTAAAAAAAGGAAAGTAATCTTCAGAGTTGGAAACCGTAATAAAAATTAATTGACTGCGCTAGCCCTTTTAAGGACTAAAGTATCTCGTCATCTCAACGATTATCTACTGCGCGGTCGATGAATATTGATTTAACGCTATAGATACACGCGCATGATTTTCTATGAAGATTTTATTTATTTCCCCTTTTTGATTATTATTATTTAATAATTAATTTACTTATTTAACAGAATTTAAATCATTTAATTTATCATTTAAGTTTAATATATGGTTTATCAACGTTATTTAATGCATATCTAAATTTCTAACGCGAATAGTCCGTATTACAATAACTAATTGATTATTCATTTATTGAACTTGTTAAATTGTTATTTTAATACGACAATAATGAAAGAACTAATTTGTCGGATCTCCGGGACATATTCAGATTAATTAAACTAATAATTACGTTAATTACATAAAGAAAACATGTTTCGTTAACTTAAAACACAGCGTAAACAGGCCTCGTCTTAATTGCGCAGTTAAGGGGATGTCGGAGCTATAGCCTCCATCAAAAGCCGCTCGATCTCGCGGCTTCGAATGGCGCTGTAGTCAGGTGTCGATTTTTACGATAAACGTACTTCAAACATAAATTATAAATTTTACAGCTATATAAAGCTGTTGAAAGATACTTTCGCCCCTAGCTATAACTCAAATAAAGTTAATTATAATATTACTCTTGGCAGCAAATGTTTATTTTTTTAAAGAAATGTTAAATACGTCTCATATTCAATGTATCTATATCTACCGTAATGCTACACGCAACGTATTTTACATTTCTTTAAAAAAATAAACATTTGCTGCCAAGAGTAATATTACAATTACCTTAATTTTAGTTATAGCTAGGGGGGAAAGTATTTTTCAACAGCTCTATGTAGCTGCAAAATTTGTAATTTATGTTTTAAGTACGTTTATCGTAGAAATCGACACCTGACTACAGCGCCATTCGAAGCCGCGAGATCGAGCAGCTTTTGATGGAGGCTAGCTATAGCTCCGACATCCCCTTAAAATATCTCGTAGGCCGCAGTACGTGGGGTGAAACGCGCGCCTCTCCAACTAGCCCGCGCGGTAATGGGAGAGTGTACGCGTGCCGCGCACCGAAAGTTACTGAACTGTTTACGCGCGAGATTCAAAATCGAAAATTCTTTCACATTTATTTATTCATTTAATCGGTCGGTCAATTGGGTAGGTTGCAGTCTTGACTAAGGCGCGATTATGACAAAATCGGCGCATCGAATACCGCATAAAATAACCTTAAATACATGAATTTCACAAAAATGCTGCAGAAGATCGTGTAAACCCATTAAAGCCCATGCTTAAACTAGCAGAGTAGCAAAAATAGTAATTATTGGATCACCTGCTTTTTTGAAAAAAAAATACCCGTGTTTTTTTGTTTTTCGAAATTCATTGTTTAACAATAATTATTTAAACAAATAATAATTTAAGTTGCAAAATTGACAAACTAATAACGCCAATCGATTCTAGAGGAAAAAACAAGAAGAAAATGTAGAATAAGTTTTTTTGATTGGAGGCTTAGTTTTTTTGCAATAACGCTATAAACAATTGATATTCGATTTTTCAAGGAAAAGTGGCTTCTGCCCATGCTTAGCCTATTACGTTCTGATGTAAATAAACTATGTAATCACCTGCTTTTTTGAAAAAAAAAGTACCCGTGTTTTTTTGTTTTTCGAAATTCATTGTTTAACAATAATTATTTAAACAAATAATAATTTAAGTTGCAAAATTGACAAACTAATAACGCCAATCGATTCTAGAGGAATAAACAAAAAGGAAATGTAGAGTAAGTTTTTTTGATTGGAGGCTACGTTTCTTTAACAATTTAGTTATATAAAAAATTATTTTCATTTTTGCTCGTCGTTATCTTTTTCGGTATCAAGATTTTATTACGTATTTTTTAATATTTGACTAATTATTGTGATTCCTTTCATGTAGTTTGCACACATTCACACAGCACTTTTGGCATAGACGAGAAGTTCTCGTTTTACAGTCGCTCTTATAGCACTTCCGTAGTACACCATCAATTACTGTATGGCTTTCAACTTGTGAGTCTTCGTCAGTATCAAACGATTGTGATGTACTCTCTGTACATCGCCGTTTTAAAGTTTGCCTTGTTGAAAAACTCTGTATGTAATACTCAGACACTTCTATCACAACATCTTTCGATGCTTTTGTCTCATCTGGATGTAATTTATTCCAAATCACCGTTGCGTTAGCTAACGATGCTTGTATCAGTCGCATAAAAAGACACCATGTCCATTTTTTGCTTCGAATGCAAGGCATAAGAGCATTACAATGCTGATCGTGAAGATCAACTCCACCCATGGTCTTATTGTAAGCAGAAAACGCTTGAGGAAAAGATATATTTTTTTTCATTTTTTCACTGTATCTTCGCATTAGAACATTAGGTTCGACACCATATTTTGTAGACAGTATCGACACAGGCTTCGAATCCATCACTGTAATAAAATTTAGATCAGAATTCTCATCATGGACACAAACACAGGTGCCTCGGTCAGATTTTTTAGAAATTTCAATTTTGTTTTTAATTCTGTTTAACCTTACTGTACATGTAGCTCGTAACCTTATTTTTTCTAAATGTATCATAAGATCAGGAGAAGTAAAAAAATTATCAAACGTTACATGATATAGCTGCAAATTTTCTTTTGAACAAGAGAGAAATAACTTTTCAAGCATTTTCAATACAACTCTTGATCCTAAACATACTGACCGCAAAGGAACACTATCTTCTTCATTTCTTGAAGCACCTGTATAAATATCGACGTCATAGAGAAAACCATCATTAGAACATAAAGCCCATTGCTTTATTCCAAATCTTATCGGCTTGTTTCTTATACATTGTTTTATTTTGAATCGTCCAAAATATTTAACCATAATTTCATCTACTGAAACATAATAATCAAAAAAACCAAATTGAGTAATGTTATGTCTAAACAAATTGTATAAAGTTCTAACTTTCCATACCTTATCATTTACATCATAATCACCTACTTTGTACAATTTCAATTCTTTTTTTATTTTTGAAAATTTATTTCTTGACATAAGTGATTGGATTGTAGGGCAAGACAAAATACTTTTAGTTGACCAGTAATCTCTTTGACTCTTACGACAGTTTATTATCGAAATAATAATTATAGTCAAAAATTTATCAAAATCTTCACTGGACAGTTCAAAGTTATTTTCTTTACAAGCTTCAATGATATGGAATTTCATCTCACTAGAAAAAAAAAGCTGAAAAAGTTGAAAAGCACTTTTGGAGTAAAGATGTTTTATGGATTCAATGCTATACGAAATACTGCTCTCCTCAATACTATACCTCATTTGTTTATTATCCCCATCTTTCCAATCGTAATCATGATTAGGCTCTAACATCTTTTGAGAGTCAGTATACAAGCTCCGTATGTGCTCATATGAGCCAATTGGAAGCTCTGATTCTTGTAACAGCTCTTCATCAGAGTCTGAATCATTATCAGAACCTAAATCTTCAGCAGGTATAAAAGAAATATCATAGTGATGACTAAAGGAAGACTCATCTTCGTCGACTAAGTCAACCAAATCTTGCACTTGAAGGTTGGACCTTTTAACCATCTTTATGAATATCAATAAATTAACTCAGTAAAAACGTAGAATACCTATAGTGATCAGTATTGTAGACACTTTTTGCAAGCTGAAAATTGTGAATCTAAATGAATTTACTGTATAATAATATACGTATTGATACTTCAAACTATTTTCCTTTGTGCGAAACGTACTTTTTGATACAGTGTGCGCAAAATGAGATTTTTACGATGACACACACTGCTCGGCGTTTAAAAATCGTATTCACGACCACGCTATTGTTCGATACACGTGCGATAAATGATTCTTAACTCGCTTCGCACAGGTCATAAACTTGCACTTGTTCGAAAATCAACACTTTCGCTCTTGTACTTTTCGCCGTGTGGGACATTTCGCCGTATGGAATTTTGCCGTATGTGACATTTTGCCGCAAGGAACTTCTCGCCGTAAAGTAGGAAAAAATACTTATGAAAAACGAATGATAACTAATCAATTAATCACAAGTACTTAGGCGATTAACTTTGAGTGTAAACAAAATCATATATTGAAATTGAAAAATTGTTTGTTATTATAGTCTAGTTATAATTACAAATAATTTACCGATACTGTATGTGTGTAACAACAAAAGTGTAATGGGGGGCTGCGCCCCCCAAACCCCCTGCTCAACCAATAACCCTATAACCCTATAACCCAATCGCGTACGGCAATGTGTCTCATACGGCGAAATGTTATACGGCGAGATGTCTCATACGGCGAAATATTATACGGCAAAAGGTCTCATACGGCGAAATGTTTACGGCGAAGGGTCCGTCGACTAAGTCAACCAAATCTTGCACTCGAAGGTTGGACCTTTTAGCCATCTTTATGAATATCAATAAATTAACTCAGTAAAAACGTAGAATACCTATAGTGATCAGTATTGTAGACACTTTTTGCAAGCTGAAAATTGTGAATCTAAATGAATTTACTGTATAATAATATACGTATTGATACTTCAAACTATTTTCCTTTATGCGAAACGTACTTTTTGATACAGTGTGCGCAAAATGAGATTTTTACGATGACACGCACTGCTCGGCGTTTAAAAATCGTATTCACGACCACGCTATTGTTCGATACACGTGCGATAAATGATTCTTAACTCGCTTCGCACAGGTCATAAACTTGCACTTGTTCGAAAATCAACACTTTCGCTCTTGTATCGAAAAGTACTATTTTTGTTTCCGAGTAAAAAATTTTATAGTAAGGGCCCCGTGCCATTGATTACCAAAACTAATACAAATTTATTATTTTGTGTACATAAGATAACAGGCAAACCATAGAGGCATATGCAGAAGCCGGTTCCATGACACTTTGCCGTATGACAGTTCGCCGTTGGACACTTCGCCGTCGGACAAATCGCCGTGTTACTTTTCGCCGTGTGGGACATTTCGCCGTATGGAATTTTGCCGTATGTGACATTTTGCCGCAAGGAACTTCTCGCCGTAAAGTAGGAAAAAATACTTATGAAAAACGAATGATAACTAATCAATTAATCACAAGTACTTAGGCGATTAACTTTGAGTGTAAACAAAATCATATATTGAAATTGAAAAATTGTTTGTTATTATAGTCTAGTTATAATTACAAATAATTTACCGATACTGTATGTGTGTAACAACAAAAGTGTAATGGGGGGCTGCGCCCCCCAAACCCCCTGCTCAACCAATAACCCTATAACCCTATAACCCAATCGCGTACGGCAATGTGTCTCATACGGCGAAATGTTATACGGCGAGATGTCTCATACGGCGAAATATTATACGGCAAAAGGTCTCATACGGCGAAATGTTTACGGCGAAGGGTCCGACGGCGAAGTGTCATACGGCAAAAGAAGCCACTTTTCCTTGAAAAATCGAATATGAATTATTTATAGAGTTATTGCAAAAAAACTAAGCCTCCAATCAAAAAAACTTATTCTACATTTTCTTCTTGTTTTTTCCTCTAGAATCGATTGGCGTTATTAGTTTGTCAATTTTGCAACTTAAATTATTATTTGTTTAAATAATTATTGTTAAACAATGAATTTTGAAAAACAAAAAAACACGGGTACTTTTTTTTTCAAAAAAGCAGGTGATTACATAGTTTATTTTCATCAGAACGTAATAGGCTAATCATGGGCAGAAGCCACTTTTCCTTGAAAAATCGAATATCAATTGTTTATAGCGTTATTGCAAAAAAACTAAGCCTCCAATCAAAAAAACTTATTCTACATTTTCTTCTTGTTTTTTCCTCTAGAATCGATTGGCGTTATTAGATTGTCAATTTTGCAACTTAAATTATTATTTGTTTAAATAATTATTGTTAAACAATGAATTTTGAAAAACAAAAAAACACGGGTATTTTTTTTTTCAAAAAAGCAGGTGATCCAATAATTACTATTTTTGCTACTCTGCTAGTTTAAGCATGGGCTTTAATGGGTTAACCGATTTGAATAAACTAAAGTGCATTGTATTCGTCTTGAAAAATGAGCCGGGACGACCCTACCTGATTTTTTCGTATCTGTCTTGACTAAGGCGATATTATGACTTAAAATCGGCAGGTCCAATGCCGCATAATGTAACTTTAATTAATTTTATTCATTTAATCGCGGTTATTTGGGTAGGTTGCATATTATTAATGTAATATTTCATGGAATATTACAAAGTAAGAAATTCGCGGACATAACAATATTTCAGTAATCTTTCATTCTAATATTATTGTAATATTCCGAATCTTAATATGAAATATTTCCGTAATATTGACCTAATATTCTGTGCTGTGTGGGTAGCATGTGATGATGTTCTTCTAAAATGAAAATTAGTTTATATGTGTCGACGCGAACTGCTGCAATAACCTGATCTTAATTGTCGAATTCAACTTTTTTTGTAAATTTTGAATAAAAGTTCATTTTTATTTTATGATCGATTTTATATTGTCTACTTAATAAGTAGTCAAAAATCACTTTTTTACCATTGTTGGTTTAAAAGTTATAAAGTGTGGATTATAAAAAGAGTTCTAATTATCGCATCGAGGTTATTTTTTAACTCTATATTATTTACTTGGTACATATTACAATGGCAGTGTCAACAGTGAAAAATAATTAAAATTAGCCATTGTAAAATTGTAGGTGTTAATTTTCCTCTAAAAAGAAGATAAGTTAATATGTGTCGACTCGAACTGCTGCAATAGCCTGATCTTCATTAGCGAATTTCAATTTTTTTTTTTGGAAATTTTGAATAAAAGTTCATTTTTATTTTATGAATCTATTTTATATTGTCTACTTTTAAGTAGACAAAAATCATTTTTTTACCATTGTTTGTTTAAAAGTTATAAAGTGTGGATTATAAATAGAGTTCTAATTATCGCATCGAGGTTATTTTTTAACTCTATATTATATACTTGGTAAATATTACAATTGTAGTGACAACATTGAAATATTAGTTAAATTTTTAGAAATTCTAATATTGAAGGATAAATGCTAGACATAATTAGCAACGAATGTTACATATAATTTTCTATAGTAAAAGTTGATAGATTTTCAGTTAAATAGCGGTAAACCCAGCTGGTGTTGAAAAAACTAGAAAAAATTCACTTTTTGACGTTAGAATAACTTTTGAGCAAATAAATTCCAATACCTAAAAATTTTTTTCTGTATTCTGAAAAACATTTGCAATGTGTACCCAAAATTTGGTGCATTTTAAAATTTTGATCGGTACACTTCACGTAGAATACCCCATTTATATACGTTTTCAAGATGTAAGAAAAAAAATAAAATAAATTTTTTTAATTTACAATTTGCAGTATCTTCTACATATGTAGGAGCTTTACGTAAAAAGTTCGTTCCCCTTTGGGATACCCACTTAAAATTTATAAGTATATATTCTACTTCGACTTTATATGGACGAAAGGAAGCAATAGTACTAAGAAGAGTCCGTGGCTGAGTGATAAGATAGTCGACTCTAGCTCATGAGGGCATGGGTTCAATTCCCGATGGAATCGATTTTTTGTTAATTATAAATCAGATTTAGTTTATATAATAAATAGTTGTTTAATATTTTAATTTAATTAATTATTTAGCTGTAAAGTTCTGTATTTCTATTTTACTATAAAGATTTTTATGAAAATGTTAATAATTGTAAACTACTGTTAATAACTGTAAACAACTGCTAATATACAGCTGTTAAAAGTGGATAATTGTTATTTTCGATATTTGTAAACGACTGTAAAAAATTGTAAAAAGTGTTGAAAATCTATATATAAATAGAATGAAACTGCAAGAAACTGTTAATAGACGTAACAATTATTATTACAAAATTATTACAAATATTTTATAAGATGTAAGTTACTGCAAAGAACTAAAAATAACTGTAAAGTATGTTAAAAAGCTGTTTATGACTGTAAACATTGGAAATATACTGTTACTTATGTCCCAAATCCGACCTTTTTTCTACACATATTAACAGTTTTTTTACAATATTTTAATCATTATTCAAACCATATTTCACAATTTTTTACAGTTTTTTTTTCCACTAGGGAAGTAGTTCAAAAATCACTTTTTTACCATTGTTTGTTTAAAAGTTATAAAGTGTGGATTATTAAAAAGAGTTCTAATTATCGCATCGAGGTTATTTTTTATCTCATATTATTTACTTGATACATATTACAATTGTAGTGTCAACATTGAAAAATTAGTTAAGTTTAGAAATTGTACAAATTGCATGTGATGATGTTCTTCTAAAAAGAAAAACCAGAATTAATGTTTATAATTAATATCCCATATGACTCCATAAGCTAGAATTACAGTAAAATTAATTTTTTGTAATAGTAAGCGCAAAGTGCGATTTTACGCATACTTTGAATGTCAGTAATCGCATTTACGCCACTAATGACAAAAACTAATGTTCGTTACACGTACGAAAGATGATTTTCGCACATGTATCGAGAAGTATACTATTCGACATGGCTCCGTAAACGAGAAATGCAATAAAATCAATGACTAATATTACCCCGTGTGCGAGAAATGTAATAAAATTAATGACTCATTTTACCCCATAAGCAAACATACCATATAATCAGTTTCCCATGTGTACTCTCGAGTGAGTGTCTCGATCCATACACAGAAAAAAAATTTGTTTGAATCAAAAAAATATATTTGTTTGAATTCAATTTATTTGATTCAAATAAATATTTTTTTGATATAAAGAAAATTTAATTGCAATAATAAAACTAATTATTTGTTTTCATGCACACAATTTTATTGATTTATTATTACTTAAATCAAATAAATTTTACTTGAATCATTAAAATATTTTTTCAATTTTATTTTATCGTTTATTTGAAATGAAAAAAAACCATTTTTTCCAATGTTTAAAAATACCCAATAAAATGGTAAACATAAAGCAAGCAATTAATTTATTTAGTTCAATGAAAAAATTGCATTAATTTAAAAAATGGATTTAACTGAAAATATTTCTTTCATATAAGTACTGTAACGAATCAATGTAATATTTGATTATATTACATTGTTCGTTACATTCTCTCTCTCTGTCTAGCCTGTGTATTAATATTTACAGATGTTACAGGTCGACGTTCGACGATTTTCGGCGATTTTCGCGGACCTTCGTAAAGGTAAAAGTAGGGAAAGAGAGAGAGAGTTTTCGGTTCGTAAGTGCGAGAGCACTTAGACTGAACTCAACCGTCGAGAGATTAAACTCAACCGTGGAGCGACTAATCTCAACCGCCGAGAGATTAAAAGTCAACCGTGTGATTAATTGCCACTGACGTGAGAAACCTTGCGATTTGTTTTCTCCATATTTTGATCGCCCTGTGCTTGTGATCCTGGTGCTGTGCTGGTGATCCAGTGAAGTTGCAATAGTTTGTTTGGCGACGACGCAGCCCAGGAAGCTAAAGAGTAGCGACTACGCAGACTTCACCTGGTTGTTTGACCATCGATCGCGTCTCAAGCACTGTAAGTGCCAGTCTTGTAGTCTCTCTCTCTCTCTTTCTCTCTTTATTTATCTCGCGTGTATACTGACCTGCGTTTCGCGCGCTGCGACGCGCCTGTATTATTGTTTTTCCCGAATACATTTATTTCTGTTATTAATTAAATACTGCATTGTTGTTTATTTAATTGTTTACCCTCTTTTTCTCGCGTTTCGCTAAATAAAGATTACCGCCGCCTCCGCCTATACGGCTTATTATAGTCGTATTATTACTGAGCGGCTGATCGCGTAAATGAGACTATTATTTTAACGGTTCTGAATTATTATTATCTTATTTATTGTTATTAAAAATAGCAAAACCGTTACATGGCGCCCAACGTGCATGGTAATTAGCGATACGCATATTATTGACAATTAATAGTCTCAAAATTTAATTTCTAATATTTAAAAGTTTTAATTCAGTCAATAGGCGTGTTAAATTAAGAGATCTTATTTCGAGCATTTCGAGAGCGAGCGAGCGCATTGTTTACGTTTCGCGGTGATTCGCGGTGTTTACGCTTCAAATAATATTCGAAGTGTGTAACTTTATCCTTTTCGAAAATATTCTTTCGTATCTTATATTATTTGAATCTTAAATCGAATTTTCCTTTCGTTTAATTTTAGCGTATTGCGAATTTAATTATTTCGTGCTTCTTTTATTATTTAATTGTTTATTTAAATAATTATTAGCGACACCGCGGAAAATAAAATTATTGTTTTTTTTAATAATTTGTCGTAAACTGTATAATCGCAATTTAGGTTGAGTTAGTCTATTTCGCGTGCGTGCGTGTAAGTGTGTATGTGATTTACGCGGTAAATGTAAGTATTGTAGCGTATCGCGGTACATGTATGTAGGTGTATGTAAGCGTGTGCGCAAATAAAGTAAATTAATTTTTTTTAATTTGAATTCAATTTAATTTTTTTTGTTGTTATTATAAATTATTAAAATAATTTTATAGCGTTTCTTCGCAATTTAAAATTTTGTCTTTTTTAAATAATTATTATATTTAAACAATTTATTTTAAATTCTTCAAATTTCTTGTATATTAAATCCGCTAATTCAATTTAATTCTATTTTTTTTGTAAACAATTGAAAAATTTATTTTTAACAAATTACAGATTTGTAATATTTTGTTTTTTTACAAAGTGGTTGATCTTAGTAAATTTATTTTGGTTAAGCGAATTTGCGCATAATTTAATAGCGATTTGCAATTATTTTGTAATTTGTTCGATAAATTTTTTTGTAATTGTGAGAATTTATTTTGCCAATAAGGCCTAAAATTTAAATTTTATTTAATTTTTATAATTCAAAATGGCGTGTATGAACGAGTGTGATTTCGATCAAACGTACGGAGTTGAGATCCAAGGATGGATTTTGAATCTAACAAGCGATCAATTCGATTCTGTACTTGATCAGCTAGAATTGACGCGCGACGGTACGCCCTTTGTACGTGTAGACAGGTTATATAGGCGTTTACGCGGCGATTATACAGCCGCGGATTTCGTCCAGTCAACTAGTGACGATGATTTAGTTTCGCGGACTCGTCGTGAACAAAGACTCTGCACCGTTTTGAAACATGCGAAATTTAGCGAAGAAGCGCAAGTACAGATTGCGCACAGACAATTTGAAAATCTCAATCGAGCGGATGAGAGCGGATTCTCTCCGCTTGCCATAGCTCGAAGTCAAATGACGATCAACTTGCCGATTCCGATGCGGAATCGCAGCATAGCGAGGTTAACGCGGGAAATATCGCGGGGAACCTTGCGGAAAACGCGGCGGAAAACACCGCCGAAAATATTATTAATTATTTCGTGCTTCTTTTATTATTTAATTGTTTATTTAAATAATTATTAGCGACACCGCGGAAAATAAAATTATTGTTTTTTTTAATAATTTGTCGTAAACTGTATAATCGCAATTTAGGTTGAGTTAGTCTATTTCGCGTGCGTGCGTGTAAGTGTGTATGTGATTTACGCGGTAAATGTAAGTATTGTAGCGTATCGCGGTACATGTATGTAGGTGTATGTAAGCGTGTGCGCAAATAAAGTAAATTAATTTTTTTTTAATTTGAATTCAATTTAATTTTTTTTTGTTGTTATTATAAATTATTAAAATAATTTTTATAGCGTTTCTTCGCAATTTAAAATTTTGTCTTTTTTTAAATAATTATTATATTTAAACAATTTATTTTAAATTCTTCAAATTTCTTGTATATTAAATCCGCTAATTCAATTTAATTCTATTTTTTTTTGTAAACAATTGAAAAATTTATTTTTAACAAATTACAGATTTGTAATATTTTGTTTTTTTACAAAGTGGTTGATCTTAGTAAATTTATTTTGGTTAAGCGAATTTGCGCATAATTTAATAGCGATTTGCAATTATTTTGTAATTTGTTCGATAAATTTTTTTTGTAATTGTGAGAATTTATTTTGCCAATAAGGCCTAAAATTTAAATTTTATTTAATTTTTATAATTCAAAATGGCGTGTATGAACGAGTGTGATTTCGATCAAACGTACGGAGTTGAGATCCAAGGATGGATTTTGAATCTAACAAGCGATCAATTCGATTCTGTACTTGATCAGCTAGAATTGACGCGCGACGGTACGCCCTTTGTACGTGTAGACAGGTTATATAGGCGTTTACGCGGCGATTATACAGCCGCGGATTTCGTCCAGTCAACTAGTGACGATGATTTAGTTTCGCGGACTCGTCGTGAACAAAGACTCTGCACCGTTTTGAAACATGCGAAATTTAGCGAAGAAGCGCAAGTACAGATTGCGCACAGACAATTTGAAAATCTCAATCGAGCGGATGAGAGCGGATTCTCTCCGCTTGCCAATAGCTCGAAGTCAAATGACGATCAACTTGCCGATTCCGATGCGGAATCGCAGCATAGCGAGGTTAACGCGGGAAATATCGCGGGGAACCTTGCGGAAAACGCGGCGGAAAACACCGCCGAAAATAATTTTAAATCAAATTTTGAATTGACTTCGATAAAAACGCTTAACACAACCATACCGGTAAGGCCAATTCCTACCATTTCGACCGCGATGATAACGACCGCTACTACAACTACGTACTCGACGACGCAAGCAGCGAGTACGCATTTACAATCAAGAGGTGCGATACCAAAAACGGTATTTTCTTCAAAAGAAAATAATAAAATTGATAATGATATCGTTTTATGTGCATTAGCTAATGGCGTAGTCTACAACGCTCCAAGGGGTTCAGCCCTGGAGTTGAGTAGAACGCAATCGCTTGCCTTTCAACAAGAGAAGGAGTTGAATTATCTAAGGCAGCAATTAGCGGATTTTGCGACGAGTACGCAGCTTCCGACGCAAACGTCAATTGCGGCGGAAAAGCAGCGGAAAAATCGCAAAAGTGTTAATTTTCAAGATACTTTTAATTTAAATTATTTTGAAACGAATAAGCATCCTGAAGCACCTCAAGCGGTATTACACACGCAAACGGAAAAGTCGCTTGGATCGCGTTTAAACGCAAACGCGTTAAATTTTCCGACTCCTACGTCAAATTTCTCGTCTCTGCCAGCTCCTGCGGATTGGCAAGAGTCTGGAAGGGGGGAAAATGTGCCTGTAGTTACAAGCGATCAACTTACGCAAATCTTGTCGAATATGTCGACTAGAGCGCCTATACAGTCACATGACGTAGGTCGCACAGTTCGCCAGTAGAATATTAAGTTTTCCGGCGAAAAACGCGAAAGCATCGAAGAATTTATTCAGCGCGTAGAAGAATGTCGCAAGTTAGCGCATATTTCCGACGCGGATTTACTGAATGCTTTCTCGGAGTTGTTAACTGGCGTAGCGCTACATTGGTATCGCCAATCGCGGAAAGATTGGAATACTTGGGCTGATTTTTGCAATGCTGCTCGACGATGTTATGGCGTTGAGCAGAACTTTCAGCAGCGCTTAATGGCGGAAGCGCAAGCACGCAAGCAGGGTAGAGAAGAGCCTGCTCGCGATTACATTTTCTGCTTGCTAACTATATTTAGCAGAATGAATGCGCCTCCAAGTACGCAGTTTCAGCTAGACATGTTGTATGCTAACATGTTGCCGTCTGTTCGGAAGTTAGTTCCGAAAGAAAAAGTTACAAGCGTCGATAGGCTTGTGCAGCTAGCTCGTCAGGCGGAAGAGCTTATCGAGGAAGAGCGGAATTTTCCCGCGCCTCCGCCGCCAGAAAAGAGCGTTCTGCCTTCTGTGGCTTATAAGCAGCCAGATACCAGAGGTAAGAAGGGCGGAAAAGCTGCTAGCGATGATGCTACGGTAAAAGTAGCGAGTATCGCAGAACCGACAATGGAAAATTTGGCCAAACTCTTAGAGAAGATGCTAGATGAAAGATTTAGCAAATATGCGAATTCGTTTGCGAATTCCGCCAATAAGAAAGGTCAAACCGCGCGTAATTTTAGTAAACCAGGTGCGCCGAAAGGAGCAAAGAATGTTTCTGATAAGCCATCTGGCGTGACTAGTACCGAGAGGAAGGATGATGGTCAAAATAAATCATCCATTACTAATGGAAAATCCGCGCGTAGTCGCAACCGCGATAAGAAAGCAGGTCCCAAAGAGCGTGTGTACTGCTATCGCTGCGGTTGGCCCGGGTATATCAAGACGGATTGTCCTGAGTGCTCGGGAAACGAGAAAAGGGGCGAATAGATAAGGTCCCTATCGCCCCAATTATTAGTGAGACCTCTGATGGTGATAAGTCACAATCAGTACCTGCGCAAACGGAAAAAGTGCCCTCGCTTTTGCCTGTCGGAGTGGACAGACAATCAGCGGAAAAAGGTGTTTGCGATTCCCGCGCTGAAACGCCAGTGGAGGAGGAAACTCCGCAGTTTACTCGCTGGGGGCTGCAGATTGGAATCGGTGGATTCCGCGTACGCGCTTTGTACGATTCAGGGGCGGCTCGCATGGTTATTAATTCCTTAGGCTTGCAAATAGCATCAGCCATAGGAAAACCGTTAACTCCTTACATTGGACCAGGTGCACGTCTCGCTAACGGCCAACGCGCTCCAATACTTGGACGTTTAGAGCTGCCGTTTGATTTAGCGAATGAACGCCATTACTTGGACGTACTAGTGATGAGCGATCTCGACGCCGACTGCATTCTCGGTGCCGACTTTATTCGTGCATTTAATGCTGTTTTGTTGCCCCGTGAAAATCAGTTAGTGATTGAGAACGTGGCCGAAGCAATTCAGCTTGAAGTATCTGCTATCGGCATTGGCGATGTATGCTCACTAGCTGCCGTTGGCTTAGCAGATATTGACGAAGCGCAACGCAAACAACTCAATGAGTTGTTGGAAAAGCGTTTGACTGCTCCGAATGCAAAGCTAGGCTGTACTAACTTAGCTGAACATGAAATTGATGTGGGCGGTTCGCGTCCCATCAAACAGCGCTATTATCCGGTGTCTCAGAAGATCGAGCAAGAGATGCACGCTCAAGTGCAACAGATGCTTGACGCGGGGATAATTCGCCCGTCAACGAGCGAGTGGTCGAGTCCAGTCGTCATGGTGCGGAAATCTAACGGTACCTATAGATTCTGCATCGACTACCGAAAGCTCAATTCCGTCTCGAAGACCTGCGCTTATCCGCTTCCCTATATGGAGATTATTTTGCGTAAACTTCAAAGGGCACGCTACATAAGCACGCTGGATTTAAGCAGCGCATACCATCAGATTCCGATGAAAAAGGGATCGGAACATCTGACGGCTTTCACGGTGCCTGGCTTAGGCTTATATGAGTTTACTCGTATGCCGTACGGCGTGGCGGGGGGGCCCGCTACGTTCCAGCAACTCATTGATAGGGTGATAGGCCCTGAATTGGAACCGTACGCATTTTCGTATCTCGATGACGTTATTATCGTCACCGAGACATTCGAAGAGCATCTCAAATGGCTTGAGCATGTCCTAAAGCGGGTTGCCGACGCCGGACTTACAATTAACTGTGATAAAAGCGAATTTTGCCGCAGTGAGGTTAAATAACTTGGCGTATTGGTGAATCGCGATGGATTTCGCCCTGATCCGGACAAGATAGCGCCGATCGTGGATTATCCCGCGCCAACTAACCTCAAAAAGCTACGCTCTTTCCTCGGCATGGCTTCATGGTATAGAAAATTTCTAGAGGATTTTGCTACGCTTGCGGAACCGCTTACCAAGTTAACAAAGAAAAATGTTAAATTTGAGTGGGGCGAGGAACAACAGTTCGCTTTTGAACAAATCAAAGCGTTGATAGCATCTGCGCCTATCCTCCATCGGCCATCTTTCGAGCATCAGTTCGTTATTCAGACTGACGCTAGCGACACTGGCTTAGGAGCGGTTTTAACGCAAACTATCGACGGAGAAGAGCGAGTACTTAGTTTCGCCAGTCGTACGTTAAACGCGGCGGAACGTAACTACTCGGTTACCGAACGAGAGTGCTTAGCTGTATTATGGGCCGTGGAAAAATTCCGCTCATATGTAGAAGGTTATCGCTTTAAGGTTATAACAGATCATAGCAGTTTAAAATGGCTGTGTAACTTGCGTAACCCTACTGGACGCTTAGCGCGTTGGGCACTTAAGCTCCAAAGCTATGATTATGAGATCGAGCACCGCAAAGGATCTCTTAATGTCGTGCCTGATGCCCTCTCTCGTGCATTCGAAGACGACTCGGATTGCGACATCGCTGTCGTAAGTTTGCCGTACAATACACAAGATGAGTGGTATACGCAAAAACTTGCGAATGTCAGCGGAAATCCGGAAAAATACCAAGACTGGAAGGTGCTTGGAGGTAGATTATATCATTATAAGCCTGACCCTTCCATAGATGACTATTTCGAAGACGAAGACGCTTGGAAACTGGCGGTACCGCAGGAGAAACGTCAACAAGTTCTCTGCGAGAATCATGATGAGCCAACTGCTGGACATCTTGGCCGAAACAAAACGTATCAGCGAATAGCGCGATACTATTATTGGCCTGCGATGCTTAAAGATATCGCCGAATTTGTGCGGAATTGCTCGACTTGCCAGCAATGTAAAGTGCCACAGCAGGCTCCTGCAGGTTTCATGGGAAAACGTGTTATTTCGCGTCCATGGGAAACCGTTGCAGGTGATATCATGGGACCGTTTCCGCGTTCTTCGCATGGATTTGAATATCTTTTAATATTCATGGACTTATTAACTCGTTGGATAGAGTGTATCCCTATACGGAAAGCGAACTCGCATACCATTCGGCGCGAGCTGAATGAGCGCGTTTTCTTGCGTTTCGGCGTGCCTGATGTTTTTCATTCCGACAATGGCACGGAGTTTAAGAATGCTGCTATGGAGCAATTCTTAGCTGAACACGGCGTGGTTCATACTACGATTCCGCCTTACCATGCACAGGCGAATCCTGTAGAACGCGTTAATCGCACGATAAAAACGATGATTACTTCGTTTATCGAGGCGAATCATAAAACATGGGACGCTCACATCTCTGAGCTCATGTTCGCGTATAATACCGCCGTGCAAGATTCTACCGGCGCAAGTCCTGCTTTCCTAAATATGGGAAGAAACCCCGTTCCGCCGAAAAGCTTGCGGAAAACAGAAGATCAAGCCGTCGCCGACAGCGAAGCCGCAGCAGCTGTTCAAAATTGGCAACAGCGTATGCAAACGTTGCCAGAGCTGCAAGCTCAAGCTGCTGAACAAGCGACATGCGCACAAGCCCGTCAGGCCGAATATTATAATTCAAAACGCCGCGATGTACAATTTGCCGTGGGACAAAAAGTTTCTAAGCGGAATCGTATACTTTCGTCCGCTGCCCAAGGCATAGCTGCTAAGCTAGCTCCGAAGTACATCGGACCTTTTATTGTTTCGGCGTTACTCGGCTCAAACGTGGTGGAGCTCATCAGCAATGATGGAAAAGAAGCAGGTAAATGCCACGTCAATGACCTGAAACCGTATTATGAGGACCAGACAGACGTAACTGAGGAGAGTAAATTAAATCGAGAGGATGCGACGAGGGACAGCGAGGGATTAAACGCAGAGCGAAGAGCTAGCGACGAGTCCAACGATAATGATCCTGTGAGCGCGAACGCACAGCGTAAGCGAGGTAGGCCGCGCAAAACTCGGGTAGTTGTTAGTCGTATGACCGCGGTTGACCGTGCCCCTTCTAACGAGCGATTGAAGGCGAACGCTAATGTACACGCGAATCCTTCGACAACGGGAAATAGGCGCGGAAGACCGAAAGGGGTGAAGAACAGGCGCGTATCCCCGGTAGAAACGATCGAACGGCGCACTCGGTCGCGAAAACCGTAAAATTCCCTTCGAGCGATTGATGTATTTACGCGTACCGTTCTCTGAATCTGTAGTTTTTATAATCTTTTTCATTCTGTCATTTGTGTAAAACACGGCCTGATATTTGCTAACCTGTTCCAGAATTATGTCTGATGAATTGCGCAAGTCGCTTATTGATGCGGATATCGCTGGAGACGCCGTGTCAAGCTCAGGCACGTCAACGCCTGAAACGGTAATCGAGGTGAGCGCCTCCGATCAATCAGGTCCTTCCGACCTGCAAGGTTGGTGGACTCAGTTGGAGGCCAAATTGCAGCAAGTTCGCCAAGCCTCACGAGAACTTCGTCGGATGGAGACGGAGGTACTAGCGGAGTACGACCGCTTCTGCGAGAAATTTGGCGATGACGCTACTCAAGCGTCTGGCAATTGGCCTAGATCAATTGAGGTGCGAAGACGCTGCCAAATGGCCTATGATGCAGAGAGACAGCGAATTCGCGAAGAGACTGACCTCTCAGAGGCTGAAACGCAAGCGCGAGAAGCCATCAGTCGCTTCCAACGCAATTCAGAGCTCGGAGTTGCTCCCCTCTTAAATAGAGTATACCATATGGGGAAGCGATCCGCTGAAGCGCGATGGGCGGCGCTGGCGGAAGGATCCGCTTCTGGCGGAGAGCAACCGGCAGGATCAAACTCGGCAATCCAGGAAGCTGAGGAAGCACTGGCGACGTTCCGACGGCAGAAGGAACGACAGGCGGTCTGCCTTCAGCAGCGGCTCGATGCGGTATTAGCTCGGAAAGCTCAGGCAGAGGGCAAAACAGTGCGTAGTCGCAAGTGCTATGTCTGTGGGTTGCCAGGTGTAGCGCGTGGACGCGAATGCCCGAATCGGGTCAACCATGCCACCTATGAGCGACCACGCCAATAATTTTTTTTTATATACATTTATTTTTTTTTATGATTCTTGTTCTATACATTACCTAACCTGTACAATAAAGAGAGAAAAATCTATACTGGGCTTTATATTATTTATTTATAAATATTATTTATGTTAATTATCATTTTCATTTTGTCTTCTGGCCTAGAGAGAGAGTAGAAATGCAGAGCTGGTACGTCTTCGGCTACCCAGCGTCTGGAAGGGGGGAGTGTAACGAATCAATGTAATATTTGATTATATTACATTGTTCGTTACATTCTCTCTCTCTGTCTAGCCTGTGTATTAATATTTACAGATGTTACAGGTCGACGTTCGACGATTTTCGGCGATTTTCGCGGACCTTCGTAAAGGTAAAAGTAGGGAAAGAGAGAGAGAGTTTTCGGTTCGTAAGTGCGAGAGCACTTAGACTGAACTCAACCGTCGAGAGATTAAACTCAACCGTGGAGCGACTAATCTCAACCGCCGAGAGATTAAAAGTCAACCGTGTGATTAATTGCCACTGACGTGAGAAACCTTGCGATTTGTTTTCTCCATATTTTGATCGCCCTGTGCTTGTGATCCTGGTGCTGTGCTGGTGATCCAGTGAAGTTGCAATAGTTTGTTTGGCGACGACGCAGCCCAGGAAGCTAAAGAGTAGCGACTACGCAGACTTCACCTGGTTGTTTGACCATCGATCGCGTCTCAAGCACTGTAAGTGCCAGTCTTGTAGTCTCTCTCTCTCTCTCTTTCTCTCTTTATTTATCTCGCGTGTATACTGACCTGCGTTTCGCGCGCTGCGACGCGCCTGTATTATTGTTTTTCCCGAATACATTTATTTCTGTTATTAATTAAATACTGCATTGTTGTTTATTTAATTGTTTACCCTCTTTTTCTCGCGTTTCGCTAAATAAAGATTACCGCCGCCTCCGCCTATACGGCTTATTATAGTCGTATTATTACTGAGCGGCTGATCGCGTAAATGAGACTATTATTTTAACGGTTCTGAATTATTATTATCTTATTTATTGTTATTAAAAATAGCAAAACCGTTACAGTACATATTTCTTCAAAATGCTAGAATATTTGGTTAAATTAATTAAATAAAATTTTTTAATTTAACGAAATGAACTACATAAATTAATGTTTCTTTCACTTATTAAATTAATGCAAATATTAAATTAATTCAAGTAAATGTTTGTTTAAAAAATTATATGGGTTGATAAAAAATTTTTGATTATACAAAATAATTATTTTGTTGAATTAAATAAATAATTTTTTGAAGCGATGTAATAATTTATTTGTATTAAATGCATTTTTATTAGATAAAATAAAATTCATATGAAATAAAGTAATTCTGAAGAAATGTTTTATTGAAACAAAGAAATATTAGTTTATTGAAGGAAATAAATACTTTTTTAAAGCGATGTAATAATTTATTTGTATTAACTGCATTATTATTAGAAAAATAAAATCCATATGAAATAAAGTAATTTTAAAGAAATATTTTATTAAAACAAAGAAACATACGCTTATTGAAAGAAATAAATACTTTTTTGAAGCGATGTAATAGTTTATTTGTATTAAATGCATTTTTATTAGAAAAAATTAAATTCATACGAAATAAAGTAATTTTAAAGAAATGTTGAAACAAAGAAATATTGGTTTATTGAATTAAATAAAAATTTTTTTTGAAACGATGGAATAATTTATTTGAATGTTCACTGCCCTGGTAGAAAATTAAGCCTATTTCTGGTCAGAATTTCTGGTAAAAATTTTTGAAAATAAGATATTGTTAGAAATACTTTTCAGATAATTTGCAGAATTTCTAGATATACACCAATTTAACATGTGTTGACCAGAAATTCTGGTCAGAATCTGCGCTATTTTCTACCAGGGTGGTTTTGGTAAAAATATTCCAATCAATTTTTGAAAAAATAAAGTTATTAAAATAATTTTTTTTGCTCTTTAAGTTAAATAAACCATTTACTTAAATAAGAGAGCTTTCGGCAACGACCGCTAGGGGGATCCAAGTTTCCCACAAGCGGCAAAAAATTTTATCGGTTCATATAAAAGAAACTTTCAAAAGTATAAAATTAAATCGAGAAGCGAATTGAAAGATTTTATTAAATCGAAAAATTACGTTAGTTGAAGGAATTAAACGTTTTCTTGAATCAAGAAAATAATTTACTAAAATTTGCTGCACTATATTAAGGTAATTAAGAGACATTAATTAAATACAGTTATAGAATCAAATACTCTTCGTTTCATCCAATTAAATAAACTATTTACTCAATTTCAGTGTTTCGGTCGTATGAAAACTGGATTCAAGTAACAGATAATTTACATAAAAGATGAAGACGCGTTACATTAAGAAAACAAGTGCATTAGAACTACAAACTCAAGGATGCTCGATGTAATTAAATGTACATACAAATGAATTAAATAATTAAATAAAACAATTAAATAATTTCTTTGTTTCTGACACATCAATTTTATAAAACATTGAAATATTTTGTTCGATCGAAAAAAATTTTTGTTGGTTTAATAAAATTGTTTGGTTTAAGTGACTAAATATTTGTTACAAATAACTAATTATTTACTTGTGTGTTAATATAGCAGATTTTAATTCAATGAATAATTTGCTTGTTTAAAAGAAATATGTTGGTCACTACAACGCAATATTTATTTATTTTTAATATAGATTAATTTAGTTCAAATAAATATATTTTATTAATTTAACAAAACGGATTCTTCAAATATAGTAAAAGAAATAATTTACTTGATTCAAAAAAAATTTTTTTGAATTCAGTAAATTTTTTTTTCAGTGTATATCAATCTGATTCTCGACGTCTGTCTGCTAAGCGGCCATCTTCAGTTGTTCCATCATTTCTTCTTTTAACCTTTTAAGGACGGGATTGGTCGATATACGGACCACTTTGGTATCATATTATTTTGGAATTGTTTCGAGGGTAATATTATATGTTGAATACTGGAAACGTTAGTGTTACCATTTTAAAAGGTATATTTGACTTTGAAATAATGACTACAAGGTCAAATTTTTTATTCGGTATTTCGACTTAAAAGTTGGTATACCAACGTATTTTAATGCTTTGAATTTGTAACAAATAGTGTTGCGTTTGATGAAACACATTTTCATAGTGATTATTTGAACTATTTATTACTATTAGTTTATTGGCAGATCAACACATAGTTATTTTTTCTTGCGGAAGATTGTTTTACTTTTATTAATTTTTGAAAACGTGTATTTTTATCCATCAATCAAAGATTTTCAAGGTATAAAATTTCCTGAAACACCCAAGACCTACCATTATTACTCCAGAATTCCCGGAATACTTTGAAAATTCTCGTAATTCACAAACAATCCCGCATTTGGTGCAGATAACCCGGAATATCTTCGAAATTCCAGACATACCCAAGAACTCCCATATTACTACAGATATCTGGGATTTCCATAAACAATTCTGATTTATTTAAGAAATGGCGTAATTAATGCAAATATCCCGTTATACCTTACCCGAAATTGCCGAAATTATCAAGAAAGCTCGTAATTGGTACAGATATTCCGGAGTACCATAAAAATTCATGATATTCCGAAGAAATCACACAATTTGTGCATGTATCGCGGAATACCTTAAAACTTCCCGACATATCCAATAAATCCATAATAAATACATATTACGCGTAATACTTTGAAATTTCTCTAAATTCACAAAAAAACCCGGATTTAGTGCAGATAACACGGAATTTCTTAGGAATTCTCGAAATTCCCAAGAATTCTCATATTGGTAAAAATATTCTGGATTACCATAAACATTTCCGAAACTCCCGAGATATCGCAAATTGGTGCAAATATTTCGAGTAGTTATCCCCTCGCTATGGGGAGACACAACAGACCCCCACTCCTGGGTCCTGTGTGTCTCTCCATAGCGAGGGGTGGGGGTAATGCTGGAGGGGGGTAATTAGGGTGGGATAATGGTGGGGGGGTAATTAGGGTGGGATAATGGTGTTGTTGTCCGTTTAAGATCAGATATCCATAATGATAAGCTGCAAATATTAATAAACTATTAAAATATTAATTTTTAGTGAATAAATACGATTATTAAAGTTTACCCGACGAAAAATTTTTCGTACATCCGTTAATAAAAATCGACGTAAGGTAAAACTTGTTTAAGTCATATTTAATATTATTTTTCATTTTAGTTCGTTGATTTTTTTTTGCGTTAATGTATTAATAATATTAACTTTTCTTTTTTAATCTTTTGTCTTCTTTCTCCTCTTATTAATATTGCTTAATTCGATGATTCTGTTTATTTTTCACAATATTGTTGTTGTCCGTTTAAAATCAGATATCCATAATGATAAGCTGCAAATATTAATAAACTATTAAAAAAAATGAATTTTTAGTGGATAAATACGATTATTAAAGTTGACCAGACGAAAAATTTTTCGTACTTCCGTTCAGAGTAACATTTTTGTCCGTCAAAGGTGACAACATTATACGTTGATTTGAAAGGATAAACTTATTACTAAAAATAAATACACATTTTTTGGGTCTTTTTATTTTTATTTCCGTATTTCTTTTTACAGAGCCTTCAGGTTGTAAATTCAATGGCATTATTGCCTTTATAATTTAAGAACAATTGTAATTTATTAGCTTTTTCTGCTATATTTTCAAAAAACTTTGAATCGTTTATGAGAGCCGCAGATACACGTGAAGAAATATCTGAAACTCGTCGTCTAGAGTTGCCACAATTTTTGATCCATAACGTGTCTTGACAGTTTTAAACGCTGTCACCATGTGGTGATGATTCATCTCCAACTCCGAGATCTTTTTAATAGGAAGATAACCACCACTAGCAATTTTATTGAGAGTTTCCAAATCCATCTTAAAATATTACATAAACTTTACATTATAAATTTACAAAGTATGAATAACGATAATGACGATATTGAGAAGTATACGTACTTCTTCTATAGAAAACGACACAAATCGTGAAACTATACAACTGGTTGAAGAGTTTATACTACTACACCTCATCGGTTAAGACCGTTCTCTTATATATTGTAACGTTCAAGTAAATTTTACCCCCTCCAAGCAACGTAATCTCTTTGGAACTGGAAACGGCAGAACTTGTGACACCTATCAGTTAGGTGGGGTGTGTAAGAGGTATCGAATAACCGCTGC
This sequence comes from Theocolax elegans, assembly GCA_026168455.1. NCBI lineage: Eukaryota > Metazoa > Arthropoda > Insecta > Hymenoptera > Cerocephalidae > Theocolax > Theocolax elegans. The sequence continues at coordinate 29,154,263 of CM047427.1, read as the reverse complement.
ATTTCCTGCTACGTAGTCTTATAGAATAGCTCGACTTTCATCGACTAATCAATCTTATATCCGTCTGGGTAGCTTTTGTTAAACGATGTAAATCTCCGTTTACTGTACACAGTTTTGCATATTTTCGTCTCATGTTGTGTGATGACGTCGTGAAATATGGTTCTCCGTATAGTCAAATTGTTCACCGCTATTTCCGTCTCTGGTGAAGATATCATCTTACGAATGGTCGAAAAATTAATTAGCTGACTGTTGGCATAATGAAGTCGAAAACCTTTTATCTTACATATACACTCCTCTTCACCATTTGGTTTTCTGCATTTATAAGCGTAAAATTTAGGTCCACCTGACAAAAATGTCGTTATGTAGGTACCGGGACCCATAGCAGTCAGTTCATCGGTCAAACTACCAAGTGACGTACCAATTGGTAATTCTACTTCACCACATTTGCTAATATAAAACACTGAATCTGTATCGTAATATAGAACTCGAGGTCCTAAAGTATGTAAATACTCGAACAGTTTGAGACTGGTAATATACCGTTCACTTCTATCTCACTGCTATTAAGTAAATTCATCAGAGTTTCTGCATTTTTTATCACACACGTTTTTGTCAAATTGTGATCGTAGTCCCGCATTGAGATTTATGTCATCTTTTGTTAGTCGTATCCCTTCATCACGCTCCAATTCTCTAATGTACCGATCTTTATCCTCTTCGGTGATACAACTCGGTGGATATCCTGATGCAGCAGTTTTTTGAGTGAAAAACTCATTAATATATTCGGCAAAAATACCACCCTTATTTCATGCTGATTGTATTCCGTCATTTCATATTGCCAAATTTCATAGACGGTTTCAATTATGTATTCCAGAGCAACAGCTGATTTTACTTCTTCAGACACCCACGTTCCACACAGTATACGCTCCTTAGGATCTCCATGAGGGCAGTCACTTTGTATCAATTGCTCACAGCATGTCCTACACAGAGGAAATATTAATTTTCCATGCATTTTTACCGGTAGTAAGAGGTGATATAAATTTTGTGGCGGTAAAATGTCGCATGCGATTAAACCGTTAACTTGAGAGATATCGTGAAGTGGTCCCATTAACCGTGTACACTCACCCTGCCCAACGTAAATTTTTGGGTGACCTACAGGAAATCTACCACGTTTACAAATGTATGGGTATAGAGAACACACATCAACGTATCTGATCTTTTCTCCTTTCTGACAATCATATATTTTTTTTTTTTTTGAAGAAATATTTCTCGATCTTGGTGAATAAACCACACTTTTAATTAGATGGCGACGTTTCGATGACTTTTCGTCATCCTCTTCAGGCTATACCTTTATTTATAAAACGAATACATTTGAATATACACAAATAATTGTAGGTTTTGTTTTAATCCTAATGATTAATAACATTTTACTTACTACTTGTCAATATAAATCGATTAACGTTTAAGTTTTGATCGTAGTATCACTGAGTCGTTGCACTAAAATAATGAAAACAAGGATATTTAAAAACAATGAAATTTACTTTATCATATGCACAGAAGTTAAGTGATTACGATGACTACCTTCATCTTATCAACAGCTCGATAATTCAACATTATTCAATAAATAAATAAATTAAATAAATAAATAAATTAAGACAACACAAAAAAAAAAGTAAATACACGAACAGAAAGCAAAAGCAGTCAGAGGACTAGAGCAATTTATCACAGACTGTAAACTAAATTTACTCGCAGCTAATATACACAGCTATAGTAATGTACAGCATGACACTAACTAAATTTTTTAATTTAACTCACATTTAATTTTATTAATTTTAAAATAAATTAATTTTTATGGTGCATCCAATATTTATAAGCTAAACATTAAATTGTGTATTATGTTAAAATTAATAATAAAAAATAAAAATAAAGCATTTTTATTTAAATTATAAATTAAAAAAATTTTAAAAATATAGAATTAAAAGAAAATTATATAAATAAAAATTTTTTGACTAGAATCATAAGCTGCAAAGGAGAAAATGAATCATATATTTTGACCGCATTACCAGTACGCCCGCCAAAAAATGCATCTCGTGGGTTAAGAGGTTTTCGCTTTATGTTCACTTCATTTTGATGAACAAAATTCTTAAGCTCCTCATTATGTTCGATTTCCTTTTTGAATTTACACTCCCATTTTTCAATAACACAATAATTGGCGATTTTTAATTTATGACTGATTGCCAGTGTCCTCTCGTATCTGGTATCCATTGACTCGCCGTTCGTCATAACAGTGTCTCTGTTTATTCGGTAGCAGCGAGGACAACCGTGCCAAAAACACCCGTGAAATTGATGTACAATACCACGATGATTGTCTTCATTGACACGTGGTGCACAGTAACCGTCAACCAGGATATTTTCCGATAGTCTCGTTTCTCGACACCGTCTTGCGTGATTAACATCTCGATGAAGCACACGTTGCTCCATCCATGAAAGCCAGTTCAAGGCAATTTCAGACTGATTGTCTTGTAGCCGGTAACCTTCCAATGGTACAATTCCTATTTGGTTTTTTTCAGAAACGTTTTTCTGAAAACTCGCATACAAGACGAGGCTATAGTTGTACACTCGGAAAATGGATCTACGCCTAATTTTATGAACATTCTTCGATAAGCCATACACGCTAGTCTCAAAATCGTCACATCTTGTTTGCAATATTTTAAAAATTCATTCTGAAAATTAAAAATGTAATTACATTGAACTTGTTTCTCATACCATTTTAAAAATTTCTCTCTTTCATTGATACTCATAGTATCGGATGAATACATAGCGAGAGGTGGTAGAGAACCTTCGTACGTCTGATTCTCCACTGTATTGAACAAATGTGGAAAAACACCTTTTTCCAATTCGGGTAGTCCGTAGGCTTTGGGTAAACTACTTAGCGGCATGTGGAAGTAATTTAAACTGTCGATAAATTTTGTTTGTAGAACTTCCATTAAAATAATTTTTGAACCGTTCATAACTACAGATGGTACGACTCGACCTTCGTTAAATTTTTCCATAATATATTTGAATATAAATTGTACGTCGAATCCTTGTGAGTTGTGTGCTATATAAACAACTTGATGAAAATATTTTCTCGGTGTTAACGCAAGATCGACTATCTGCCTTACTGGTTCGCGATTAAACACATACTCGCGAATGCCACACATCTCACATCTGACTGAAATGTCTTTTTCATCCAAACAGTATGTACACACTTGTTGCACCACACATAAGTTTGGCACATCTATTTTTCTATCCTCATCACCTAACACAGGTAAGGATTGTTGAGTTTCAAAATCGTAGAAAAAAAACAAAATTGGTTTAGCATGTTATGTATTTTTGATAGGTTGAACGTAACACAGATGTCTAACAGGCATTAGCGCTTTGGAAGTTTTACAAAATGACACTCCGCATATGTGTGTCTCTTTTCTGTTTATTATTTTAAAACAAATTTGACAAAGTTTAATATTATTACAAAAACTGGAAGTTTATTGTAAGATCCTGTTTTAGCATGGTTTTCCAAACATCTATTATCGAAAAATAGTCTGAAACAACTGACACTTTTTAGGTTCTCCCGTTGTACTGCATGGTGGTGACGACATACACTTGTAGCACTTGTTGGAACATCGATGCTCTTCGGTGCGGCAATAACTTTTGTTGCATGGTATACAGTACCCCCCACTACCACTTGCTCCTACAAGATTAAGAATTGGTTTATAATGATTTGCATGTTCGTAATACATTATTCGCAGTAAGTGCGTTACCGCGTCGACAAATCACGAACCATCGTATATCGGTGGGGTATCCCGCGCGAAAGATGAAAAATTGTATACCACATCGCCGTAGCACGAGTAGCAAAGAAATCTTAAAACTTTTGGATTTCCGCAAGACTACACCCTTCAATTGGTACTTGAACGTTGGCTAAATTCAGAAGCTCTGTGGCAGCATTTCTTTGAGTTGCTCCTGCACTTGAACGAATCAAGTTCCAATATCTATGAAGTTCCCCCGTACGTATTTGGCCTCTGATAGCGTATGCGTAGGCAGTAACCAAACTTCGTGGTAGGCACAAATTATCATTATTAGTAATTTTAAATATGGACTTTTTATTCACCGATTCTTTGGTTAAACGCACTCGTCCACGGCCCGCTACACCTCTAACAATAGCACATATCATCGATAGTAGCTCATTAACATTGAAATCATTAGCACTTTGTACGGCACTGTATATCAACTCCCACAAGTCAGCAACGAAGAAATTTTGTATTGGTCTGAGTGACAGCCAAAGAGGACCATGGTTAAATTGTTCGGAATTAATTGTCACACCAATGAAGTCACAAAGATAACCATGTAGATCTCGTATACAATCTTCTAACCATACAGAAACATCAGTATTAGCTGGTGGTTGTGGGATCACCCCTCTGATTTCTCTCCCTTCATATCCAAAGCGTTGGTAGTAACGTTTCGTCTCCTTTTCAACAACAAACCGGGCGTATGGCAATCCTTTACCAGACTGAAAAGAACTACCTGTAAGATTATTCACATTTACATATATATAAAAAACTAACAATATGAAAATAACTTATTTCTTACGTTGTTGTTGTTCTTCTTCTTCATCTGTACTAGTACTACTGTCAGTGGATGAATCTGTACTACTAGTGTTGCTACTGGTACTACTATCACTGTAATGTTTCCTTTTGCGGACCCCCATGTCAATTGAACCCATCAACTGAGTACTCATACGTTTAGCAGCTAAAAAAACAACCAATTGAAACATGTATCTTAGATAAAGAAACAATGCATATATAAAAAATTAAATGCTTACAAGTATTTTCATCTCCTCGAGATGTTGATGGTACAGGTTGCTCTTGATCACACGACAGTATACATTTATCACCTTCGATATCACTCATCATTTGATTCATCGCTGATGAGATATCAAAAACATATAAATTAAAATTACTTTTATTTACCAAGATATTTATAGTAAAAATCGAGAAACATCATGTATGAAAAAAAATAAATGCATACAAGTAAAGTTATCTCCTCGAGATGTTGATGGTATAGGTTGCTGTCGATCACACGCCAGTATACATATGTCACCTTCAATATCACTCATCATTTGATTCATCACTGATAAATACAAAAATTACATTTATTTACCACCATTTTTATAGTCAAAATCACTACTTACTATGACGACAAAAAATTAATAGAGCTAAATGATGATCTTGCTCATTCCGTTGTCTTATTGTATGCACAGCAATCAACAAGGCATCCTGATTATTGAATAAACCAACGGTGAACGTGTGATATGTTGTGCTTATCCTACAATATAATAAAAGAAAATGTAACTTTTTACACAAAATATCTGCAGACAGGTGTGTGAGATCCGATGACCAAATCTTACCACACATTGTGCGAATGTGTGTTTCTCGAACTTTAGCAATATTCAATGCATACCGTAAAATTTTCGCTAAATGCGATGTACTAGCTCTAATCGTTATGATGTTAACGACTACGAAACTGTATTTTTAATAAATATTATTAATTCGATCTGAAGGAGGCCAATGGATTGATAGATAGGTAGAAATGAACAATCCCACTTTTTACTTTTTTCTTTAAAAAAGCGACGTTTCGTTAGCTTGGTACGCCAACCTCATCAGGCTAATTTATTGAATCACAAGTAAAACAATCAAAAAGTCAAATACAAAACCAATATGAAAAAACTACCAACATTAAAACAAATAAAAATTACCTTTAGATGTTAAAAAACTTAATTTATCACATTGTCAAAGTAATAAAGACTAGATATGAAAACATATCCAGTCAGTCAAACGTTTATGTGACAAATTCAAAATAAACTGCTATATAAATCAAAATACAAACAATATATATACGAAAATTAAGGCTTTAAATTTCTCAGAATTGACCAGTAGCATCTATTCAACGTGTATAAATCTTCTTTCTTGTTAATACTAGCATAATTACTTTTAATATGAATCATTTCCGATATAACTCTCTTATTATAATTCGGTTCATAGTCCATTATTTTTGTATTATCCCAATCAAATTCATGTGCATATTTATTTTGATGTTGGTTTACAACTGAGTCTTCGTTTCTATTTTTTATATGTTCATCAATTCGTGTTTTTAATGCTCTTTTTGTTTCACCTATGTAAGAAGCTGGGCAATTTTTACATGTGAATTTATAAACTACGTTTGTTCGCTCAAATTTTCTATTTTTATCTTTACCCAACTTAATTACTGAATTCAAATTTTTTTCAATGATAGGTACAGTGACGAAGTTCCAAGTCTTTAAAATATTTGATAAGTAATTGAAATTTTGCTTAAATGGAATGGATAAAAAATATTTATTACAAATATTAGAATTCTTTTGTGTATGATTGTTATTGTTTTTATTATGTCTAATTTTATTTAAACGATTTTTTATATTTTTATTAATAAATCCAATGGGATAGTCATTATTAACTAAAATTTGCTTAATTATTTTAAGGTTATTTCTATGAAAACTTTTGTCTGACAATAATAAAGCTCTGTCTACCAAATTATATACAATATTGCGTTTTTGTTTAGTTGGATGATTTGAAAAGAAATTGATCAATCTGCCCGAAGCAGTAGTTTTTTGAAACCAGTTAGTAAGGATTCGTTTATTATCTATAATTAAAGTGATATCTAAAAAATTTATTTTGTTATTAATACTTAATTCTGAAGTAAATTGCAAATTTTGATCATAAGAGTTAAAAATGTTTAAAACTAAATCGATATGACATTTTTTAATGCACATAATTGTGTCATCAACATATCTGTAATAGAACATTGGAACACAATTATAATTATCTTTTAAATTCTTAAGACATTCCACTTCCAAATCATCCATTACAATGTCTGCGAACAAAGGTGATATCGGTGAGCCCATCGGAGTACCATAAATTTGTTTGTATATGTTATTGTTAAAAGCAAAGTAAGTATTTTCAAATAAAAATTTTGAATATTCACAAATTAAGTTGAACGGAATTTTGCATATATTTAATATTGAAATTGCTCTCTTTTCTAAACTGTTCAAAACTAGATTACAAGGAATGTTACTAAACAGTGATTTTACGTCTAATGATAGTAAAACATGATCTTGATCTACACAAATATTTTCCAATTTTTTCTTCAATTCAAAACTATTATTTACTCGTGACTTAGGTGATTTTATAGCTATTTTTAATTCATCATAAATTATTTTTGCCAAAATATGAGTGGGACTATTTATTAAAGAAATAATCGGTCGAAGAGGAATATCTGGTTTATGAATCTTTGGTAATCCATAACATTTAGCTAAATTAGTATCTGTTAATGTAAGTTGATTATTGTGGTATTTGTATTTTAAAAATTCATTCATGTTTAAATATTTTAAGATTTTTGAAGTATCCGTTTGTAGTTTTTTGAGAGGGTGTTTTTTAATTTGAACATATGTTTTTTCATCTGATAAAATGTCATTCATTTTCATATTATAATCCGATAGTTTCATACAGACAGTTACGTTACCTTTATCAGCATTTGTAAAAAATACGTCTGGATTATCTTTAAGAAAAGTAGTCGTATGTTTAAGTTTGTTTGCAAAAATTCTCTGTTCAACAGAAAAGTGAATATTTTTGTTTCTAATAGTATTATTCATATTATTGGTAATTTTTTCCCTTATTTCATTTTTTACATTATTGTTAATATCTAACGTTTGTAATGTAGACTCCACATTTTTAATAACTGTAATAACATCTTGTTTTGAGAAATTAGTTTTGGCGCTATAGTTTCTTCCTAACGATACTACCTCGACAACATCAGGCGGAATCTCAACATTCGTTAAATTCTTAACCCAATTGTTCTTATTTTTATTGAAAACCTTATGTTGGTTTGCCTTATAAATCAACACATCAAATTTACTTTTATGTTTATTGTTATATTTTTTCAATAAAGAAGCAAATTTTTTATCCCCTAAGTAGAAAAATTTCTCTTTTTCATGTACATTCATGTTTGATTTAAAAATTATTGACTTCAATTTTTCAAGAAAGGAGCGCAAATAATTTATATGAAAATTTATATCGCGTATCTCTAATTTTAATAATTTAAATAAAAATTGGTTTTCCCAATGAACAAAACGATCGTTACATATATTACTATAAAATATTATACTTTTGTGGTTCTTACTTAAATTAACTAAGTGTTGAGGAACGATGTCATATTTTTTGCACCTTAATAAGAAACGTTGTTTCGATATTGCTTCAGACAGTCGCATACTGGTAGCCATCCACTTCCTTAAACAATGTTTCACCTGTGATCCATACGTTTGGTAAATGTAATTCAAAAAAGACGACCCTGGTAGTGTGTGTGTCGTTGAGTCAGTATCCGATCGATGACCCGTATTTATTGTAGAATGATTATCAACGCTCTCCATGTTGCTTTATTTTTAATAAATATTATTAATTCGATCTGAAGGAGGCCAATGGATTGATAGATAGGTAGAAATGAACAATCCCACTTTTTACTTTTTTCTTTAAAAAAGCGACGTTTCGTTAGCTTGGTACGCCAACCTCATCAGGCTAATTTATTGAATCACAAGTAAAACAATCAAAAAGTCAAATACAAAACCAATATGAAAAAACTACCAACATTAAAACAAATAAAAATTACCTTTAGATGTTAAAAAACTTAATTTATCACATTGTCAAAGTAATAAAGACTAGATATGAAAACATATCCAGTCAGTCAAACGTTTATGTGACAAATTCAAAATAAACTGCTATATAAATCAAAATACAAACAATATATATACGAAAATTAAGGCTTTAAATTTCTCAGAATTGACCAGTAGCATCTATTCAACGTGTATAAATCTTCTTTCTTGTTAATACTAGCATAATTACTTTTAATATGAATCATTTCCGATATAACTCTCTTATTATAATTCGGTTCATAGTCCATTATTTTTGTATTATCCCAATCAAATTCATGTGCATATTTATTTTGATGTTGGTTTACAACTGAGTCTTCGTTTCTATTTTTTATATGTTCATCAATTCGTGTTTTTAATGCTCTTTTTGTTTCACCTATGTAAGAAGCTGGGCAATTTTTACATGTGAATTTATAAACTACGTTTGTTCGCTCAAATTTTCTATTTTTATCTTTACCCAACTTAATTACTGAATTCAAATTTTTTTCAATGATAGGTACAGTGACGAAGTTCCAAGTCTTTAAAATATTTGATAAGTAATTGAAATTTTGCTTAAATGGAATGGATAAAAAATATTTATTACAAATATTAGAATTCTTTTGTGTATGATTGTTATTGTTTTTATTATGTCTAATTTTATTTAAACGATTTTTTATATTTTTATTAATAAATCCAATGGGATAGTCATTATTAACTAAAATTTGCTTAATTATTTTAAGGTTATTTCTATGAAAACTTTTGTCTGACAATAATAAAGCTCTGTCTACCAAATTATATACAATATTGCGTTTTTGTTTAGTTGGATGATTTGAAAAGAAATTGATCAATCTGCCCGAAGCAGTAGTTTTTTGAAACCAGTTAGTAAGGATTCGTTTATTATCTATAATTAAAGTGATATCTAAAAAATTTATTTTGTTATTAATACTTAATTCTGAAGTAAATTGCAAATTTTGATCATAAGAGTTAAAAATGTTTAAAACTAAATCGATATGACATTTTTTAATGCACATAATTGTGTCATCAACATATCTGTAATAGAACATTGGAACACAATTATAATTATCTTTTAAATTCTTAAGACATTCCACTTCCAAATCATCCATTACAATGTCTGCGAACAAAGGTGATATCGGTGAGCCCATCGGAGTACCATAAATTTGTTTGTATATGTTATTGTTAAAAGCAAAGTAAGTATTTTCAAATAAAAATTTTGAATATTCACAAATTAAGTTGAACGGAATTTTGCATATATTTAATATTGAAATTGCTCTCTTTTCTAAACTGTTCAAAACTAGATTACAAGGAATGTTACTAAACAGTGATTTTACGTCTAATGATAGTAAAACATGATCTTGATCTACACAAATATTTTCCAATTTTTTCTTCAATTCAAAACTATTATTTACTCGTGACTTAGGTGATTTTATAGCTATTTTTAATTCATCATAAATTATTTTTGCCAAAATATGAGTGGGACTATTTATTAAAGAAATAATCGGTCGAAGAGGAATATCTGGTTTATGAATCTTTGGTAATCCATAACATTTAGCTAAATTAGTATCTGTTAATGTAAGTTGATTATTGTGGTATTTGTATTTTAAAAATTCATTCATGTTTAAATATTTTAAGATTTTTGAAGTATCCGTTTGTAGTTTTTTGAGAGGGTGTTTTTTAATTTGAACATATGTTTTTTCATCTGATAAAATGTCATTCATTTTCATATTATAATCCGATAGTTTCATACAGACAGTTACGTTACCTTTATCAGCATTTGTAAAAAATACGTCTGGATTATCTTTAAGAAAAGTAGTCGTATGTTTAAGTTTGTTTGCAAAAATTCTCTGTTCAACAGAAAAGTGAATATTTTTGTTTCTAATAGTATTATTCATATTATTGGTAATTTTTTCCCTTATTTCATTTTTTACATTATTGTTAATATCTAACGTTTGTAATGTAGACTCCACATTTTTAATAACTGTAATAACATCTTGTTTTGAGAAATTAGTTTTGGCGCTATAGTTTCTTCCTAACGATACTACATCGACAACATCAGGCGGAATCTCAACATTCGTTAAATTCTTAACCCAATTGTTCTTATTTTTATTGAAAACCTTATGTTGGTTTGCCTTATAAATCAACACATCAAATTTACTTTTATGTTTATTGTTATATTTTTTCAATAAAGAAGCAAATTTTTTATCCCCTAAGTAGAAAAATTTCTCTTTTTCATGTACATTCATGTTTGATTTAAAAATTATTGACTTCAATTTTTCAAGAAAGGAGCGCAAATAATTTATATGAAAATTTATATCGCGTATCTCTAATTTTAATAATTTAAATAAAAATTGGTTTTCCCAATGAACAAAACGATCGTTACATATATTACTATAAAATATTATACTTTTGTGGTTCTTACTTAAATTAACTAAGTGTTGAGGAACGTTGTTTAAGGAAGTGGATGGCTACCAGTATGCGACTGTCTGAAGCAATATCGAAACAACGTTTCTTATTAAGGTGCAAAAAATATGACATCGTTCCTCAACACTTAGTTAATTTAAGTAAGAACCACAAAAGTATAATATTTTATAGTAATATATGTAACGATCGTTTTGTTCATTGGGAAAACCAATTTTTATTTAAATTATTAAAATTAGAGATACGCGATATAAATTTTCATATAAATTATTTGCGCTCCTTTCTTGAAAAATTGAAGTCAATAATTTTTAAATCAAACATGAATGTACATGAAAAAGAGAAATTTTTCTACTTAGGGGATAAAAAATTTGCTTCTTTATTGAAAAAATATAACAATAAACATAAAAGTAAATTTGATGTGTTGATTTATAAGGCAAACCAACATAAGGTTTTCAATAAAAATAAGAACAATTGGGTTAAGAATTTAACGAATGTTGAGATTCCGCCTGATGTTGTCGATGTAGTATCGTTAGGAAGAAACTATAGCGCCAAAACTAATTTCTCAAAACAAGATGTTATTACAGTTATTAAAAATGTGGAGTCTACATTACAAACGTTAGATATTAACAATAATGTAAAAAATGAAATAAGGGAAAAAATTACCAATAATATGAATAATACTATTAGAAACAAAAATATTCACTTTTCTGTTGAACAGAGAATTTTTGCAAACAAACTTAAACATACGACTACTTTTCTTAAAGATAATCCAGACGTATTTTTTACAAATGCTGATAAAGGTAACGTAACTGTCTGTATGAAACTATCGGATTATAATATGAAAATGAATGACATTTTATCAGATGAAAAAACATATGTTCAAATTAAAAAACACCCTCTCAAAAAACTACAAACGGATACTTCAAAAATCTTAAAATATTTAAACATGAATGAATTTTTAAAATACAAATACCACAATAATCAACTTACATTAACAGATACTAATTTAGCTAAATGTTATGGATTACCAAAGATTCATAAACCAGATATTCCTCTTCGACCGATTATTTCTTTAATAAATAGTCCCACTCATATTTTGGCAAAAATAATTTATGATGAATTAAAAATAGCTATAAAATCACCTAAGTCACGAGTAAATAATAGTTTTGAATTGAAGAAAAAATTGGAAAATATTTGTGTAGATCAAGATCATGTTTTACTATCATTAGACGTAAAATCACTGTTTAGTAACATTCCTTGTAATCTAGTTTTGAACAGTTTAGAAAAGAGAGCAATTTCAATATTAAATATATGCAAAATTCCGTTCAACTTAATTTGTGAATATTCAAAATTTTTATTTGAAAATACTTACTTTGCTTTTAACAATAACATATACAAACAAATTTATGGTACTCCGATGGGCTCACCGATATCACCTTTGTTCGCAGACATTGTAATGGATGATTTGGAAGTGGAATGTCTTAAGAATTTAAAAGATAATTATAATTGTGTTCCAATGTTCTATTACAGATATGTTGATGACACAATTATGTGCATTAAAAAATGTCATATCGATTTAGTTTTAAACATTTTTAACTCTTATGATCAAAATTTGCAATTTACTTCAGAATTAAGTATTAATAACAAAATAAATTTTTAGATATCACTTTAATTATAGATAATAAACGAATCCTTACTAACTGGTTTCAAAAAACTACTGCTTCGGGCAGATTGATCAATTTCTTTTCAAATCATCCAACTAAACAAAAACGCAATATTGTATATAATTTGGTAGACAGAGCTTTATTATTGTCAGACAAAAGTTTTCATAGAAATAACCTTAAAATAATTAAGCAAATTTTAGTTAATAATGACTATCCCATTGGATTTATTAATAAAAATATAAAAAATCGTTTAAATAAAATTAGACATAATAAAAACAATAACAATCATACACAAAAGAATTCTAATATTTGTAATAAATATTTTTTATCCATTCCATTTAAGCAAAATTTCAATTACTTATCAAATATTTTAAAGACTTGGAACTTCGTCACTGTACCTATCATTGAAAAAAATTTGAATTCAGTAATTAAGTTGGGTAAAGATAAAAATAGAAAATTTGAGCGAACAAACGTAGTTTATAAATTCACATGTAAAAATTGCCCAGCTTCTTACATAGGTGAAACAAAAAGAGCATTAAAAACACGAATTGATGAACATATAAAAAATAGAAACGAAGACTCAGTTGTAAACCAACATCAAAATAAATATGCACATGAATTTGATTGGGATAATACAAAAATAATGGACTATGAACCGAATTATAATAAGAGAGTTATATCGGAAATGATTCATATTAAAAGTAATTATGCTAGTATTAACAAGAAAGAAGATTTATACACGTTGAATAGATGCTACTGGTCAATTCTGAGAAATTTAAAGCCTTAATTTTCGTATATATATTGTTTGTATTTTGATTTATATAGCAGTTTATTTTGAATTTGTCACATAAACGTTTGACTGACTGGATATGTTTTCATATCTAGTCTTTATTACTTTGACAATGTGATAAATTAAGTTTTTTAACATCTAAAGGTAATTTTTATTTGTTTTAATGTTGGTAGTTTTTTCATATTGGTTTTGTATTTGACTTTTTGATTGTTTTACTTGTGATTCAATAAATTAGCCTGATGAGGTTGGCGTACCAAGCTAACGAAACGTCGCTTTTTTAAAGAAAAAAGTAAAAAGTGGGATTGTTCATTTCTACCTATCTATCAATCCATTGGCCTCCTTCAGATCGAATTAATAATATTTATTAAAAATAAAGCAACATGGAGAGCGTTGATAATCATTCTACAATAAATACGGGTCATCGATCGGATACTGACTCAACGACACACACACTACCAGGGTCGTCTTTTTTGAATTACATTTACCAAACGTATGGATCACAGGTGAAACATTGTTTAAGGAAGTGGATGGCTACCAGTATGCGACTGTCTGAAGCAATATCGAAACAACGTTTCTTATTAAGGTGCAAAAAATATGACATCGTTCCTCAACACTTAGTTAATTTAAGTAAGAACCACAAAAGTATAATATTTTATAGTAATATATGTAACGATCGTTTTGTTCATTGGGAAAACCAATTTTTATTTAAATTATTAAAATTAGAGATACGCGATATAAATTTTCATATAAATTATTTGCGCTCCTTTCTTGAAAAATTGAAGTCAATAATTTTTAAATCAAACATGAATGTACATGAAAAAGAGAAATTTTTCTACTTAGGGGATAAAAAATTTGCTTCTTTATTGAAAAAATATAACAATAAACATAAAAGTAAATTTGATGTGTTGATTTATAAGGCAAACCAACATAAGGTTTTCAATAAAAATAAGAACAATTGGGTTAAGAATTTAACGAATGTTGAGATTCCGCCTGATGTTGTCGATGTAGTATCGTTAGGAAGAAACTATAGCGCCAAAACTAATTTCTCAAAACAAGATGTTATTACAGTTATTAAAAATGTGGAGTCTACATTACAAACGTTAGATATTAACAATAATGTAAAAAATGAAATAAGGGAAAAAATTACCAATAATATGAATAATACTATTAGAAACAAAAATATTCACTTTTCTGTTGAACAGAGAATTTTTGCAAACAAACTTAAACATACGACTACTTTTCTTAAAGATAATCCAGACGTATTTTTTACAAATGCTGATAAAGGTAACGTAACTGTCTGTATGAAACTATCGGATTATAATATGAAAATGAATGACATTTTATCAGATGAAAAAACATATGTTCAAATTAAAAAACACCCTCTCAAAAAACTACAAACGGATACTTCAAAAATCTTAAAATATTTAAACATGAATGAATTTTTAAAATACAAATACCACAATAATCAACTTACATTAACAGATACTAATTTAGCTAAATGTTATGGATTACCAAAGATTCATAAACCAGATATTCCTCTTCGACCGATTATTTCTTTAATAAATAGTCCCACTCATATTTTGGCAAAAATAATTTATGATGAATTAAAAATAGCTATAAAATCACCTAAGTCACGAGTAAATAATAGTTTTGAATTGAAGAAAAAATTGGAAAATATTTGTGTAGATCAAGATCATGTTTTACTATCATTAGACGTAAAATCACTGTTTAGTAACATTCCTTGTAATCTAGTTTTGAACAGTTTAGAAAAGAGAGCAATTTCAATATTAAATATATGCAAAATTCCGTTCAACTTAATTTGTGAATATTCAAAATTTTTATTTGAAAATACTTACTTTGCTTTTAACAATAACATATACAAACAAATTTATGGTACTCCGATGGGCTCACCGATATCACCTTTGTTCGCAGACATTGTAATGGATGATTTGGAAGTGGAATGTCTTAAGAATTTAAAAGATAATTATAATTGTGTTCCAATGTTCTATTACAGATATGTTGATGACACAATTATGTGCATTAAAAAATGTCATATCGATTTAGTTTTAAACATTTTTAACTCTTATGATCAAAATTTGCAATTTACTTCAGAATTAAGTATTAATAACAAAATAAATTTTTTAGATATCACTTTAATTATAGATAATAAACGAATCCTTACTAACTGGTTTCAAAAAACTACTGCTTCGGGCAGATTGATCAATTTCTTTTCAAATCATCCAACTAAACAAAAACGCAATATTGTATATAATTTGGTAGACAGAGCTTTATTATTGTCAGACAAAAGTTTTCATAGAAATAACCTTAAAATAATTAAGCAAATTTTAGTTAATAATGACTATCCCATTGGATTTATTAATAAAAATATAAAAAATCGTTTAAATAAAATTAGACATAATAAAAACAATAACAATCATACACAAAAGAATTCTAATATTTGTAATAAATATTTTTTATCCATTCCATTTAAGCAAAATTTCAATTACTTATCAAATATTTTAAAGACTTGGAACTTCGTCACTGTACCTATCATTGAAAAAAATTTGAATTCAGTAATTAAGTTGGGTAAAGATAAAAATAGAAAATTTGAGCGAACAAACGTAGTTTATAAATTCACATGTAAAAATTGCCCAGCTTCTTACATAGGTGAAACAAAAAGAGCATTAAAAACACGAATTGATGAACATATAAAAAATAGAAACGAAGACTCAGTTGTAAACCAACATCAAAATAAATATGCACATGAATTTGATTGGGATAATACAAAAATAATGGACTATGAACCGAATTATAATAAGAGAGTTATATCGGAAATGATTCATATTAAAAGTAATTATGCTAGTATTAACAAGAAAGAAGATTTATACACGTTGAATAGATGCTACTGGTCAATTCTGAGAAATTTAAAGCCTTAATTTTCGTATATATATTGTTTGTATTTTGATTTATATAGCAGTTTATTTTGAATTTGTCACATAAACGTTTGACTGACTGGATATGTTTTCATATCTAGTCTTTATTACTTTGACAATGTGATAAATTAAGTTTTTTAACATCTAAAGGTAATTTTTATTTGTTTTAATGTTGGTAGTTTTTTCATATTGGTTTTGTATTTGACTTTTTGATTGTTTTACTTGTGATTCAATAAATTAGCCTGATGAGGTTGGCGTACCAAGCTAACGAAACGTCGCTTTTTTAAAGAAAAAAGTAAAAAGTGGGATTGTTCATTTCTACCTATCTATCAATCCATTGGCCTCCTTCAGATCGAATTAATAATATTTATTAAAAATAAAGCAACATGGAGAGCGTTGATAATCATTCTACAATGACTACGAAACTGTTTCCAAAAAACTGAAAAAAACCATTATGTGTAGTTCGTTAAATACTAACTTGATACTCTCCATACGACAATTAGGGGGGGGGGAATAAAACTTCCATAATATCTGCTGACTCCTTTGTTCATGTGTCACACAATCAACAAATACATTTTACCTTATTTACAAAAAAAAATTCCGCGAAAATTTGTTAGAAGTTATAAAAAGTATCAAATATTATAGGATATTCATACATTCTCCTCTTTATACGCAAACTATGTTGATACAGCAATTTTAATATATTTACGACGAAACTTCGCGATTTGTTAAAAGTTATAAGAAGTATCAAATACTACACGACATTCATACGTTGTTCTCTTTTTTTTATTGCAACCAATGTTGATACAGCAATTTCCATAAAAAAAACAATATCTTTTACTTAGTAAAATCAGAAATTTACAAATAATGCATTGATTTTAATGTAGTACATATGTCCTGATACTCGATCGCAGACGCGTGCCGCTCTGCGTGAAACCTGATCTCCCGGCTAATTACCGCCCGAAAAATTCGTCAATTGTTCGTCGACTTTAATTTGTGGATTATAAGTCGATAGGGGATGGTGAGAGGAGTCTATATACAAAAAATCACCACGATCGAATGACATTTGTGTTTATCGATATCTATCGATATAAGCCGATAATCCGTCGATTTTGACAATTTTTTTAAAGTATTCAACTGTACATGGCGTGTAGAACAAAAATTGTTAACAACTTTTTTCTCTATAGCGATTATTTACAATTATCTGTGAATAATTGTTTATACTATTCGGTATTTTGGCCAATAACTTGGTAAAAATTGAAGATATCGGGAAAATAACCGAAAAATCATTCTCTTACGAGAAGAGAATGTGTGCACTATATTCAATATTTTGAATTATTTAAACGTTATTCGATAACAAATTCATTCGAAGACGTGTGCCGTTCAGCGTGATACCTGATCCCCCGTTTTTATTTCATTGTTTTATTAGTACATATGTACTTACAAGTTTAATGTTTAGTATACACGAGTGTTTAAATCATTATTATTCTTTTTTTTTTATCAGCACTTTTAATTTTCTAATAATGTCGTGTCCGGAATTTGCAAAGTCAACTACACGATATCCCGGAATACCTTAAAGATTCTTAACATTCACATGCAATTTGTAATCAGTACACATATCTTGGGATACCTTAAAATGTACCGAAATTCCTAAGAAATCCCATAATTATTAAAGATATCGCGGAAAAGTATAAAATTCCTGCAATTCTCAACAAATCCCGCAATTAGTCTAGATATCCCGGAATACCTTATTATCATATTAAGAAAATCTTTTCAAGGTCATTTCGAGGTCAAATCAAGGTAAAATTCAGAAAAGTTTGTTTCAAATCGTTTTTCCCATGAACTAGAGGTTAAACTGTTTCAAATTTATCATAAGCGGCGTAGCGACGATATTTTTTAAATTATATAGATATAGATAATATTCATATCAATTACATTTAAAATAATCGGGTTTTCGAAATACCATGACACAATATCATGTTTTTACAAATTCTAATTCAAGTAAACTGATTAATGTTATGTTTGAAACCTACATGGTCAAGTATATAACAAACTAAATAATATTACAATTTTTTGGAAAAATTTATTAGTATTGAATGTAGATAAACCGATTCTTGTAAATTGGTTACTTTAATATTTTGTTTAAATCCACCAGTCTCTTTATATCGAGGGCTGAGATACAGAAGGTGTTACCTCGCAGTCCAGGTGAAGAAGGTGCTATCTCGTAGCTCGGTCGAAGAAGGTGATATCTCAAAGCCTGGTTGAGGAACGTGCTATCTCGGAACACGGTTGAATAAGGTGCTATCTCGAAAGCATTTTATCTTCTTAAATTTTGTAGTGGTAGTTCAGCGACATTTCAATATGCTTTATTTTCAAAGTGAAAATATCTTTTGAAACCGAGAAAAATTGCAAATATCTGGAAATTGATAGATTCTTCTATATATACATATGTACACGAAATTTAATTAGTTATATGGAAATATTGTATTACACACCTAGAGAGGTAAAGCATTGGCGACTCGATAGCACGCGGAAATTGTCACCCTAACCGAAGGTGAGGGCTGCAAACGGGTGCTATGGGGTTGCCATTTTATTTCCCGTGGTGTATTTACTATTTTTCTTTATACATTAGAACCCAGAAGTTCTTTCCCGCGCAGCGGGAGGAAACTTCTACTTTCGGTCAGGGTATAAAGAAAATATAATTTTATATTTTTCGCTTATGGGGCTACATGAGACACCGATTTTATTGCATTTCTAGTTCGCCGGGTAATATGGGACATTGATTTCGTTGCATTTGTCGCTTATGGTGTCTGTTGGATTATTGATTAAATATCGTATATAAAAATAACTCGACTAGCTTGATGCTTTTCATAGTCAATATGTGTAGTAGGAAAGGTCTACGTCATTGCCAGCCAATTCAATAACGGATTGAGTGGTCGGTCTAAGAAACTACTTTTTATAACTAGCCCTCTGTACACAGATGTGTGTTGTATGTATATGCTACAGAATATTCATGGTTTTCCTCTTTTTAATGATTGATATTTAAAGTTTTGTAAGAAATTTCGTAGAAGTAGTCTGACTCTACTCTCAAAGTGTACTTCAACCTTCCTCGTGACGGTTTATTAAAGAGTTAAATTATAAAGATCAATGACCTTTAATTTCTATTTCGCCCTCATTTCCAATATTGCCATATGTAAAATTAATTTTATTGCGCTTCTAGCGTACGGGGTAAGATAAGTCATTGATTTTATTGCATTTGTCCCTTATGGGGCCAGATGGAATATTAATTTTATTGCATTTCTAGTATACCTGGGTAAGATAAGACATTGATATTATTGTACTTTTCACTTATGATGCCATTAATTGATAGAAAATTAATCTAGCACCCGGAGTAATACGAGACGTTAAATCATCATGATCCATGAATTAAATTTATGGATTTCTAGGTTAATGTGGATATAGAAAATTAAAGATTCTAATTCATTTACGCACGATAATTAAAAACTTACCCTATATTTTTGAAAATGCAGTTTAAACACAAAAAAGATTGAGAAAAAAGTTACAGTGTTTGGAAATAGCAATCCAATAAAGACCATGAATATAACCTTGTCCGTTAAAGTTATTTAGAGGTGAATTTAAAAATTTGATATGGAACCGTATAATTTTGTTCCCGGAAATCGAAGGAACGAATAAAATAATTTTTATGTATGGCCACTACTTTGACGATGATCTTCAGGTCATATAAAGATCAATTTAAAATTTGGAAAATAAATGATAACATCGGAACATTTTTACATTTGACCTTGAGTATGACCACGTATTACCTTTAAATTCATTAAGAGGTCAAAGTACTTCATTAAAAGCAAATAGACAATCCGTTTGAAATTTTATAACTGACCTCTACATGTCCTAGAAATAAATGCAAGGTCATGGTTAAATTCAAGTGTAAAATTTTTTATTGTTTTCACTTATTTTAAATAATCTTCTAAATAACCTTAAAGATAGCGGATAAGGTTATGGTCATATTCTTTATTCGATTGATATTTCCAAACTGTGCAACTATTGTCTCAAACTTTTTTGTATTTAAGCAGTATTTTCGAAAATAGAGGGGAAGTTTCAAACTTTTCAAATACCGTGACAATTATATAAATTTCCATACTCTGTAACTATTGTCTCAAACGTTTTTCTATATAAGCAGTATTTTTAAAAATAGAGGGGGAATTTTAAACTTTTCAAATACTGTGACAATTACATAAAAAAATTAATTTTCTATATTCCCAAAAACCTAGAAATCCATAAAATTAAACTTTTATATGGCCCCATAGCTAGAAATGCAATAAAATTGATTTTCCATATGATCCCATAAGTGAGAAATGCAATAGAATCAATGATTCATTTTACCCCGTATGTTAGATATGCAATAAAATTGATTTTCCGGCCATATAAGCGAGAAATATAATGAAATCAATGACACACCTTATCCCGTATGCTAGAAATGCAATAAAAGTATTTTTCCATATATCCATACGAAAGAATTTCAATAAAATCGGTAACTAATATAGCCTCATAAAGAGAAAAATACAGAATTTTATGACTAATTAAATTTGTCGTGTCTATATGTATATATAAAAGAATCTGTCAATTTCCTGATATTTGTTATTTTTTCCCGGTTTCGAAAGATATTTTCGATTTAAAAATAAAGCATATTAAAATGTCACAGGGCTACCATTAGAAAATTTAAGAAAATAAAATGCCATCAAGATAACACCATCTTTAACTGGACTCCGAGATAGCACCTTCGTCAGCCGAGCTATGAGTTAGCACCTTCTTCAACCTGACTCCGAGATAGCACCTTCTTCTACCGGGCTGTGACATAGCACCTTCTACCTCTCACCCGTTAACATGCAATATTAACATATATTGACAATGTAATACTATGAATAACACATTTGCTAGTAAGCTATTTAGCCAATAAATTTATGTACAATAAAATTAAGAAAATCTTACTTCTACGAGATGGGCGGCTATTGATTAACGGTGATGTTGTGACTGAGGTTGTTGCAGTCGTTAATGGACTATTTGTTCCCCAAATTGGTCGATCTGTTGTTAACGTAGGTTTAGCGTCTACATTATTTTTTGGGCAGCAAACAATAGGAATATTAGACTGATAACCACATACGAACTCAGGTCTTTTGCCCGATAGTAGTTCATCATAGACTGTTTGGCAACGATCTATTAATTGGCAGACACCTTGTCTATTAGATAAGTAGCAAATACTTCCTGAAATACAGTAAATTTATGAAAAATTAATCAAACATGTATAAAAATAGTAATTAAACTATCGATATATATTGCTTGAGCCAAATGTTGCATAATGTTTACTCGGTGGATTCAGGCATAGCTGGTTCCATTCAATTTATGACAGATCCGGGATTGAGATACAGGATTTTATTAAAAGTTGTTGTAAAAATAAAATTGACTTTGTGATAATGTAGAAACTTGCTCGATTTTTATGTATAGATTATATTACAATATATTTATTTGTTCCTGATAAAATTCATTAATAAACGTAAGATTTTTTTATTTACCAACCTATCCCGACCATTGCTTTAGGAAAAACGAAGTGGAACATTTTCATACCTTCTCTGTTAGTGATAATCCATATATGACATATGAATGATTATTACTTTAAATATCAATAAAAAGCAGCTAAATTTTAATTGAAAAACCGGTATCGACAAGTACACTGCATAAAATGACTAACGATGTAAACCGCAAGTATCAGAGAGAAATAACAAAGATGAAGAAATACTAAATATTATTAAAAATTATTTAATAGAAATAATTACATCAATATAAAGAAAGAACTATTTCTGCGGCGGATTGAAGAAAAAGCTATCTCAAATCAGAATTTTTGGTTTCATATTTTGTAGTAGTAGTACTGCACGATTTTAAAATACGGTCTCAAAATGCTAGTAACGAATTCTGAAAAACAATATTCTTGTTTTTTAATATTGTCAGCTTAATTAATCAATATAGTAGAAGATATCGACGACGACGATATTATAATATAAGATATCAATATTAGGTAATAAACTGACTAAATAACTCTTTCTCGCGCACTACTTCGCGTCAGTACCCGGGTATTGTCCTCAACGGTAGGGATCGCGCGCACGTGGAGAATCGTCCGCGAGGCACGTTGTTTACGTGCCGGTCCACGCTCAGTTGTCGCCATCTTGAATCGGTCTAGATTCAAGCGCGCGAATACACTGAGTACGAATGCATATCCATTTACGGCAATCACAGATCACAGTACGTTGAAGTGGTAGCGGAACCTCAAAGAGCCTACTGATCGTCTCGCTCGTTGGGCCATAGAGATGTAGCAATGGGACTTTGAGTAAGTCCGTAGAAAAGGATCTCTCAATCAAGTCCCAGGCGCACTCTCTAGGATGTATCCGGGTGATATTGAGTCAGTGGCAGCTTTTCAGGAAATTGGGGACCGTTGGTATATCAACATGCTCAAAAACGTCGAACGATTTCCGAACCGTTACCAGCAATGGAAAGTAGAGAACTGTATGCTATATGGTACTGTAACGATCCATTGTTGGACTCGTTCACAAATAGGGACGAAATTGGAGATTAGTGGTCCCAGAGGAACAGCGAGAGCGAGTAATAAGGGATGCGCATTGCAAAACCTCGGAGGTCACTTAGGCCTAGAAAATACTTATGATAGGGTTATTAGGGACTATTATTGGAGAGAAGTATAGTACGATGTTAATAGATTCGTAGTAGGGTGTGACGTTTGTCAGAGATATAAAGTATCCCAGTTAGGCCCACAAGGACTGCTAAGTAGTAAGGTGATTGAAAGACCTTGGGTATAGGTGGCAGCGGATATGAAGGAGTTTCCGCCTAGTAAGAGTCAATGTAAATATTTATTAGTTTTCCAAGATTTATTTACTCGGTGGATAGGATTAAAACCATTAAGGACCGCTGATGGTAAGTCAGTAGCAAGAGCATTTAAAGAATTAATCTTATTTAGGTGAAAGACTCCTGCCTATTTGCTCACTGACAACGGTAGAGAATTTGAAAATAAATTTTTGAATGATGTTTTAGCTGAATCCATGGTTAAACGTGTCATCACTCCGCCTTACCACTCTCAGGCAAACGCCGTGGAACGAAGCAATTGTACGTTGAAAACTATGTTTACGGCATTTATCAAGAACGATCAGAGGATCTGGGATAATTTTTTACTAGCAACAGATACCTCGCTCGCTAACGCTCACTCGGTTGTATTTTGACCGTGCTTATTTTAGATGAGTATATGTAAAATAGTTACACAGCCTTTTTTCTTTAAAGTTAAATGTGACATTTTTATGTTCATTTTTTAAATGAAAAACATTACATTTTTTAAATAATTAGTAAACCAATTGGGTTTATCAAGGCAGAAATTGCATTTTTATAGATACACCAAATTCGCTGTGTAAAGTTGAAGTTTATATGCATATAAATTTAAATTTTCTTGGATTAAAGCCCTTCGACAACTTTTATCCTGCAAGGAGTTTTTTGTATTTGCACCTGTTTTAAGCCTATTTTTGATAATATTTTAATATTTTACTTAATGAATGTGTTAAAAATCATCAAAAAAGAATATTTTTTATAATATATTTTATAAACATGACATTTCACATAATATTTTATAAAAATTACAAAAATATTTTTATAACTGATTATGGTATAATTAATGTGGTGACTGAGATGTCGTTTTTGTAAAAAAAAAATTGAGAAATAAACAAAATATGATAGTTAACTACCAAAGTTTTAAAATTAATCAAAATTTCTTTAAAATTACATGTAACTACTATTGTACAGACGATTGAAAAGAGTGTGAGAACTCGATATATTTTGTGTCGACTTTCCAATATTTTGGTTTTTTAAAAGAGGTTATAGATTAAAAAAAACATCAAAGACAGAACTGAAAATAAAGTTCAACTGAAAACTTGATCATCTAATGACTATCAATTATTTCGTGACATTCAAAGAATCCGTCAAATGTCAATCATTCGTGAGATTTCGACTCCATTTTCATCATTATTGCAGGGGTCCTTTATAGTATATGAGCGGGCAATCGTTTCAAAAAGGCATCTCGAATCTTGATCTCGCGTAGACGAGTTGAAAAGATGTGAGAACTCCATATGTTTTGTGTCGACTTTCCAATGTTTTCGTTTTATTTGATAATTTTAAATAACTATTTATACATTATTGGATGAGAGTTAGGCTATTGGATAGTGTATTTGATGAAAACCTGATGTCGTTTCTGCAGACCAAGACATGTTGTACTGAAGTCATTTAGATTTTTCGTGTATAGTTATAACACACGCTCCGTAAAATATATTTATGCTTCCAGCGTTAGCCAACATATGAATATTGTATTCGACTCTTACGGCGAGGATGTGCTGGTAAGGTATACATTTCAAGAATCATATATTTTTTCAATGCATGATCCATTTAATAGTAACATAATAAGGGCTCTGTAACAGTGTAAGTTAAGGAAAGAAAAGTATACTGTTAAATTTTGACGCTAATAATGATAGAATTAAATACAGAAAGAAAATAAATATGACAAAGAGTAAAAAATAAGTATATATATATACATATATATATATTGTGTCTGTGTAAAAATAATCATTATAGGTTATTATAAAGAAGGTGTGTGTGCGTGTGTTCAGAAAGAAAGTGAAATATGTCCATATACTTAATATATTTAAAATGCACACACATAAAATAATTTCCATTTGGGGGGGTATCGTAATTTTAAATAAATTGATGTAATATAATGTGTTTACAGAATACATGAAAATAAGCATGTTATATACTCTCATAAATTATATTATTATTTAATGGCGGTGGTAACATTTTTTATAAAGTGGTATAAAATACTGTCGTTGTGTTATGTATGGTTTTAATTTGTATGTGAATTTAGTATTATTTCAAAGTGATGGTTTTTATAATGCATATTTAAAAATTTTGGTATTTAATAGAATCTGTATAGTAATTGTTATTATAAAATTGAGTGTTATGAAAATCATTTTTT
This sequence comes from Theocolax elegans, assembly GCA_026168455.1. Classification (NCBI taxonomy): domain Eukaryota; kingdom Metazoa; phylum Arthropoda; class Insecta; order Hymenoptera; family Cerocephalidae; genus Theocolax; species Theocolax elegans. The sequence continues at coordinate 29,128,606 of CM047427.1, read as the reverse complement.
ACGCACGTTGGATGAGTGATTGTATCTAAATGGCGGCTCTGTCGAAATATTTTATACATGATATATGCAAATATAATTCTAATTGTAAAATTTTAACAAATTTAAGTTTTTAAATAATAATTTTAAATACCTGTTTATACGTTATTATAAGAATTAAACTTTCGGTCGTTGTATTTTGGGAAACTCTCATTCTTTTTTGAAGTCTGTAAGTTTTGTCGAACGGCAGGCTATTATCAATTATTTTACATATTTATTTTAATGATTCAGTAGTAGTAATATTTCAATGGATTTTTCTTATATTTCATTTCTTTTATTTATTATAACTAATGTAATGATTTGTCATTTACAATATGATATGTTGCAGCCGATTTTCAATTGTATTTTAATGATTTTCAGCGCAAACAATTATTAATTATTTTGCATATTCACTTTAATCATTCAATAGTTGTAATATTTTAATGTTTTTTTTCATACTTCCATTTTTATTTATTTATAAAATTTATATAAAATGTGTATAAATTTTCGTCTACACATTTACAATACTTTTTTAAAAACTATATTGTTAGTGTAAATTTTGATTTTATTTTTTAATGTATCATTTTCTATTTTTGCATTGTTTAACAGTAATATTTTTAAATTTTTTCTACTTGTAGCTCTTGAAAGAGCTTCGTATAATTGACCATGGCTAAAAATTGGAGATGGTAAATAGATACCAACTTGTTTGTATGACTGTCCTTGTGATTTGTTAATAGTCATTGCAAAACCTGATCGAATGGGAAATTGTTTTCTGCGCATGTTGAATGGTATATCTTCTTTAGATGATGACAAAGTGATTCCTGGTATTAAAACTAATTTTCCAATTTTTTTTCCGCTTATAATTTCTGCTTTAATTAAATGTTTCATAAGTTTTATTATTAATAATCTTGTTCCATTACAAAGACCTTCATTCACTTAATAAATTAATTAATATTTTTATCGGTCTTACAGTCAATTATACGGGCAATCAGATTGCCCCTACTTATAATCACCTTCATTCACATTTAAATTTCTTAGAAGAATTACTATTGCACCTACTTTTAATTGTAATTTATGTAGAGGAAGTCCATTAGGTGTAAGGGAATTAAGAAATTCTGTAGGTAACATGACATCTAAGTTTTCTCCATTATCATCTTCTGTTGTATCTACACTTAAGTATTCAATAATTTGCCCTTCCATTATAGCCAAAATTTTATTATTTATTTCAATTACGTCGATGTTGGTGAAGGCTAATATAACTTTATCATTTATTTTTATTTCGTTTCCAAAAATTTCTGCAATGATATCATTTTCTTTTGTTATTAAATCAAGAGGGATTTCAAGCAGTTCATTTTCTTCTTCATACATATTTAAACGTTTACCTTCACCTACATTTAATAACCATTGTCTAAAATAATTGTCATTATCTGTCACTCGAAGATTTTCATTTAGTGTCATACGTATAAAATTCGGCCATAAGTAACTGTTTTTAACTGAATTTTCAATAACTTCAGTACGACTACCATGTCGTATAACTGGTAATGTTTGCCTAAAATCGCCTGAAACAACCAACATTTTACCACCAAATATTTTTTTATTATTACATATATCTTGAAATAGGCGATTGACTGCTTCAAAAGCATATTTCGATGTCATAGATATTTCATCCCATATTATAATTTGAACTTCTTTTAAATTTTTACCATCTATTGAATTAGATTTAATATTACATATAGTACATTCTGTGATATTAAGTGGTAGTTTATAAATGTTGTGTGTACTGTTTTCCCGTTATGTAATAAATTTGCTGCAATCCCTGTCCAAGCAACACATAAAAATGAAATGTTTGAGAATTTAAGATAGTCTATTAGAACATTAAGTAAACAGCTTTTCCCACTTCCTCCTGGTCCATCAATAAAAAAGCTTTTTTTGTCTTCAATTTTTAAATGTTGCACGATAGTATCGAAAATGTCTTTGTTATGATTTTTTAAAGAATTTACTTTGAAGTTTATTTCAGTAAATGTGCAACTTTTGTTATGTGTTGTTGATTTATCAGCATAATCTTCTATAAATGTAGATATAACGGGTAAATTAAAATTATTTAAAGAATATCCATTCAATTGTAGGTTCTTATCAATAATGTTTAATGCTAGGTTTTCATCAGCATTTTGTTCATATTTTGGGTGGTAAAAAAAGTGTTTCTATTTTTCGTACAAATCTCTTGCATTAATAGGATTGTGAAAAATACAAATATATGCAAATAATTCACAAAGGGCAGTAGGAAAGTGTAATTGTGTTGCTTCTTCCAAACATCTGTCCCATTCTTTATCTTCATTAACCAAATGTCTAGCTATAGAAGCTTCATAAAATGTAGAATAAATTATATCATCAACAGTACGTAAATCCTGAAATGATGATACTCCTTTGACATGTAAAAGTAATAATCTTATAAAATATCGTTTTCGATCCTTTGGATTCACTAAATACATTCTGCTTAATACAGGTTTTTTTGTTTTTTTTCTTTTATTCCATGTTTTTGAATTATTATCAAATACATAATTTAATGGTATTTCGGAATATAAATAATTTCGTGCATCAGAATCGATTTGATTTAATTTTAAGTATGCTGTTAATGTCGTTTCTACATTTTTTTTCAAATTTCTGTTTCTTTTCCTTCTTTAAAATACACTTCTTGTTCATCTTCATTGTGAATAGCTAATCTTATTATGGTATGTGAAAGTTCGTGTAGAGGGTATTCTAATAGTATTATATTCATTGCTTTCAATATCTTCATCATGAGTTAAATTAGAACTGTCTTTTGATCTGATACCTGTGTATCACGTATTTCTATGTTCGCACAGTCATGTCCTTTATAACACTATTTAAATAAGTATTTTATACATTGGACTGTTCAGCATACTTCGACATTAATGTGACCATTAAATTTTAACAATAAATAAGGATTATACGAAACAACAAACCGATTATCAGCTATTCTATTGTGGTATTTACCTTTATAATTGATTTTTTTGATATCATTTCTTCTTATATATAATGGATATCTGATGAATTAAAAGTTGTTTTGTTATTAAATTTTTTTGGAAAATTTTTCGTACATTTTTTTGTGTCTTTACTCATGCAAGGTGAACTCATGTTTTGCTCTCCATAGGGTCCATGAATCATAAACTGTTTTACAATATTATACAACCGTGGATAGATATCTTCGTTTGGAATTTCTGCGTTTATGAGTTCATCTACTTTTTCGGGAGTATTAATTTTATAATTTTTATCTAAAAATTATAGCATATGCATGTGAGGAAGTCCACGTTTTTGAAATTCGATAACATAAGTGTAGGCGATACAATTTCCTAAAACACCTTGCTTAATTACCAATTCTTTAAATTCTTTTATTTTTTGATGAAATACCTTAAATACTAAATCTGGTCTATCAATTACAGTTTCATATTTTTTTAAATGTTCAGTTATTTCTTTTCAGTTTGGATTACATGTCATTGTTATAAATAAGTCAGGTTTTCCGTAACGATTTACTATACTCATTGAGTCAATGTAATTTTGTTTTAGGAATCTTGAACTTCCAACAAAATTTGATGGCAAAATAAACATTTTTCCAATTTTTATATTTTCAGATTCTTTTTTCTTGTGTAAATAATCCATTACGCCTTTATAATAATCGCTTCTTAAAATATCTTGGTTTTTCTTTACAAAATATAATCTTGATTGTTCAACTTTTACAAATGCATCAATTGTAAACTGTTGAGGAACTTTTCCCATATTAAGATATGGATTAAATCCATTTCTCATAGAAAGTCTGTAATTATAAAATTGCAAACATGAAATATTGTTTTTCTTATATTTGCATTTCATATTAGGCATCCATCCATATCCTCCATTTGGATAAATAAGTGGGTATGTCATTGGATCAGTGTGTTTACTTATTAAAGGAATACTAATTGGATTGTCATATTTTGAATATATAACTATATCCCGCTCTGAAGTAGGCAGTCCATTTTTTCTTACAAATACCATTGCAACTTCATTACAAGTAGCTTCATTATATATATATTTTTATCTAATTTTTCTTCTAATATTCTAATATTTCTTTTTCTACCTCATACATCATTTTATAAGCTTTAACATAAGGATTAACATTTCTAATTAAGCTATCTAATTTACTTGACAATTCTAATTTTGTATGTAAATTATTTTTAAAACTTTTTCTTTCAGCTGCAGCTAATTCATTATCTAGAACATACAATTGCCCATATTTTCGAGCTTCATTTTCATTTGGATGTAAAGCAAAAACATTGCGATATATTTGACCATATATTCTAAGAATTTGTGGTCCACTACCAGATAACTTATCAAAATTAGCTCCAAAGCTTGCAAAAGCTAGCGCATTATTATATAGCCGAATATTTTTGCGAAAATTAATACTATCTTCCGATATTCCTGTAGCTAATTGCTTTAATTCTTCCGGATAGGGAGGCATTTTTGGTAAGTCTACGTTTCCTTAGTGACAACAATTAGAAAATTCTTTACCTAGTGTATATTCAGAAACAAAATGTTTAGTATTACAATGTTTACAAGTTTCAGACATATAACCTAAATTGTTTTCAATAATTATTTTTTCATCAAAATCTACATTTGCTATTCGACCTATTATTTTGGATTTACTTACTAATTTTACATTTTGTTCATTTTTAATTAAAATACGTTTATTTAATTCTTTATAATTTATACCTTTTTTAGTATTAATTGGTTTATCATATACGTTAAAAAATTTTCCTTCATCAATTTTTAATTTTTTAAGCAATATGATTGGTATTTCCATGTCTTTGTCATTTTTCATACATATGCGTCTTTTTAAATTTTTTTGTAAATGGTTTTATACTAATTTATCGATATCATTTTTTCTACTTTTGTTTAATATTTTTCCATTTAATTTTTTCTTTTCATTTTTTTTACATTGATCAGTATCTTCATTATAATAAATATATTGTTTTTGTAATGCTTCTTTTTCTCGTTCATTTTTTATTTCGTCACTATTTATTTTTTGTCTTTTCATCATGGTTTGCTGTTTTCTCTTTATTTTTTTTTCTTCTATTTTGCCGTCATTACTATTTTTTCTTTTTACATAAGCTTCTTTTTTTCGTAATGCTTCTTTTTCTCTTTCATTTTTTATTTCGTCACCATTCATTTTTTGTCTTTTCATCATGGTTTGCTGTTTTCTCTTTATTTTTTTTTCTTCTATTTTGCCGTCGTTGCTATTTTTATTATTTACATAAGTTTCTTTTTTCGTAATGCTTCTTTTTCTCGTTCATTTTTTATTTCGTCACTATTTATTTTTGTCTTTTCATTATGGTTTGCTGTTTTCTCTTTATTTTTTTCTTCTATTTTGCCGTCATTACTATCTTTACTCCTCATATAAGCTTCTTTTTTATGCAACGCTTCTTTTTCTCGTTCATTTTTTATATCGATACAGCTAATTGTTTGCCTTTTTATCATAGTTTGCTGTTTTATTTTTAGCTGTTTTATTTCTATATCATTAAATTGTTTATTTTATTTTTTTGATAAAATGAACTATAAGATGGTATTTCATAGTCTATATCCATTGGGGTAATAGAATCAACGGAAATGATTTTATCTTTATTATATAAATTCATTATTGTTTGTTGTTCAGAATTAAATTTCTGTTGAAAATTTTATTCTATTATTTTTATTTCTGCTACATTGAAATTCAATTTTTTTTCATCAATACAACAAATATGAATCATGTATCTTTTGATTGGTATTGTTGAAATATTATAGTTTATATTTTGTAAAATTGGAAACATCGTAATACTACGTGTTTCGTATATTTTTAGTAAATGTGAACGCATTTGGGAAATATCATAGTTGAAACTGCATGGGCATAAATTAAATACAATAGAGACAGCAAAAGCTATCGCGAAAATTCCACAATCATAACTATTGGTTTGAAATTGCACTGTTTCAAAAACAATTTTTAATTGTTGACTATCTGGAAATAATCTATTGATGTATACTTTATGTTCATTTTGCAAATATTTAGCATTTAAACTATCATAAATGTGTATCGTTCTATTATTGTAATACATACAAATCCAATGACCTTTTTCATATTTTCCAGAAAATAACAATTGAATGTATTCATTATTCATTTGAACTGAGTTAATATTATATTGTTTTTGAACTAAAAGAGTCGTTTCCATATTGAATGGTGTACATGATTTAAGGATGTTATTAAATTCTAATATGTGTTCATCATTTAACGTAGAAGCATCGTCGCTATATGGTTCAATCGTTTTTACAACTAATATTTTTATTTCCGTCAAACCCATTATAAAAATGGTTTATTTTACAAAATGATTCACAATTATAAAAATAATATTAATAATTTGTTTCAATTGTTTAATAATAATTATAATTTTTTTTATTTTTCTAAACGATTATTTTAAATTTTTTATTAATATTTTTTTGTAAAGCTGAAAAAAATAAAATATAAATTATTAGAAAACAGTGTTTATAAGAAAGTAGCTTCAATGTAATGAATGAAATATAGTTAATATAAATTTAATATTTTATAAATACTAATATTATACATACCCTAGTGGAAATACATTTTCGATGAAAATGCTCCAAAGTATGCTAAAAGTGGGCCAACTTGCGCCAAAAGTGGGCCGATGTTTACCAACATTGAAATATTTGGAACATTTTTCCAGTTTTGGCAAACTTTAGCCCACTTTTGGCCAATTTAGGAACATTTTGTATTGATTATGGAATAAATTTTTCAACCAGTAAAAAATTGTTTTTCACATGCAATTTCTTAAATTAAGGCGCACTTAATTGCGTTGGTAATATTTAATATTGCAATAATAATATGTTGTAAATAATATGTTGTAATAATCTTTTCTGTAAATGGGCCAACATTTAAACAATCTGGGCCAACCTTTACACAAAGAGGGCCAAACTTTCCATCTAATGGGCCAATATTTGCACAAATTCTTTGCTAGTAGTTTGAAACTCATAATTCCAATAAATGCAGCGCTGAATAAAAAAAACAAAGGGCAGCAACATTCCAATGAATGCAGCGCTGAATAAAAATAACAAACGGCAGCAGCATTCCAATTAATATTATATCAATAAAATATTATATTCCTAATGGCATTCCATACGATTAAAGTCACAAGGTATATTATAAAATTATCTTATTTTCATTTTAAATTATCATTGTTTGAAATATAATAAGTCTTTTTGTATTTCAGTATCCTGATTAGTTTATTAAGACTATCGAAATAATCAAAAATGCAGTAGTATTTCTTAATGATTAAGTTAAAAGGTAAAGTTTTGACTTTGTCAATTTATTTATAATTAATAATAAAAATGTTTTTGTTACAGATATAACATATATAATATCAATAATATGTGACAATATGCATATTGGATATAAATCTTCTAAATGGTATTTTAAAAACAGTAATATTTATTTGAATATTTTATCTAATGTTTAATTAATTATACATTTAATATTTAATGATATAATTTAATTTTTCTGTTAAAGATGATTTCGATGAATACTTGCTGAATTTATAAATTATATAAACAATAAAAACGATATGTTAAATAAAATATATCTTATGAAATATACAAGTGAATAGAGTACAATTGTAACATAATAATTGTAATTTAATTAAATAACATAATAATTGTAATTTGAAATTTTTGCAAAAATAAGTTTCTAAAATAAACAATGAAAATTAATTTGATTTATTGTATGTTCCAATGTTGAAATTTTATTAATTTTAATTACGTAATCAAATGTTATTTTAATTATTGTTATTAAGATAATTTTCTGGTAATAATATCGACATAGTAGTTGATATCTATTTGTTTAAAAAAACTATAAGGCCCAAAAATGTAAGGCCCAAAATTTATAAGACCCAAAATTTATAAGCTCCAAAAATGTAAGGCCCAAAAATGTAAGGCCCAAAATTTATAAGGCCCAAAAATGTAAGGTCCAAATTTATAAGGCCCAAAAATGTAAGGCCTAAAATTTATGAGGACAAAAATGTAAGGCTCAAATTGTAAGGCCTAAAATTGTTAAGTCCAATTAAAATAAAACTTTACAATTCCGTTGCCAATAATGTAAGGCCCAAAATTTATAAGGCCCAAAAATGTAAGGTCCAAAAAATGTAAGGCCCAAAAGTGTAAAGTCCAATTAAAATAAAACTTTGAAACTATAAAAATGCATTTTTAAAAAACCGGAGAACCGGAGAACCGGAGACCAAAAGTCGATCCACTTTAATATAATATAAGATTGCGTAAATTACAACAGTGACATATGTTGTGACAAAAACTTAATAAATTGTATGTAATTTGCTATAATTTTTGGAAGTATTCAGTAAGTAATTTCAAAATATTTACCACTACGTCTGAATTACTAATGACAATTATATTTTTCTTTTACTCTATTAATCACATAATAAAAATTATATTTAACATTGTGGTTGGAGACTGAATAAACCGCAGCAATTTCAGAAATTCCATTCTTAAAAAATTTGTTTCTGATTAGTGAAAGAGATCGATAATAAAATCTCTTTAATACTAGCTCGTATTACCGGTAATGAGTTCAATTTTACTTCATTAGTAGTTATGATGATACTATGGACAGGCACAACAAACTCCCACCACTGGCCCCGTAGACACAACAAATCCACACCACCGGACCCAGTCCTTGACTTCGATTAACCCCTGTCTAGTGACAAGGTCATATTTGTTGTGACTGGACATAGAACCACCTCTCTCAAAATCAAGGTTAACAAAGATGGACCTGAGTGAACTTTTCTGACAAGAAAATTTCAAATTTAACAAATTTTTCTATACTATATTTAGGAAATATTATTTTCAGCAAAATTCAAAATATTACTGTTTGATTGCATGAAAGGTAAGAATTTTTAATATAATTTGAAATAAAATTTTGTCACGGAAAAGGGGATAGAAGGTGGGGGAGTGAAAAAGGTAAGTAATTTATAAATCATTATTTATGGTAATAATTATTTATTCTAGGTACTGATCGATATTACAAGAATTATATAATGGTAATTTCCAAAGGTACACATACACGCATTCTACTAATAATCCGTATAAATCGATTTACTCAATGGTACCACAAGCGTATACAAATCTAGCGCAATCAATTCATACACCACTATAGATACATCTTCTGCACATAAAATTAATTCATTTTTCTGTAAATTATCAATGACATTCTTTATAATAATACTCTTATCTACAACACGCGCTGCATATTCAACATCGCACATCATGAAATACGTATATTAAGAATTTTCTTTATTTTGTAACGTAGATATGACTTGAGACACAATTTCATCCAGCACAGCAGTCATACATTTTTCCACCTTTGTTAAATATTCAATCCGCTTATTAGTACATTTACATAGTTTTTTTAATATTTTCAAAGGTTATTCCTTTAAATACCGTGGAATGCAGATATCGCTTTTTTGTCGGCTCCTCGCTTTCCTCCCTCTGCGTATCCTCAATCAGCTCGATTGCTCAATCCGAATAGCTAATAGTGAATCAAATAATCTACCCAGGGATGCTAATCTGCCGGACCAGTAAATCGTCACTTTCATAAAGGTCGAAATATTTATCAATTTTTTCAAATTGGCTTTTGAAGGCGTAGAAGATACGATCCAATGTGCACTAAAATCATGCTTTAGAACAAAAACTGCTACCTCTTTCGGTAAAACACAATTCTTGTTATCTTTAAAGCACTGAATGTCAATCACGAAATCCATAATATTATAACTGACTCGTATAGACGACGACTGTGTCATTGCTCCAGAAAACAGCGTCCTTTATACGTGCAATTCTTCCCGCCCTTCTCCCATCATCATCATCATCTCGTTTAGTAGTAGCAGTAGAGAGAGTGTAAAAGAATGTTGTTTACAAATCAATTCTTCAAATTAGCCACTGTAATCAATTATAACCTATCTCGACGAGTCAATCTCGATCAAATTTTCATATTCTGCATAAATTGCACAATTTACGGCATTAGAAAGCGGGTCGTCAAATCTTACATTTAATCTTACGCTATCATTTCTTACTAAATTTCAATACGAAGTATCATTCGCCGATAAATCTGTCGTCAAGTCAATCGGAAATAGGTAGTAACAGTTTGCATAAGCTTCACGTCTAATGGAATTTCCAAAATTCAAAAAATGTACACGTCCCCGAAAATAGAGTATGATACGCCTCGACGTACATTTTACTGTTTATAAAGTCTGGTTGTAGCGGTTTCGACGGTACCTGCACACCGTCCACATAAAAGCACAAGAAATCAATGTTAAAGTTTTTAAAATTAAATAGATTGAGATTCTTGTCGCCGAGATTGTGCGCCTCATTCTCGACAAAACTAATGATGATTCTCTTTGGTAGCTGGCCCAAAATAATATTATCTATTGTCTCTCCGTGTATACCGTTATGCAGCGTTACAGCTTTAACCTCCACACGTGTAAGTGAATATTTTGCTGTCGTTTTAGTCAATGCCTTCTCGTGGGCAACTGAAACACTTGGATTAATTTTTAAACAACGAACAAATAGCGTTGCCTCATTGATGTTCACGGTCAATTCACCATTAGGATTCATAGGACAGAAGCTGTCGCGTGAGCGTATAAGGCGCACTGTAACCTCGACGTCACCTAGTTATAACCTGCTCTGATTAAAGACATCGCAGTGTAAATGACCCAGCAAATCTACTTTAACGGCTATCATAACCTTTCGTCGGATTAATAGACCCTCGTTACCATCTGACAAATCGTCCATTCTAACAGGTGTATCATCATACCACAAAACACTCGTTAAATGTGACTTTATTGCTGCAAGTCCATAATTGAGTAGAGTTTCAATGTATGATCTGTAAGCGTAGGCGTTGTTCGGTGGTGGAACGGACTTCTGATTAAACAGTACATCAGCTTGATTAAATAGAGAGTGAATAGAATTATTTATAGGTCCGCATGTAGCTTCATTGCTCGATTTCCCCACAGGTGTATGTTAAAACGCAAGCTGAGCACTGTATGCGATAAATCCAAGTATTCGGTAGTACCGGGAATTGTAAGTTCTATAGGTGACTGATCGGCCAAAGACGAAATTGGTTTGTATTACACCCAATACTAACTCTCGATCGCCGTCTGTATCGACAGAATATCAAAGAGGGACAGTTCCGTCTTCGTAGACTCGGACGAGTGACTATGTAAAAAAGCCATCTTTTTACGATTCAAATATATCTCTTGCTGTATGGATTGCTGCCTTCTTCTTCTTCTTTTTATGGTTCTCTCTAATACTACTACTGCTACTGTTTACACTCCAACCGATTGAGGTATTTGTACTTTACGTTTCTTCTTATATTCTATTCCCCCTCTTCTTGTTGTTATCACGGTGGACCATCAACAATCTTGTCCAATGCATTATGAAACTTTCTTTTGAGGTTATCCCCACCCTCTTTTACCCGGTGAAGAAAAGCATTTTTGATTGGCAGTCTGTCGATAGCAACGTCACCAGCAAATCGTCCACCTGCACAAATAGCCTCCTAAAGGGCAGCTACATAACTACGTTTTATCATAGGCATGGCACAGAGTTGAGCAAAAATTATTCGAATACGAATAACGAATAAAATGAAACGAATAATTATCTAAATATATTCTACGAATAAATTTATTCAACTAAAATCTTATTCGAATAGTTATTCGTTATTTACATCTATTTATTTGTAATTCGGCTATTCGATTATTCATTTATTCGTAATTCTATATTCGATATTCAAATATTCGTTTCTAAAATAGATATTTATCTTTTTGTATCAGAATTTTATTTAGATATTTTATTTACTTATTTTACTTAAATACTTAGATAATAATAGTACATTTCGTTAGTGCGTAAAATGGAGTTTTTCGCCTCGAGTGCAATCTGCAAATAATCTGAAAATATTAAATTAAAAATCTGAAAACATTCATAAGGGCAGCTTAAAACAAAAGCAAGGGCATAGCGTTTCGATTAAAAAAAGATTTTTTTCAATAATAATTAAATAAGCAATTTTTGGTTGGTAATTATTAGTCAAAAAAGGCATAAATTTTCAACGTAAATATCATAATTAAATTATAAACTAAAGGGATGGCATTCAGGATTTTTTAAAAAATTTATTCTTTTATTTATAAAAAAATATAAAAAGTGGCCGTTTTTTGAGTCCGACACTCCCTCAAGATTGTATTTTCATCCATGGTATCAAAAAATATTGTTATTACAAGTGTGAAAGCTGGTACTTGACTCATGCGTGTGTTATCTACGTACCCCTGTTCTGATAAACTCGCACTCGTTTGAAAACCAACGCTTTCACACTTGTATCGAAAACGACTATTAGGGCGCTTATTCTTATACACCTATTTAATATTTGTTTGAATTTTGAACAATCATCTATATAATATGACGAATAACGAATATTGCTGATAGTAGATATCATGAATAACGAATATCCCGAATAACGAATAGAAAGAAAAACGAATAACGGTTTCTATTAAATAGCAATAACGCAAATAACGAATAATACGAATAAGAATAAAATTTTATTTAGATGAATAAATAGATTGAGATTCTTGTCGCCGAGATTGTGCGCCTCATTCTCGACAAAACTAATGATGATTCTCTTTGGTAGCTGGCCCAAAATAATATTATCTATTGTCTCTCCGTGTATACCGTTATGCAGCGTTACAGCTTTAACCTCCACACGTGTAAGTGAATATTTTGCTGTCGTTTTAGTCAATGCCTTCTCGTGGGCAACTGAAACACTTGGATTAATTTTTAAACAACGAACAAATAGCGTTGCCTCATTGATGTTCACGGTCAATTCACCATTAGGATTCATAGGACAGAAGCTGTCGCGTGAGCGTATAAGGCGCACTGTAACCTCGACGTCACCTAGTTATAACCTGCTCTGATTAAAGACATCGCAGTGTAAATGACCCAGCAAATCTACTTTAACGGCTATCATAACCTTTCGTCGGATTAATAGACCCTCGTTACCATCTGACAAATCGTCCATTCTAACAGGTGTATCATCATACCACAAAACACTCGTTAAATGTGACTTTATTGCTGCAAGTCCATAATTGAGTAGAGTTTCAATGTATGATCTGTAAGCGTAGGCGTTGTTCGGTGGTGGAACGGACTTCTGATTAAACAATACATCAGCTTGATTAAATAGAGAGTGAATAGAATTATTTATAGGTCCGCATGTAGCTTCATTGCTCGATTTCCCCACAGGTGTATGTTAAAACGCAAGCTGAGCACTGTATGCGATAAATCCAAGTATTCGGTAGTACCGGGAATTGTAAGTTCTATAGGTGACTGATCGGCCAAAGACGAAATTGGTTTGTATTACACCCAATACTAACTCTCGATCGCCGTCTGTATCGACAGAATATCAAAGAGGGACAGTTCCGTCTTCGTAGACTCGGACGAGTGACTATGTAAAAAAGCCATCTTTTTACGATTCAAATATATCTCTTGCTGTATGGATTGCTGCCTTCTTCTTCTTCTTTTTATGGTTCTCTCTAATACTACTACTGCTACTGTTTACACTCCAACCGATTGAGGTATTTGTACTTTACGTTTCTTCTTATATTCTATTCCCCCTCTTCTTGTTGTTATCACGGTGGACCATCAACAATCTTGTCCAATGCATTATGAAACTTTCTTTTGAGGTTATCCCCACCCTCTTTTACCCGGTGAAGAAAAGCATTTTTGATTGGCAGTCTGTCGATAGCAACGTCACCAGCAAATCGTCCACCTGCACAAATAGCCTCCTAAAGGGCAGCTACATAACTACGTTTTATCATAGGCATGGCACAGAGTTGAGCAAAAATTATTCGAATACGAATAACGAATAAAATGAAACGAATAATTATCTAAATATATTCTACGAATAAATTTATTCAACTAAAATCTTATTCGAATAGTTATTCGTTATTTACATCTATTTATTTGTAATTCGGCTATTCGATTATTCATTTATTCGTAATTCTATATTCGATATTCAAATATTCGTTTCTAAAATAGATATTTATCTTTTTGTATCAGAATTTTATTTAGATATTTTATTTACTTATTTTACTTAAATACTTAGATAATAATAGTACATTTCGTTAGTGCGTAAAATGGAGTTTTTCGCCTCGAGTGCAATCTGCAAATAATCTGAAAATATTAAATTAAAAATCTGAAAACATTCATAAGGGCAGCTTAAAACAAAAGCAAGGGCATAGCGTTTCGATTAAAAAAAGATTTTTTTTTCAATAATAATTAAATAAGCAATTTTTGGTTGGTAATTATTAGTCAAAAAAGGCATAAATTTTCAACGTAAATATCATAATTAAATTATAAACTAAAGGGATGGCATTCAGGATTTTTTAAAAAATTTATTCTTTTATTTATAAAAAAATATAAAAAGTGGCCGTTTTTTGAGTCCGACACTCCCTCAAGATTGTATTTTCATCCATGGTATCAAAAAATATTGTTATTACAAGTGTGAAAGCTGGTACTTGACTCATGCGTGTGTTATCTACGTACCCCTGTTCTGATAAACTCGCACTCGTTTGAAAACCAACGCTTTCACACTTGTATCGAAAACGACTATTATGGGCGCTTATTCTTATACACCTATTTAATATTTGTTTGAATTTTGAACAATCATCTATATAATATGACGAATAACGAATATTGCTGATAGTAGATATCATGAATAACGAATATCCCGAATAACGAATAGAAAGAAAAACGAATAACGGTTTCTATTAAATAGCAATAACGCAAATAACGAATAATACGAATAAGAATAAAATTTTATTTAGATGAATAAATAGATAATTTTTAATTCGAATAATGCTCAACTCTGGCATGGCACGACGACTTAAACCATTTAAAAAACTACCCACACCACCACCCTACTGCGCACGATAATCACTACCACCACCACCACCACCACCACTTTGCATTTTAGTGATTCTGTTGACTTCATCCTCCTCCCCCCTGACCCCCAAACAATTCGTCAAAATCTGACATTTTAGCCTGTGCGTTTGAAATGAAGTAGCACGGTCAACGTTCCGTAGTCAAATGGTACAGATTCACCCTGTTCATTTCTTATATCAAACTCGATTGTTTGGAAGGACGACGAGAATAGTGGTAGATACATGACCGATGCGAAACCTATTATCTCGGTCGCACCGTACGTATAAATTTGCAAATGTAACGGCACAACTCGCAGGAGTCGTGAGTTTGTGTCACCTGAGACATATGGCTGGCAGATATTGCTATATACCATCAAAACATTTGGCACTCCATTACTCAGATTTGCAGGACGATTACCGATAACACGATGATCCTTTTCGCCCACACACGAGATTATTTTTTCATTTTCCAGACCCAGTATTCTACGTAGTTTTTAGACAGACTGAATGTGTGAATGTAATTTGCACGCTCCTCTGTACACGCGCAGGTGACTTGAATGTAACCGCCGCATTGAACCTCAAACGTGATGTGGCCTTCCATATCACTAAATCTGTTTATTTCCTCCAACCGATCCTAATGCCGTGCAAGTAAAAATTTTGCGGTAACAGTGTCGTAAAATGTGTAGCCGTGTTCTCCGGAAATACATTTCTGCTACTACTACTCGGCAGTGTCATGTAAAATTTCTCCTTCATTGTAAATTCTTCAAATCCTTGCCAGATATCCAGGAATTAAATTTTTCGGGATATCCCTTCCAATTTACAAAGTATTGTCTCTTACTGCCTTTACCCCTACTTCGAAGCACCTCATCAATTTCAAATACAGAATTTGACAGCTCTTTTCGTACTCTACTTAACTGCTGCTCGTAAAAGAACCCGTCAAATCGCTCACCCGCGAGATCCTCCAAAATGTACACAGCTGGCAATCGCCCTCTATCTACACGTACAATTTCAAACAACTCCAATGTCTAGCCGCCTTCATATGCTTTGATAAACACAGTCTTTATTCGACTGACTCGTACCAGGTCACCAACACGATATTTAGGCTGTCGTAAACGTTTCATCCTGTAGCGTTGCGCTAAATTTCATCGAGCTTTCGCCGCATTATGCAAATTTACCGCGGAAGGTCGCATTCTTATACCACTGTGCCACGAATCGTTGTACGACTTGACCACATCTTGCAAGACATTAATGTATCGTCTAGAATGTAGGTGGGTAAAATAGCGCCAAGTGCGTCCCTTCAATGTTCTAATATATCGCTTAGCTACCGTTGCTTTGACGTCAGGATCGCGCATGGTCCTATATGTAATACCATTCTTTTTCAACAACCGACTAACCTCGCGGCCGACAAACTCTTTACCCCTCTCTGTTTGAAACTACAGAGGATGCTTACCTTGATTAGCACAACAGACTTCATACTCTTGTCAAAGAGCGGCTCAACCCGCGCGTACATTGACAGTACATTTATAACGACGAGCAGGTATGTGTACCCGTCATTATAAGTTTTTAACGATCTAACATCGGCCAAATCGGCCTCCCAGACCTCATAGGTACTGGAAACTGCGTAATTTTGACGTAGAAATCAATGTCGCACCAGTTTGTGCAAAGTATAAGCATCTTGACTTTCAAGCCACTCGTCGACCTCCTGTGGACGGTATTTCTTACGCGTTTCGTACAAGAGTTTACCGCCACCAGCGTAGGTAGTCGGTCTTGGTAAACTGTAATACAAATTTTCAAGCGTTCTCCTCATTCGCTTCGCCCTTATCTACTGACCTTCTATGCCGTCGCTTACCACGTCTTATACACTTTTTGAGACGTCTGAAAATCTTATCGACAAAAATTTTGCTGGCCATGTAAAATACGGTAATAATAGCTACATTCTGGAAAAAGCACGCTCGGCTAATCGTCGACTAGCACGCTAACGGTCACAATTTTCATCCAAGTATGCGAGATCGTGTTCGAGGCAGGCTGCATCAAGTGGATTGATACCGGTCTGACCACGCATCAGACGTTCCTTAACGTGCGTACCGGGCCCCAAGAATTGATCCCGGTAGATGTAGCTCAAACGGCATTCCATTGATCACACTGTCGAATGCACTATAGTCGCTACTTTTTTTTTCTTGCTGCTTATTCTCGTCAGACAACTCCATTTCAGCGGTTCAATTTCCCGCGGTTTTTTGCTTAAAACTAAAGATGTGTTAACATCCTCGTCTTCGGACCTCCCCCTCTTTTGCAAATATTTCTTCTTCCATTTTTTTCTTAAAACGCTAAAATTTAATTCCTTTGCAGGCTCCTGCTCTTCTTTCACCTCCTCCTACTGCCCCTCTCTCTTATCCTCGATTGTTACCAATAATTTCTCGTGGTATGTCTGCTTTTCGCAGTTTACGAGCTAACTGATGGTATCCGTGTGGTGGTGATCTTTACTCTACTTCTTGTAGCCTCGTTAACGAGATCTACCAGGTTATTAGTGCGATAGAGTACCGTACCATCTAGCGTGCTACTATCGTACTGGTCCCACGATATATTATTCGTCTGCTTCAATCGACCAATGAGATTCTTTGCTTTCTTGCGAAATTTTTTTGGCATTCCGTCGATAATCTGTTGCTCTAGTGTATTTTCCACTTTATCGCGAACCCGTGTTTCTTCTTCTTCTTCTTCTTCTTCTTCTTCTTCTTCTTCTTCTACATTTTCTACGTTCAAAGCTTTATTATCATCTGTATCACTATCACTATTATAATTAAAATGTTTCCTCAAATTGCGTCCAGGGTCCGGCGTCCGGCACCCGTCATCAGTTATTTATTATATATATAGTATATATAGTTATTTATTATATATAGATATATATATATATATATACTAGGGGGGCTACGCCCCCCTGCGCGCTTCGCGCGCCAACCCCCTATTTTTAATTTCGAAAAAGGTTTTTCGTAATAAATTTATTTTAAATAATGTTTTAAATTATATTACTGTTTCACTACCATGGACACCTTAGAAATTACACCGATTCACACAACACCTTGGAGGTACTGCTATAATGCATTGGGTTTTATACCAAAAATTTAATTTTTTTTTTAAATACGATTATAATTTATAAATAAAAGTTTTTACCAAAATTTAGTATAATGAAATCAGAATAATAGTAATAAAAAAATAAAGACATTAAATGTTAACTGTAAGTTTTAAACTATATGAATTCCTATAAAGCTTAAATTTATATTTTAATAATTATAAATGTTAATGAAAAATTAACTGAATAGATCTAAATAGAACTTCACCTCCTAAAATTAATTTATTTAATGACGAAGGATCATCGCCAAAAGTTCTATGGCATTAATATTTTGTACTTTTAGAGTAATAAGACTTTCTTCTTAAATAAATAAATTTTTTTATTAATTTTTATTAATTTTATAGAACTATTTATATAATTTTAGTGGCATATAAATAAAAACCTGTTTCTTCCATTTCTCCCGTAATTCGTAATTTGCACCCTCTTTCAAAATTTGCGTTTTAATCCATAATTATATCCAATTTATTTTTCCCTTTAGTTACAGAGCCCATATATTTATTTTAATTATTATAAACAAAGGCATTCCTTAAATAACCTTTTGTATCTAATAAATACATACTTGTTTATTTAAAATATTGTTTTATATAAATATACGTAATCTACTTACTTATATATCCATACAATTTTTAAATTTGATTTGAATAATATTTAAATTAAATACTACTAAAATAATAATTTTCGAAAAACTTTTGAAATGTAATTCGTATTTTTGCCATTACTGTTTATAATAGAATTATCTTAAAAATGCAATAATTAATATATTTAATTTTTAACTTATTGTATATTTCACATATAGACATTTGGAAAAGTGTATGTTATACTTGATTAATATTTATTTAATCTTCAAACAATTTTGCATCTGTATTTAAAGCATTACATTGCATTTTAGATCCGTTATTATATTATTGAGTATACGTTTAAACATTTTATGAGTTTCATCAAGAATCAGTAAGCTAATACACATTCTTTCAAGTTATGTTCACAAACTTTTTTTTGCGCAAGGAAAAAATACATATATTATGTATTCTTGAAAAAACAATTTTAATATATATATATATATATATATTATATAATATTCCGCCGCACGCACACACACCCACATATATACATACATATATATACATATATATGGTCTATTTCACGTCAAGTGGTACGATGAAGAAAGACAAAAAATTCACAAAAATTAACATGGTATTTCCCATTTAAATTTATAAAAAAATTGGTGTTTCTTTAAATTATCATAACTTTTTACAGAATTGAAGGCCATAAAAATGCTACAGACTATTTGAAATGTATTGCTCCAAGCTTTCTTTTAGACTTTTGGATAAAAAAAATCAATTGTGGCGCACTTACACTTTTTTTTAAGTTGAATATTGACATGTAGTTTAAGTAATATTGACCTTGAGATTAGAAATTCTAATCCAGAAGAATAAATTCTACACATAATTAATAACGAATGTTACATATAATGTTGTATAGTAAAAGTTGATAGATTTTGGGTTAAATAGCGATGAACCCAGCTGTTGTTGAAAAAAACAGGAAAAAGTTCACTTCTTGAGGTTAGAATAACTTTTGAGCTAATAAATACCAGTACCTAAAAATTTTTTTTCTGTATTCTGAAAAACATTTGCAATGTGTACCCAAAATTTGGTGCATTTTAAAATTTTGATCGGACCACTTCACGTGGAATACCCCATATGTATGGTAATGAACAATTAACTTACCAAAAATAGTAAAGTGCATATACTTAATTGTAGTATTTAGTAAAACCTATTAAAATTTTAGATTATTTTAAACGGATCTAAATAGAACTTTACCTCCTAAAATTAATTTATTGAAGTCATCGCCAAGAGTTCTGTATGTCATTAATATTTTGTACTTTTAGAGTAATAAACTTTCTTCTTAATTAAATTAATTTTTGTATTAGTTTTAAAGAATTATTTATAATATGTTAGCGGTATATAAATAAAAACCTGTTTCTTCCATTTCTCCCGTAATTCGTAATTTGCACCCTCTTTCAAAATTTGCGTTTTAATCCATAATTATATCCAATTTATTTTTCCCTTAGTTACAGAGCCCATATATTATTTTAATTATTATAAACAAAGGCATTCCTTAATTAACCTTTTGTATCTAATAAATACATACTTGTTTATTTGAAATATTATATAAATATACGTAATCTACTTACTTATATATCCATACAATTTTTAAATTTGATTTGAATAATATTTAAATTAAATGCTCCTAAATTAATAATTTTCGAAAATCTATTCAAATGTAATTCGTATTTTATATTGCCACTGTTAAAATTTGAATCTTCTTTTGCCATTACTGTTTATAATAGAATTATCTTAAAAATGCAATAATTAATGTATTTAATTTTTAATATATTGTATATTTCACATATAGATATTTGGAAAAGTGTATGTTATACTTGATTAATATTTATTTTATCTTCGACAAATTGTGCATATTTTTAAAAACATTACATTAAATTTTAGGTCCGTTTTTATTTTATGAGTTTTATCAGGAATAAGTAAACTAATACAGATTCTTTCAAGTTATATTCACAACTTTTTTTTGCGCTCGGAAAAAATACATATATTATCTATTCTTGAAAAAACAAATAACACGTACACACACACACGCACACGCACACACACACACGCACACACACGCACGCACACACACGCACGCACGCACGCACGCACGCACACACATACACACACACACACGCACGCACGCCACCACACACACATACACACTTATATATATGACATATATATATATAACATATATATATGACATATATATAACATATATATATAACATATATGTATAACATATATATGACATATATATATAACATATATATATAACATATATATATAACATATATATGACATATATATATAAAACATATATATATATGTTGAATTCTGAATTCTTAGACACGGCGGCGGCGGCGGCGGCGGCGGCGGCGGCGAAATATTTATATATTATAGAGAGATATATATATATATATATATCAGTATGTTTGTGTACTTATGCAGACTCAAAATTTTTACCTATAACCCAATACCCTATAACCCTATTTTTCATGTAAAAAATTTTTTTTGTGTCCGCATAAGTAGTGATAGAATAATTTTTTTCGAGTAAAATTATGCGGACGTCCGCATAAGTCCATCAAAGTCTGCATAAGTCGGGTTACAGTACTAAAGTAGTCAGCACAACTCTAGATGTACATAAATATATATATATATATATAGTACGTCTGTGTGTTTTCAAGTGAGCCTCCGTCATTCAGTGACTTTTATTATATATTATATTAATTTATATTATTATATAATTATATACTGGAGATAAGTGTGTGAATGTAATGGGTGAGGGTGAAGGGATGGGGGTAATTTTTTTTTAGGTATAAAGTTGACACTGGGGGTAAATGGGTGAAAGTACAGCAGCGGTTTTTTAATTTTATTATCCCTTAAACCTATGTTAATAAATTATTTAGATCACTAAATACAACTTTATCATCTTTATAAATATAAAAATACAATTATTTTATATATTAAAATGTAAAACATTTTTATAGCTGGTAATTTTATAAAAAGCATTTATAAAAATATTATATATTTTAATATATAAAATATTAGTATTTTTATATTTTTAAAGTTGATAAAGTTGTATTTAGTGATCTAAATAGTGTATTATATATAGGTTTTTTATCCTAGAATGTTAAAAATTCAAAATCCTAATGCCACACTGAAGGAAAAAACATTCCTTACAGAGAAACCGTGCA
The DNA here is from genome assembly GCA_026168455.1 of Theocolax elegans. Classification (NCBI taxonomy): domain Eukaryota; kingdom Metazoa; phylum Arthropoda; class Insecta; order Hymenoptera; family Cerocephalidae; genus Theocolax; species Theocolax elegans. The sequence goes on along the minus strand of CM047427.1, from coordinate 29,106,612 downwards.
TTTCTTTCTATAAATTGATATTGACTTGTAACAAAATTATATTTCTTGGATATTAACGATTAGTTTTTAACTATTAAGAGATTAGGTCAATTGAAATGAATGAAACTTTAACTGTTAAGAACTGACTCAAACATACATAACAGTAAAAATATATTCATTAGCTCAAATTTAAGTCAGCAGTTCTTAACAGTTAAGAAATGTATTTTGTCTCAAATAAAACAGTGTACGTGTAATATCACATGTAATCATGTGTAATATCGCGTAAATATACACTATAACTCTGGCAGAAACTATACACATGTAAGACACGTGTAACCATGTGATTGCCATACACTGTCATGTGTAATTACATAATTGCCATAGAATAGCATGCGTAATAACGTGAATGTTTGACATATAATGTGACGAGTAAGTATAATTTCTTAATTACGTGGCATCATATGAGCACGTGATTACACGATAATAATAACCCAATATATATATATATATATTGTAACGGGGTCTGCCTCCAATTAAGGCCGAAATTAGAAGTATGGCCGTAAGGACCACGGTATGAGGTCTCTACCTCCCTCGATGCGGTCAATGCAGCCCGCGCATACAGATGTTCTTATCTCGGCCGCACTGTGAAATATCGGTACCTCCGTTAAATCGGGCGGCTTTTCCTTGCCGTCCGAGGATAATGACACGGAGAGCACCGCGCTCTCCGTCTTTGTCTCTCGGCCTTACCTTTACCTTAGCCTCCGAGTACGCGAACTCGAGAGGCTAATTACTCGGCGTGAGTCTCGCCTCTACAAGGTGGTTTTAAAATATTCCGAATTCAATTGACAGAACGACACACACATGCAAAAGTAAATAAACTCAAGTTGAAGAATTAATCATGTTTGATTCATTAAATGAAATCAAGCAATAAACGGGTTACAACTAAAGAAAGTTGCAAAGAAATACAATAAGGTGTGCGCCGTTTCCACGAAAAGTTATTATATCGAATACTTGCGTTTACTAAACGATATTAATTCAATTCAAACCGTCTTTTAATAACACAGGACCACAAAAGGAAATCGGACCGGAGCATTTCTGAGCTCAATGGGTCTTTTTATCATAGTATGCGTAAAATTCGATTTTACGCCTCATTTTTAGTGCGTAAAACGACGTGTTAAAGCATAGTATGAAGATATATTAAACACTACGCACAGTATGCGTAAAATAATAAATTAATATATTTATTTTAATTTTTTATTACGAACGTACAAATTGATAAATTAAATACAGAACAATCTCAAAATCATCTACAACTACTGACACCTACAATCACTTAATTGTCTATTGGGTATACACAGTAGAAATTCGTATACAAATGAATTAGTATGGTTCACGCAGCCTTCTAGAGTACACGTATTTATACATATCAAAAATCATTTTTTTTAAATTGTATATATTTATTATAATTTTTTTCATTACAAACGTAAAAGTTTATTTACGGGGGGGGCTCCGCCCCCCAACCCCCACCAGGGCCTGCGGCCCTGGACCCGCTGCCTCCCCATACCGTTTCCCCTTTCATTTCCACAATCTGCGGTACTCTCTCGTTTAAAGTGTAGATGAACTGTACAATTACGAATTTTCCGCATACTATGATAAAAAATATCGTATGCTACACGTGCGTACGATTTCCGCACTTGTAGCGATCTTGTAAGCACTCGTGTCCGGCTTCGCCGGCCACTCGTGCACTCGATCGCTACGCGTGCGTAAAATCGCATTTTACGCACTAGTTGCATAATATACTATTATGTTTTTGGGGTCGCTGATCACGATCCCGGGGTCCGTTTCGTCCCAGTACGTCTAGTTCGAGGTTAAACGAAGGTCGAACCGTCGAAATCGATTTCTACGGATTCTTTGACACCGTATTCTAAAAGAGCAGATTTCTATTACATTGGCGCAGCTTCATCATATGGCCATAATTTAAAATGAACCATATTTTTTTACTAATTTTTTCTAATTTTTACGCTTATCCTGATTTTTTTGCTTCACTGATGTTCACTAATTTATGGTGGCTACACCACCGTTATATATGTCAGTGTAGCTAACGGTATAGCTTAGGAACTACAAGACTTAAAGAAATTATCGAAACAGTAATTTTTTTGCTAATTTTTTAATGACTTTCTGCACTTGCACCAATTTTTTTCTGCAGTCGTGCCCTAGATGGGTTAGTACTTTCTTGATATTGCGACAGTACAGCCTCGTTACGTAACTTGGAAACTAAGACCGTAACACCATATCTAGGGCATGATTGTATATAAAAATCAGCACAGGTTTAGAATAAAAGCAAAAAGTTATCTCGTTTGTTGAACTCCTATAAGTTGGATTTAGTTAAAGGTATTTGCGAAGGTTATGCTAGTGAAATATATTGACGTTCCACCGTATCTTAGATATCTCTGCAGCAATAACATCAGCACTAGTGTAGAAAGTTAGAACAAAATTAGTTAATAAATAGCCATTTGGGTTATACCTGTAAGTATTTTAGTTTCTAAGTTGCACCGATGACTGCCCCAGCGTAATATTAAGATAGTATAGTCACCCCAACTCGGACGCCATTAGAGCAAAAAATCGGAAAAGAGGGCAAAAAATTAGTTAAAAATAGGGACTATTTTCAATTGTGGTGATATTATGTGAAGAACGAACCATTTCTCATTCAGATACGGTCTTATCTTTTTTTTAACGTGACATCAAGAAAATATTTGGTTATCTTAAGCCAGGAGAGGCATATGGACCTACTTATTTACACTAATGCTTCATATAGTCTGCGCATTTCCTGCTAACATTGTTATGGTTTAAATTTAGATATTGCCAATCTTTAATGTAAAAAATATATTTACAAGACATATACACTATAAAAAATAAAAAGTAGATTAATAGTGGATAGATACTAGATAGATCTCTCCGTAGATCTTTTGTGAATAAATCAACTCGTTCCAAATAAATTTGGAATCCATATTGTAGTGAATAGTTCAATTATAAAAATTCAAAATTCACGCATAACGTGTTTTCTTGTTTGCAAAAGATCTACGAAGAGATTTTCTTTTGTGACTATTTGATGAATCTCTTTTTAAGGACCAGCAATAGTCTGACATCATGTTGACATCCCAAACACCTTGATATCTTTTCTCAAACTCTTTTAAATCTTGGTGGAATTTCTCACCCTGTTCCTCGCTCAAGTCTCCCAGATTCTCTGGGAAGGAGTCAATGTGAGAATGCAGGAAATTAATCAAATTCAATAGGCATCCCATATTTTTATAGTTTTTCAATAGATTGTCAACAATATTCTTATAATTCGGATCTTTGTTATTTCCCAAAAATTTTGATTGAATTTCTTTGTAACTATTCCAAGCTTCTCTTTCATTAGTAGTCATTCTCATTTCAAATTCTTCATCTTTCAACACTTTCCTATTTGAGAACCATCAAAAATACCTTCCTTGATTTTTGCTTCAGAAATACTGGGAAATTTTTCGAATAGATACATAAAAGCATCACTTTCTAACACCTTCATTGCTTTGATTAGTTGTTTAAGTAAGCCAAGTTTGATATGTAAAAGTGGAAGGATGACCTTATGACTAGGAATGAGACTCTCTTTAACTATGTTCTTCGATCCTGGAGTTAATTCCTGACGAAGAGGCCAATCTTTTTTTACATAATGTTGATCCCGATCACGAATGTCCCACTCGCAAAGAAAACATGGATACTTAGTGTTTCCGCTTTGTCGACCTAATAAAGTACTTGTTATTTTAAAATCTCCAACTAATTGCCACTTATGAGTATCATACTTTAATTTTTCAAGTAGAAAAAGGAGATTATTGTATTTCTTTTTTAAAATTACTGAGTGTCTAACTGGTATAGGAGCAAATTCATTCCCATTGTGAAGTAATACAGCTTTCAAACTTCTCACCGATGAATCAATAAATAGACGCCATCCACTAGCTATATATTCACAACATCCATATTCATTTATTAGTTCTACAACATCATTACAATAAGCCAAACCATATGCTTTTAAGAAAAATTTTCGAAATGGTCGATCTCGATCACGATAGAAATTCGCTTTAGTACCTGGAGCTAAACAATTTTTTTCTTTTAATCTTGAAGCTAAGAGTTCGGAAATTTCTTTCGAAAGACCTGCATCTCGAACCAAGTCACTTAGCTCGTCTTGATTAAAACCATGGGTATTCCCTTCTTAAACATCTTCGAATTCTAGCGATTCATTCAATTCGGCGCTTTGCTGATTTCCAAATTCTTCAAATGACATTCGTGTGTCAGTATCGTAACTTTCTATTTAAGAAATTTCGTCTATTGACATTTGATGTTGTCTTTCATGTTGTTCATTGCTGACCAAAACAGGATGAGTTACCGATTGAACAGTTGCATAAGATATGGTGAAACTATTCTTTGCATTATACCCAGATGTACTGATCAAGCAGAAATAACAATCAGTGTCATAGTCAACAGGCTTACGTCAGATTGTAAGTGAAGCATAAATATGTTTTTTTGTTCCTGCGATTCGCAATGAGCACGTGACACATAATATTGTTGGAGTCCAAGAATTGCTGTCACTTGCATCAATATTATTATACTTTTTGTAAAGCTTCTTCAATTCTTCATTAAAATTCCTTCCTTTGTTCTTTGAAACATATTTCGCACAAACCATACAAAAATGTAACCGCTGATGACATGGAGTCATTTTCGAACTTGTAGCATTAAATTTGCGGTCGCATGATAACGACGATTGCAGGCCCGCTTCGTCACCCTGACCAGTCAGCCTGGGGGCAGGCACAAAAAAAATAGCGGCTTACGATGTTACTTGTAATACTACATCACATAAGTCATCCGTTCTTTATAATAGAAATTCCCCGATCCTTCAGAATCCGAGGTCAAACAACCCGTAGAAATCGATTTCGACGGTTCGACCTTCATTTAACCTCGAACTAGATACGCTGGGACCAAACGAACCCCGGGATCGTGATCAGCGACCCCAAAAACATAAAGCCTAACTCTTTGAGTCCCAGTTTTTGCCATTCTAGCGGCGTAAAGCTCGAAAACGCGGTTTTGACCTTCAAATGACCTCGAAATGACCTCTAGAGGTCACTATGACGAATACGTAAAAGTGTACTTGAACGTAAAATCGTCCATTCTTTCATAATCCGGGGTCAAAAAACGCGTAGGAATCGATTTCAATAGTTTGACCTTCATTTGACCTTGAACTAGACGTGCTGGGACGAAACGGACTCCGGGATCGTGATCAGCGACCCCAAAAACATAAAGCCCAACTGCTTGAGTTACAGTTTTCGCCACTATAGCGGCGCAAAGCTCGAAAACGCGGTTTTGACATTCAAATGACCTCAAAATGACCTGTAGAGATCACTATGACGAATACATAAAAGTGTATTTGAACGTAAAATCGTCCATTCTTTCATAATCCGGGGTCAAAAATCGCGTAGCAATCGATTTCAATAGTTTGACCTTCATTGGACCTTGAACTAGACGTGCGTGGACGAAACGGACTGCGGGATCGTGATCAGCCACCCCAAGACATAAAGACCCAATGAGCTCAGAAATGCTCCGGTCCGATTTCCTTTTGAGGTCCTGTGTAATTAATACAGTTATGGAAAAAATAAGAATTAGATAAAATTTTAACGAAAATTTAGTATTAAAATGTGATAGACTTTTTAAGCTAATATTTCGTGTAATTCTTATTTTTTCCATAACTTTTATCCAAACTGAGATATTTGAGCTTCCTTTTTTTTAAACTATGTCTACTTGTTCTCAACTATTTAATGGATTTGAGTTTGAGTATGTGCGTCTATTTCTGTCCGAGATATTGACGATTAAGCTTAATCATATTTTTTCACAATTTTCCGTTAACTGCGGATAATTTTCGTCAAACAGCCTATGAGACTGAATTTCATATGAATTCTTTCATATTTGGGTACCAGAAAACAGCTCTCAAAGTTGCAACAAAATCCGTTTCCCGGAAGGTGAAATCCCTCCGTGTAAGTCGAGCGCCGCTTCCTTGGGCTCGTTGTATTTACTCGTGCCCAAGGCAATACGCGTACCCCGGGAAACGTACCGATTCTCGTCGCTCATTCAGTCATGTCAAGGACATACACGTTATAGGAACATTATCTTATAAGCAAACTTGTAATAAACTCTTATTGCGACTCCTTGCGTGGAGTCACATAGAACTTGTAATGGAAACGCTTTTCCGGGCAATTTGTGCGAATCCTTGACTCCTGGATAGTCGCACACATAGCAGCTGTGCTCGTTTGGATGGGTGATGCGATAAGTTCGCTTCGCCGCTTCTTTTTCCACCTTTAATTCGAGGAAAAGCTCTTGTTTCTTGGCTTCCTCGACTTTCCGTCTAGCTTGACGTAGTCGAGCTTCTGCTGACCTTCCTTCGTGCTTGATTCGTCAAGAACTTCTTGGCGTTCATGCCGCGCGCACTTGAGCTCTTCTTTACGAGCGAGGCGTTCTTCTCCTCGACGTACTCGCTCGTTCCGATGTCTTTCAGCCACGATTGCTGCGATTTCACGGCGACGTTCCGCTATGTCGCGGTCCCATTCGACGGTGAGATCTTGACCGACGACTCCTCCTTCGCGCCGTAGTTTATCGTAGCGAGTGATTGATCTCGAACTGATCTCCGTCCTGAGCACGCACGACTGCAATGGGGGCGTCGTAGGATAGGTATCTCTCCCGTTACCTCGTATGTGGCCTTTGGTGTAATAGGCGGTTTTACCATGCTCGCCATATGAGCCATGGGGCTCGGTCCCATCGCCTCCAGTAAATCCGCAACATCCAGCAGTACGTCCGTGGCTAGAGTGCCGTCTTCGGTTTTTAACTGCGCCATGAGAGACATTAAACGCGCTACGTTCGCCAGTCGCGTGGGATTTATAGGAGCGGCCTCCTTGGAGCTGGCCCTCGGAACCAAACTTCCCTCCATATTAGGGAAGTTCGTCCTGTAAAACAAAACAAAAGAAAGGTTAGGAAAGTGGGCGGGCCTGAGAATTTCTCGTCGTTCGCGTTTTTCTCGGTTAGAGGGTTGTCGGATCAATCGGATTAATTTTCTTCTTTGCACCTTTTGGACGACCGGGACCTCAATTTACGCGCGCGTCATTAGTTGTACTTTCTGGTGTTCTATTTAATACGCGCGACGTTATAATTCCGTTTTTCCGCGATCTTCCTCGCTTTTTCACGCATCGCGGTTTATCGACGCACGTTTCTCTCGTTTCTGAGGCGCACTCACCTATTTCGCTCGCCGTTGGTGTATCCGATCCCCTTCTGTCCTTACATCGGGCGCGCTCGCCCGTTTTGCTCGACGTTGGCGGGTCGCTCATCGCCTCCTCTACACTCTCCGACGGTGATTGAACGAATTTGTCGTCGACGCCCTTTCTTGATCTTCCTCTCGGTGTCGTTTTATATGGACTTTGTGTATTGGTTTTTCCGTTTTTCCATCTTCATGCGTTACCTACTTTTGCTACAACCAAGTACAGGCCTACAAATTTAGAAGTTAATTTTGAGGTTAGCCCATGAGCTACGGAGGAAATCTTAATGCTTATCCTCGTCGAAATATTTGGACTGCCTGCTCCGGGAATCTTCCGAATTTATATTCGCTCTTTCGTGCAAGTCCGAAGCATTTTCTCTTTCTTCGATAAACGATGTAATCATTGTTTTTACTGTCCTCTTCCCCCTTTCAACAGGGATAGCTCGAGGGTGGTATGGAGGTGTCGTTTCGTGGTGTACCCCAATTTTCTCGGGTATTTGTCGATGGTACGGTTTTTGAATTCCGTACCATTATCTGAGACAAACGTCTTCGGCGTGCCGAATCTTAAGATCACTCTCTCTTTCTAATGTCTGAGAATCGTCACTGCATTCGCTGCCCGAATGGGTACGCATTCTACCCATCGTGTGAACAGATCTTGGAATATAAGGATGTACTCGTGTCCTTGTTTATTCTTTGGTAAGGGTCCCATCACGTCTCCTGCTACGATCTGCCATGGGCGTTCGACCATTCGTCGTCCCATTAGACCAACCGGTGCACGTTGTTTAACTTTGCATTGTTGGCAAATTAAACATTTTCGGACGTGCGCTGCTACGTCCTTATAATACTGCGGCCAATAATACTGTTACTTGACTCGCGCAAAAGTAGCATTTTCTCTTTCCATGCTTCCATACTTTCTTTCTGTAAGGAAGTCTCTACGGCTCGCTCTTGTTCTCGACGAGCCGTTTTTGGCGAGTGAGGTTGTCTACCGTAATTTAGCAGTGCCGGGCTCCAGCCCGTGGAACTTTGTTCAGCCGAATTGAGGGCGTAGTTTAATTCTGGTAATTTTTCTCCCCAAGTTCGGTGATTTTCTTCGATAAACGATGTAATCATTGTTTTTACTGTCCTCTTCCCCCTTTCAACAGGGATAGCTCGAGGGTGGTATGGAGGTGTCGTTTCGTGGTGTACCCCAATTTCCACGAGGTATTTGTCGAGGGTACGGTTTTTGAATTCCGTACCATTATCTGAGACAAACGTCTTCGGCGTGCCGAATCTTAAGATCACTCTCTTTTTTTAATGTCTAAGGATCGTCACTGCATTCGCTGCCCGATTGGGTACGCATTTTACCCATCATCTGAACAGATCTTGGAATATAAGGATGTACTCGTGTCCTTGTTTATTCTTTGGTCCCCAGCTACGATCTGCCATGGGCGTTCGACCATACGTCGTCCCATTAGACCAACCGGTGCACGTTGTTTAACTTTGCATTGTTGGCAAATTAAACATTTTCGGACGTGCGCTGCTACGTCCTTATAATACTGCGGCCAATAATACTGTTACTTGACTCGCGCAAAAGTCTTTTCGCGACCGAAGTGTCCAGCAGTTGGATCGTCGTGACATTCATTCAAAACGATCCCCCTCCTCTCCTTTGGCACGACTAGCTTCCATGCGTCGTCGTCTCCAATATTATCTTCGATTTTAGGGTCTGGGCGGTACATATACAATTGCCCCCCTATAACCTTTCGAGTTGGATGGTTCCCCGGGTTTTCTTGTACTTCTTTTACTAAATGTAAGTACCAAGAATCATTTGTCGTCGAGGCCCATTACAAATTAGTATTAATAAATTAGTATTTTTGATTTTGATATTAATTAAATCGAATACTCTAGTAAATAAATTTATTTAATGATTAATGATCAAAACAAATAATTATTTTAGTTAATGCAAGGATGATTAAGTCATTCACCAGGAAATAACAGGAAAAATTTATTGTGAAAAATTCGGCAAAATTTAATAAAATACAATTATTGAAAAATTAATATAGGAGTTTATTAATTTTCTATTTTTTCTTTCTGCTTGTTTTCTTCCTTTTTAGTCACAAAATTATTGATATTACAATTTAGAGAAAATAGCCACCGACTTCGTGAGGAAAATATAATTTTTTTTTAAAGGTGAAACAATTATTAAAATCGGTAATTTGATTTAATTTTTTGCGATACCGATGGACGCAAGTGCGAGAGTCTCTTCTTGTCCGACTCCCGCTACCTCTAATTTAACGGTATTTCCTGATTCTTTTACTATTAATTCGTTTTTGTTAGAATCTAATATTGCGCCGAAGGCTCGCAAAAAATTTGATCCAACATAGCAGTCGTCGTCGAGGTCGGGTAAAATCGCTACTCTTATGTCTCTCTGTATGCCGCCGACCTCGAATGGTAAGTATACGTAGCCCGCTACTGAAAGTTTGAAACCTCCCGCGACGCGCGCGTTTTTTTGTTTCGGTGGGGACTACTATTCTACCGAATGAGCTTACTAGTTGTAATCTTATCGAATTCATTATGGTGCATGAACAACCTGAATTGTATAATGCAAGAATTCAATAATCATTTATATTTATTTGCAGCCACCATCGCTTTTCGTCATCTTCTTTTTGCATTGCTGCAAATTTTCTTCGTTTTCAACGTTTCTTTTATCGACGCTCTTCTTTTGAGCGTCGTTCACTGCGCTTATACTCTTTTTAGTTATGCTATTATCCGAGGCCTGAGGATTGTAAGGGTTGAGCGCCGCGGCCCCCCTTATGCGCTCCCCCTTTCCGTTTCCCGCTGGTTTGGTGCAGTCTTTTGCTAAATGGCCTTGTACGTTGTAGTTGAAACATTTCCGTGGTTCCTGTGCTCGATTTGGGTTGTTTGATTGTTTTCTATTAAATGAATCTTTCCAAGGGGGGCTTCTTTTTCCCTCCTCTCCTTTTCGGATTGTATTCTTTATTGCTGGTTCTTGTAGTTTCTTGAATGCATTTTCGATGCATTTTAAAATTGACTCCATTAGATTGGGAGTCGCTGTTGCTCCGATTTCTTTTTGCGATGCGGCGACTTGCGGTTTGTTCCTCCGAAAGTTTGCTGTTGGCTTATATGCTAGTTCTGGTAGCAATGTCGACTCCGGCGGTGGCGGTGGCCTGAATGCTCTCTATGCTTCAATTACCACCTCGGCTCCGACTGCTAAGCTGTGTAGCGATTCGATGCTATTAAATTCGTCGCGGCGAATTAATTTTTGTAATTCGGGTAGCATGCTTCTGTATAATAAATCTAGCTGTTGTGTCAAAATCGGTTCTGGTTCTTGTTTTTGCAATAAACATACCAGACATGCAATGTAATTTAATTAATTTCTCTTGTCGAAGTCTGTTTGACCCGTACCATCGTCTCGCTCCTTTGCAAAATTCGTTCCAAGAGTTCCATTGGTTGCGCCGCATTCTCAACCATACGGCTGCAACGCCTGTAAATAACTCAGTTAATGCGGAGAGTAACTCCCTTTCTGTTAAACGAGATGATTTACTGCATTCCTCTACTCGTGTGATTAAATGATCGATGCTTTGGTTTTTATCGCCATTAAATCGTACGTTCCATCTGCGTTCAATTTGTCCGACGTCGCGAGTATTATTTGAACTCAGCGACTGGTTTTGTATAAATGTGTGTGAGCGTGCTTGCTCGACATCTGGACAGCTCTCCCCTCTCCCAGTTTTTGAGCTTTCACGTGCGCTCAAGTCTTGATGCGAGCCGTTGTTCTGCGTCGAGTTGGGACTGCTTGCATTCGGGTAAACGTGTCTTGGAAGTTCACATGTGTCCGTTGTTTGTTATTTCGCGGCAACCTTGTGCTCGAATGTACATCTACATTCTGCATCTGTGTGTCCATGACTTGTAGTTCGAGGGCCTTTACTTGGTTTGATAGGTCCACCACTTGATCATTTCCGTCGGCATGTCATACTGTATGCCGTCGTGTGTCTCGAGCGTTATCCACCTGTTTGGGTCTGTTTGCTCGATTGTTGGTCTGTTTCTTTCTTCAACCGGTTCACTAACGCCGGTCGGTGCCGTGTTTACTTGAATTAGCCGGTCTCGTGCGAGTATTTCTAAAGGATGCCTTGCCGTGGCCTAGTTGTCCTCGTCGCTTTCGACCGATGTGTCCACGTCTTTTTGTTTATATTCATCTATAAACGTTTGCCTCAACACGAATCTGTTATGGCGGGTTATTTCATCGTCCGCCTCTTTACCGGGTTTGAAATCGGTAGCTGTATAGTTACCGAGTAGCCACTTTTTGATTCTACTCAGCTGTTCAAGTTTCGTTCCTGACTCGATCAGCTGCATGTATTTAAGGGCTTCGTAGACATTTTCTGAACTTGAGCTCCAGCACCAGTCTTCGAGTGTACGGATGGTTTCGTCCGCCATCTTAGATTACGCCGCTTATCAATTCTATAAATGCTTATTCACAGACAATCGTGCGCTTGATATTATAACCTACTAATTGTTGTGTTTACAATATAAAATATTAGTGTACCTAACCTGCACACTATTGTCTGTGTTACTCTATTCGCAGAGTACGTATAAGTGCGAGTACGGGCTTCCTATATTGCGCGAATTGCCGCTTTGCAATTCGCTTAAACGCCTACACCCTCAAAAAAATTTAAATTTTTGAAGGAATATATTAGTTTAGTGTGAAGGAAAATTTTCCTTTGCTGTAAAAATTAAACAACTTTAATTTTAAACCCAAAAAAAAAATTCAATCAAATTTCCGATTTTAATAATTGTTTCTCCTTTAAAAAAATTATATTTTCCTCACGAAGTCGGTGGCTATTTTTTCTACATTATAATATGAATATTGAGTGATTTTTTGTCGTCCATGCAGTGTATTTAGGAGTAGTTTAGGTTTTTCTCGGTATTGATGAACAAACCATATTTATTTATTTGGCGACGTTTCGATGGATATCCTCCATCCTCATCAGGCTATAACTTTTTTTTTATTAAAAAATGATTTCATTTTACAACATCTTCTTAACACAATTTTTACATATATAAAACTAAGTTACTTACTATTTCGTCAATATATAGGTATACGATATTAACAGCATCTCTGATGCGTCGCTCTATAATTGAAAACAATGATTAAAATAACAAACGTTTAACAATTTTTGCACAGAGATTGAGGCTATATATAACATACCTTTTCCCTATTGTTGTGTCCATAATCAACATAAAAAATTGAAAATGAAATAAATACTTGAATAACATTACAAAATAAATTAACACATAATTACTAATATTAAGCAAAAGGCAGTCAAATATTAAAATAAAGCAAACAATGTATATCATAGACGGTTAATACTGAAAATTTGAAATCTCACGTCCCCCGTTTGTAGAGACACCTATGCGATCAATCTTAATCAGATCGACAACACAGTCATCCCCACTACAGGCGCGAAACTTCAAATTACGTACATTATATGTACTGATAAGTAATAAAAATTAATAAATTATTTATGATTATTTACAAGAGAACTCAAAAAAAATTTTTATAAGATTAAATTAAAATTTACCATTTCAATAAAAAAATTTTTTCCCGTTGAAACAAATAATAATTGGTAATAAAAAATTTTAATAAATAAATTTAAATAGTTAAGTATTTTATTAAAGTTTTAAATATAGTAGATTAACTAAACAATTTTTATATAATAATCAAACATCTTTTCATTATGAACCTAAATGAGAAGAAATTAAAAAAACCAAAAATATATATTAGAATTTACCGCGCCGCGCATGGTTCAAGAACACGCAAGTCAATCACTCGCCTTATCCAAACATCTGATCGATATACATTGATTTGAGGTTATGTCATAGGGGAGAGATACACATTATAATTTAGATTTTAATTTAATACTATTGATAATGTCACTGTAATGTTGGCTAAGATGTCTAGTATCGTCTTTGCAATTGATCGCATTATGTTGCAGATTTATGTGGATCATTCTGATAATACGCGTTTTTTCCAATTCTTTTCAGTATCAAGCCCTATTTTGACGTTGTTAAAATCTAACGAATGATCATATGCGAGCATATGTTCATTGATCACATAGTGCGTCTCAGTTTTGTTTATATTAGCTTTGTGTTCTTTAATACGACATTTTACTTGTCTCTTTGTTTCACCCACATAACTAGCATTATTACAATCTTTACAATCTATTTTATACACAATATTAGCTTTAGTTAATTTGTCTATTTTATCTTTGCCCCTCACAATAACACCATCAATTTTATTATAAATTTTAGGTATAACTTTGATAGCTTTGTCTTTCATAGAACCAGATATTTTTTCATAAAATTTAGGAATAAAAGGAATATTTAAAGTTGCTTTATAATTAGTTACTACTCTATTATTAACTTGAGCATTGTTATGACTAGAACTATATTTTATTTTCTCTAATCTTTTTCTTACGTTATGATTTATAAACTTTTTTGGGTAACAATTATTTTTTAAAAATTCTTTGACTAGTTTAATATTGGTTCCATGAAATTTTTGATGTGCTAACAAAATTACCTTGTTCACCAATGTATATACCATAGTCCGCTTCTGCTGTATTGTATGACTAGATTCAAAATGTAAAAATCGTCCTGAGAAGGTACCTTTCCTATACCAATTAGTAATAACTTTTGTATTTTCATTTCTTATTAATGATACCTCTAAAAACTTATATAACCATTATTCTCTTTTTCATGAGTGAACTGCAATTTCTCATGGTAGTTATTGAAAACTTCAATTATATTTGTTAAGTTATTTTCGGGAATACACATAATTGTATCATCCACATATCTGTAATAGAACGGTGGAATAAAATCTAATTTTTTGAGACAGTATTGCTCCAAATCTGTTATAACAATATCAGCAAAAATCGGGCTTATCGGGCTGCCCATAGGACTTCCATATAGTTGTTGATAATACACTAAATCTAGTGAAATTATTATATAATTTGCAGGAATGTCACAGGTGCTAAGTTTTTTAATTAATTCGACACTATTTTTTACATAAGATATAGGTTTCTTGATACTATTTGTGATCATTTTTTCCACAATTTTGGATAGTTTATATGTGGGGCTACCAATACAAGATACAATAGGCCTTAATGGTACATCCTTCTTGTGTATCTTTGGCAGCCCATAAATTCTTTATTTACTATTATTTATTATTATTTATTATTATTTTAATTAGATGTAGTCTCCTTGTTCACTAATGTCCCAGAAGAATTGGTTCTTAAAGGTATTGAAAAAAGATACCATTTAATAAGAAAAATTCATAATGTTTCTGTACATGAATTAATTGAAGCAATTAAATTTTTGATGTGCAACACTTACTGTCAATGGGATAATAAATATTATCAACAACTATATGGAAGTCCTATGGGCAGCCCGATAAGCCCGATTTTTGCTGATATAGTTATGACAGATTTGGAGCAATACTGTCTCAAAAAATTAGATTGTATTCCACCGTTCTATTACAGATATGTGGATGATACAATTATGAGTATTCCCGAAAATAACTTAACAAATATAATTGAAGTTTTCAATAACTACCATGAGAAATTGCAGTTCACTCATGAAAAAGAGAATAATGGTTATATAAGTTTTTAGAGGTATCATTAATAAGAAATGAAAATACAAAAGTTATTACTAATTGGTATAGGTGAAAGGTACCTTCTCAGGACGATTTTTACATTTTGAATCTAGTCATACAATACAGCAGAAGCGGGCTATGGTATATACATTGGTGAACAAGGCAATTTTGTTAGCATATCAAAAATTTCATGGAACCAATCTTAAACTAGTCAAAGAATTTTTAAAAAATAATTGTTACCCAAAAAAGTTTATAAATCATAACGTAAGAAAAAGATTAGAGAAAATAAAATATAGTTCTAGTCATAACAATGCTCAAGTTAATAATAGAGTAGTAACTAATTATAAAGCAACTTTAAATATTCCTTTTATTCCTAAATTTTATGAAAAAATATCTGGTTCTATGAAAGACAAAGCTATCAAAGTTATACCTAAAATTTATAATAAAATTGATGGTGTTATTGTGAGGGGCAAAGATAAAATAGACAAATTAACTAAAACTAATGTAGTGTATAAAATAGATTGTAAAGATTGTAATGCTAGTTATGTGGGTGAAACAAAGAGACAAGTAAAATGTCGTATTAAAGAACAAAGCTAATATAAACAAAACTGAGTCGCACTATGTGATCAATGAACATATGCTCGCATATGATCATTCGTTAGATTTTGACAACGTCAAAATAGGGCTTGATACTGAAAAGAATTGGAAAAAACGAGTATTATCAGAATGATCCACATAAATCTGCAACATGATGCGATCAATTGCAAAGACGATACTAGACATCTTAGCCAACATTACAGTGACATTATCAATAGTATTAAATTAAAATCTAAATTATAATGTGTATATTTCCCCTATGACATAACCTCAAATCAATGTATATCGATCAGATGTTGGGATAAGGTGAGTGATTGATTTGCGTGTTGATCGATGCGCGTATTGTGTCTTGCACGATGCGCGACGCGGTAAATTCAAATATATATTTTTGGTTTTTTTAATTTCTTCTCATTCAGGTTCATAATTAAAAGATACTTCATTATTATAAAAATTGTTTAGTTAATCTACTATATTTAAAATTTAATAAAATACTTAACTACTTAAATTTAATTTTTTAAATTGTTATTACCAATTATTATTTGTTTTATCGGGGAAAAAAATATTTTTTTATTGAAATGGTAAATTTTAATATAGTCTTATAAAAAAAATTTTTGTGTTCTCTTGTAAATAATCATAAATAATTTATTCATTTTTATTACTTATCAGTACACATAATGTACTTAATTTGAAGTTTCGCGCCTGTGGTGAGGATGACTATGTTGTCGATCTGATTAAGATTGATCGCATAGGTGTCTCTGAAAACGGGGGACGTGATATTTCAAATTTTTCAGTATTAACCGTCTGTGATATACATTGTTAGCTTTATTTTAATATTTGACTGCCTTTTGCTTAATATGTGTGATTATGTGTTAATTTATTTGGTAATGTTCTTCAAGTATTTATTTAATTCTCAATTTTTTGTGTTGATTATGGACACAACAATAGGGGAAAGGTATGTTATATATAACCTCAATCTCTGTGCAAAAATTGTTAAACGTTTGTTATTTTCATCATTGTTTTCAATTATAGAGCGACGCATCAGAGATGCTGTTAATAATATGTGTATACCTATATATTGACGAAATAGTAAGTAACTTAGATTTATATATGTAAAAATTGTGTTTAAAAGATGTTGTAAAATGAAATCATTTTTTAATAAAAAGGTATAGCCTGATGAGGATGGAGGATATCCATCGAAACGTCGCCAAATAAATAAATATGGTATGTTCATCAATATCGAGGAAAACCTAAACTACTCCTATATAATATCAATAAATTTGTGAGTAAAAAGGAAGAAAACAAGCAGAAAGAAAAAATAGAAAATTAATAAACTCGTATATAAATTTTTCAATAATTGTATTTTATTAAATTTTGCCGAATTTTTCACAATAAATTTTTCCTGTTATTTCCTGTTGAATGATTTAATCATCCTTGCATTAACTAAAATAATTATTTATTTTGATCATTAATCATTAAATAAATTTATTTACTAGAGTATTCGATTTAATTAATATCAAAATCAAAAATACTAATTTTTCGCTATTTATTTAATACAAGAATTTTGTATATCAAATTCGTTGAAAATAAAAGAAAATATAATAAAATCATTTATCGAGCGAATCAATATTATGGTTAAGAAATCTAGCGGTAAATACAGATTTTGCGTAGATAATCGTAAAGTCAATGCTGTATCAAAACCAAATGCATACCCATTACCAAGGATGCATGATATACTGAGAAAACTGCAGAAATCTCGCTATATCAATACGCTTGACATAAGCAACGCGTACCTTCAAATACCAATGGAAGAAAAATCAAGACCAATCACAGATTTTACAGTACCAGGACGAGGGCTTTACCAATTCAAAAGAATGCCCTTCTGTCTCAGCTACGCAGGCGCTACGTTGCAACGCCTCATAGACGACGTAACTAGCCCGAATCTCGAGCCATTCGCATTCGCATACCTTGACGATATAATAATTGTCACGGAAACATTCGAAGAGCACCTACGTTGCCTCGAAGAAGTATTGCAGCGAATAAAAGACGCGGAACTAGCCATAAACCGCGAGAAGAGCGTGTTCGGACGCGACGAGGTTAAATACCTCGGCGTCTTAGTAAATCGTAATGGGCCTCGACGACAAACGATTCTTGGTACTTACATTTAGTAAAAGAAGTACAAGAAAACCCGGGGAACCACCCAACTAGAAAGGTTATAGGGGGGCAATTGTATATGTACCACCCAGACCCTAAAATCGAAGATAATATTTCCCGGGGTACGCGTGCTATTGCCTTTGGCACGAGTAAATACAACGAGCCCAAGGAAGCGGGGCTCGACTTACAAGGAGGGGTTTCACCTTCCGGAAAAAGAATTTCGTTGCAACTTTGAGAGCTGTTATCTGGTACCCAAATATGAAAGAATTCATATGAAATTCTGTCTCATAGGCTGTTTGACTAATCGTCAATAACTCGGAAAGAAATAGACGCACATACTCAAACTCAAATCCATTAAACAGTTGAGATCAAGTAGACATAGTTTAAAAAAGAAGAAGCTCATATATCTCAATTTAAATAAAAGTTATGGAAAAAATAAGAATTAGACGAAATATTAGCTTAAAAAGTCTATCAAATTTTAATACTAAATTTTCGTTAAAATTTTATCTAATTCTTGTTTTTTCCATAACTTTTATCCAAATTGAGATATTTGAGCTTCTTTTTTTTTAAACTATGTCTACTTGATCCCAACTATTTAATGGATTCGAGTTTGAGTATGTGCGTCTATTTCTTTCCGAGTTATTGGCAAGTAAATTTAAACATATCTTTTTCACGATGTTTCGATAACTACGTGTAATTTTTGTGAAACAGACTATGACATTGAATTTCATATGAATTCTTTCAAATTTGGATACCATAAAACAACTCTCAAAGTTGCAACACAATCTGTTTCCCGGAAGGTGGAACCCTTCCTTGTTAGTTGTTCGTGTAAATATCGTGCCACGAAAGAGAGGCTCCGCCGTCTCTTCTTCTGTGAACTTTCTTGGCTCTTCCCTCGATGAGAAGGCTACCTGTCCGAAAGGCGGCTAGGATGCCTAAGGCGTAGTTGGCGTTTGGGACATTGTAAGGACGCCACATCAAATGTAAGTCGGGATAATATCCCACGTTTCAATATAGCGCGATCGCGAGCGGATCACCGTTGCCATAGGGCAACGAAATCGTAAGATCGAGAGCGAGGGAGAGGGGACGACTCGACCGGCGACTTCCGTTTCTCTCACTCTAGTATTTAGAGGTAAACCTCGTTAGGCTTTCCTCGCGAGATAGCTCAGGTCGATCACGCCGAGGGGTCGACGCGAATTTATGTGAGAAACTAATCGCGAGTTCGCGTAACGTCTATACGACACAACCGCACACCTTATTGTATTTCTTTGTAACTTTCTTTAGTTGTAACCCGTTTATTCCTTGATTTCATTTAATAAATCAAACATGATTAATTCTTTAACTTGAGTCCATTTACTTTTGCATGTGTGTGTCGTGCTATCAATTGAATTCGGAATATTTTAAAACTACCTTGTAGAGGCGAGACTCACGCCGAGTAATTAGTCTCTCGAGTTCGCGTATTCGGAGGCTAAGGTAATAAAGGTAAGGCCGAGAGACAAAGACGGAGAGCGCGGTGCTCCCTGTGTCATCATCCTTGGACGGTAAGGAAAAGACGCCCGATTTAACGGAGGTACCGGTATTTCATATTGCTGCTGAGGTAAGCACATCGGTATGCGCGGGCCGCATTGACCGCATCGAGGGAGGTAGTGACCCCATACCGTGGCCCTTACGGCCATGCTTCTAATTTCGGCCTTAATTAGAGGCAGACCCCGTTACAATATATATATATAATGTTCATAGGTTATAGGTTAGAATAATACATGAATTGTTTCTCTGTAAATAACAAAGAACTTTATTATTTTTTACAATGTGACGTATACAACTACATATAATTATATTATTTCATAAATACGTAATTTTATATAAGAGGATATAGGGCATCAAAATAGATTTCTTAGAAAGATCAATGAACTATATATAAATGTAAATATCCACAAGAATATTGTCAGCTGAAATTGACTAACATGTAAATTCTTAGAATTATAGCGTGTCACGATTTAAAGCGCAAATTTAGAAATATAAAAATGCAATTGCAGTTATACTAAAAATAAATATTTTATAATTAAATGAATAATTAATTGTAAATAGAATATTATTACACAATAAAATTAATACAAATATTCAATTTAAAATGTATAAAAAAGAATTTAATTTTTAATTTTACGGCAAAACAGAAATTAATTACAAAAATTATATGTTTATGCAAAATCAGTATGCGAAGATATTTGTACATTTAAAAATAATAAAAATTATAATATATTTAATTTTGTAATTGTGTAAAAGACAAAGTGAAATTTATAAGTAGAATAAAAAACGATTGTAAGTTTAAAAAATGAATTTAAGATTATTTTTAAATGTAGAAATAATTGAGGTTATAGAATTAATAAAAAAAATTATAAAATAAAAGTAATTACAAAAATGCATAGGATATGAAAATAAATATGCAATTATTTCTTGTAAATAATTAGAATTTTAGATAATATTACATGTATATAGAAACAAGAAAGAAAATATGATTTAAAATAAAAAATCAAAATACGAAATTAATGTAAAATATGACGAAAAATGGTTATAAAGGACTTGTACTAATGAGGTAAAAATAGTATATAAAGGACGGAAATTTATATACAACATTCATTGATAGATAAGCCTTCGTAGCATTTACATTAGATTTCATAGTTTTATTAGTACAAGTCCTTTTATTATAAGGATTTGTAATGAAATTAAATAAATAAATATTGTAAATATATATATAAAATTTATAGTTATTCATTTAAGTATTATTAAATCACACACTACCATTTCTATGGCCCAATGCGTGGTGATAGAAATGTGTATAATACATACAAAATATATATAATTAATATACTCAAATACACACTCCAGTTATAATAGCCAATGTGTGCTAATATAATGTGTCTCAATTTACACATAAAACCCGGATTAATAAGTCTGCAACAAGATATAGATGCAAAGATGGTTTCGTACCTAACTTACATCTAATCTAATAACAAGCAGCAAAATCTATAGTAACGGTAAAACCCAAAGAAAGGTTGGCACGTCACAACAAAATATAATTACATACTTAATAAATAATGTTTATTTACCTGTAAATAACAAAGAAACAACATTCAATGTTATTATTCACAAGGTTGTCTTTAGATTACTTTTATAAAGTTTTATTCGTTGTTTTCGGTATATCTTTATTAACCGAACTGATTGACACGTGCCAATTCTTATCTGCAAATTTTACCTGTCGGTATATTAAAAGATCTGCTTTACCGACCTACACGCGCGCAATTCAAATAGACTAAGGATGTTTTCCTTACATCTCCCCTCCTGGAGACATTTTCGGTACAAAAAGTTGGTATAACTAATAATAATTACAAAATAATATAGACTATTATGTACTACCACTTAGTAGTTACCACCTTTGAGTTAAGGAGATGGAGTTAATTTTGAAATATGGAATAAATTTGATTCTAACTTTTTGTGTCCTGTATTAACTTTATACATTGAGTTTGATATGTTCTTTAAAATCTTGTATGGCCCGATTCTTAGCATATCCAATTTTTTTCGGTTCATTCGGTTACTATTTTCAATGTATACTAAATCTCCTAACATAAATTCGTGTTCTTTTCTATTTTTGTCATATAATTTCTTATTATATTCATGATATTTTATACTGTTTTTAAATGCAGTTTCTCTATCGTTTTCCAGTTGATTATAATCTCTATTCTTTTTTAGTTCATTTGGTAGTGCTGATGTATCTTCACCATTTAATAAATATTTCGGACTAAATTTTGTTACCGTGTGCTCGGTCTCATTGTATTGGTTTATGCAATTTCTTGCTATAGTTGTCCATCCACACTTCTTTTTTTCTTCGTTTATCGCACATCTTATTTTATTTACTAAAGTTTGGTTAAGTCTTTCGTTTAGACCGTTCGAAAATAGTGCATTAATTCCTGTAAAGATCATTGTAACCCCTTTTTCTTCTAAGAAATTTTTGAATTCTTTAGAATTTATACCTGGATATTGATCTGTTAGAAGTATTTGAATATTATGGTCTCGTAGTACATTTTCTGTTAATTTAATGAAATCATTTGCATTTTGTGTTTTTGATGTCAATATGCAAGCATATCTTGTAAAGTGATCTACTAAGAGATGTAAATATTTTTTTGTAGATCTTAAGCCACCGAATCCACCTATTGTATCGATAGAGATATTTCAAAAGGTTTTTTTGCGGGGCCAAGGTGTGACATTAACCCAATTTTGTCTTGCCTTCTTGACTTATTTTGTATACATACTTCGCAACATCTACAGGCTTTCTTTATATTTTCAGATATATTTGTTGCTGTATAATACGGCAGTATCTTATTTTTCATTTGGTTTATTCCAATATGACAAAATTTCTTATGCGTGTCTTTTATTAATTGTTTACTAAATTCTTCTTATAAGAAAATTTTATCTTTGTTTCTTGATTTTTTATAATACAAATTATTTTTATACTTTAGTTTGTCCTTGTTGGATTCTACCTCTTTATTTTTTTTTTGATTCTCTAAAATATCTTCTAAACTAATTAAGATTACAATCTTCAATTTATCCTCTTCGTCTTCTTCAGACTCTAATACTGGATTTCTGCTTAAGCAGTCTGCTTCTAAATTATCTTTACCTGGACGGTATATTATTTCGAAATCAAACTGTGATAAATAATAGGTAAGATTGCCTAGCTCTTCATCTGTTCTCGCTTTTATATTCATTTTTTCTAATGGTTTATGATCTGAAAATAATTTAAAATGTTTGCCTATAAGCCAGTGTTGCCAATACTTTACTGTTTCTTTTATTGCTATACATTCTAAGTAAATTGCTTTTTTTCTTTTCTGTAATTCATTCAGTTTTTTTGAAAAGTATGCTACTGGTTTTTCAGTTATTGGATTCTCGTCTAATTGTGGTTGTTTTAATATTGCACCTATACCTTTTAAACTTGCATCTGTGTATATGTGTATTGGTAAGTCTGGATCAAATATAGTTAATACTGGTTGAGTGCAAAGGAAATTTTTCATGTATTCGAAGGCTTCTTGACATTCTTTTGACCAAACAAATTTTTGATTTTTTCTTAATAGGTTATGCAGCGGTTCTAAAATTAGAGAAGTTTTTGGTACATATTCGTTATAAAAGTTGATTTTTCCTAGAAATTGTCGAACATTTTTCTTATTTTCTGGGACCGGAAAGTTTCTTATGGAAATTAAATTATCTTTTATCGGAGTAATTGAGTTATGTTTAATTATATGTCCTAAGTATTGCAAGAGTCCAGTGCAAATGTGCACTTTGACAGTTTCAATCGGAATCCTTCCTTCATAATTGCATCTAATAGTTTTGATAGATGGTCTACATGTTCTTTGAAAGATTTTGAAAATATTAATATGTCATCTATGTAATTTTACTGTAAAATTTGATAAATTATTTTTTCTTATTATATTGCTTAAAATTTTTTGGAAGATAGCTAGTGATGTTTTTAAACCAAATGGTAAACAGGTCCATTGAAAATGACCTTCTTGGGTCACAAAGCCTATTTTTCTTCTGTCTTCAATTCGTAAAGGGATAGACCAAAATGCTGAATTTATATCTAGTTTTGAAAAAAATCTGCAACTTCTTGTCTTTATTACTAGGTCTTCAATCAGTGGAAACGGTTGTGATTGAGGAATTATGATTATATTTAAATCTCTAAAATCTGTGCATAATCTAGATTTTTTATTTTCATCTCTTTTATAAGCTAACGTTACTGGAGCAGCAAATGGGCTGTATGATTCTTCTATTAGGTTTTTTTTGAGTAATTGTGAAATTTGTTCTTCTATTTCTTTTTTATCTTCGATTGTACATTTATATGGTCTTTTACTACAGTATTTATCTATTGTCAAATCTATTCTAGCTTCGTAATCTTTTACAGTACCTATATCATATTTATCTTTTGCAAATATACTTTTATATTTGTCTATTAGATTCTTTATTATTTTTTCTTCCTCACGTTTTAAGTGGTTTGTTGAAACGTTGAAGGTGCTTATTTCAATGTGTTCATTAAAACTGATTTGATACTCATTTATTATATCATTAGATTCGGAATGTTTTTGTTCTATCTCTAATTTTTCATTTTGTATCAGTCTGAATTTCTTTATACAATCTAATCCTATTAGAAAGTCATGTTTGAAATTTTTATTGTTTATTATGAACACATTCATGTGATCCTCTATATTTATAGAATCTTTATTTTTATTTTTATTAATCCATCTGTTTTATACACACCATTAATTGTTCTCAAATTTGTTTTTTCTTTTTTTATATCATTATTTGTAGATTTTAAATTTAGTAATTTTGTATTTATTAATGTAACATTTGATCCTGGATCATAGATAGCAGATATTTTTAAAATATCATTTAATTTTATTAAGAGTTCAATCAATGGTGGTATTATTAGTTTTTTGGATTTTCATCACTTAGTTCTACGTCTAAAGTTAAATTATTTACTTGTTTGACTTTATTAATTCTATTTTCTTGATCTTTAAACCAGCATTCAGTTTCAGAATGAAAACGTGTTCCTTTTTCTTTTTCTTTACATATTTTGCAAGGTGTTTTTTCCCTTTTCTCTTTTGTGTTTGGTTTATTCTTTTTCATATCTAAATTTTTTTTGTACATTAAATGTTCTAATTTATTTATTTCATTATGTAGGTCTTCAGTTTTTGTTAATTTTTCTCTATCAATTTTATCAATTATATAATTTGGCAGACCTATAGCAATCAGATCTATCAACGTTTCATTGTCAATAGTTTTTCTTACTAGCAATAAAATTTTTTCTTTTTTTATAGAGTATTCTAACAATGAACCTGTCTGATATTTAAATGCTAATGCATATTTTATTTGAGACCATCCTTTACTGGCAAACGTATTACAAAAATTTTGTTTCCACTCTTCCCAATTTGCTTCAATTGTAAGCTTGAGAAGTGTACAACTATACCAATCTGCGGCCCCCTTTTCCATAAAAGATTTTAAAATTTCAATTTTTTTGTTATCAATGTTTAAATCAAACCGTTCACATTCTTTTTCAAATTCAATCATCCATTGATTCGCATTCGAGTTTTTACCATCAAATTTTTCAATTGTAAATTCTTTAGCTAATTTTCCAATGTTTATTTTTTCCGATTTTTCTTCGCTTTTTTCAAGTAATTTCTGTAATAGTTGTACTAATGGTATTTCTGCTGCATTCGCTGTCACGTCACTAGTATTTTTGTTTTCAATCAATTCTTCTAAATATTCATCGTTAAATTGTACATTTCCTTCTTTATCAAAATAAGTATTTTTTAATTCTTCAGTTAAAGTAATCCATACTTGTCTCATTTGGTGTCTTTGTTTTAATGCTTTCTTTACCTTATTAAACGTAGGCGTTTTAGCAAGCTCCTCGTGGTAGATTGCATTCATGTAAACATGTGGAATTCTATACACACGACCGCCTGGCGTGGTGAGTCTGGTTACACATAATATGTTGCATTTTCCATCCGAGACTTTTAGCAACGTAAACTTAAATTGCAACTTGTCCATTGTGATTTTCAACGAGAAAGTTGTTTTATAATGTTCATAGGTTATAGGTTAGAATAATACATGAATTGTTTCTCTGTAAATAACAAAGAATTTTATTATTTTATACAAAATATAATTACATACTTAATAAATAATGTTTATTTACCTGTAAATAACAAAGAAACAACATTCAATGCTTTATTCACAAGGTTGTCTTTAGATTACTTTTATAAAGTTTTATTCATTGTTTTCGGTATATCTTTATTAACCGAACTGATTGACACGTGCCAATTCTTATCTGCAAATTTTACCTGTCGGTATATTAAAAGATCTGATTTACCGACCTATACGCGCGCAATTCAAATAGACTAAGGATGTTTTCCTTACATATATATATATATATATATATATATATATGGGGTATTCCACGTGAAGTGGTCCGATCAAAATTTTAAAATGCACCAAATTTTGGGTACACATTGCAAATGGTTTTCAGAATAGAGAAAAAATTTTTAGGTACCGGAATCTATTTGCTCAAAAGTTATTCTAACCTCAAAAAGTGAATTTTTTCTAGTTTTTTTCAACACCAGCTGGGTTTACCGCTATTTAACTCAAAATCTATCAACTTTTACTATAAAACATTATATATAACATTCGTTGCTAACTATGTCTAGAATTTATCCTTCTGGGATAGAATTTCTAATCTCAAGGTTAATGTTACATAAACTACATGTCAATATTCAACTTAAAAATAGTGTAATTGCGCCACAATTGATTTTTTTATCCAAAAGTCTAAAAAAAAGCTTGAAGCAATACCTTTCAAATGGTCTGTAGCATTTTTGGGGCCTTCAATTCTGTAAAAAGTTATGATAATTTAAAGAAAGACGTAAAATTCACAAAAATTAACATGGTAATTCCCATTTAAATTTTTAAAAAAATTTCGAGTTTCTTTAAATTATCATAACTTTTTACAGAATTGAAGGCCCCAAAAATGCTACAGACCATTTGAAAGGTATTGCTTCAAGCTTTTTTTTAGACTTTTGGATAAAAAAATCAATTGTGGCACACTTACACTATTTTTAAGTTGAATATTGACATGTAGTTTATGTAACATTAACCTTGAGATTAGAAATTCTATCCCAGAAGGATAAATTCTAGACATAGTTAGCAACGAATGTCATACATAATGTTTTATAGTAAATTTGATAGATTTTGAGTTAAATAGCGGTAAACCCAGCTGGTGTTGAAAAAAACTAGAAAAAATTCACTTTTTGAGGTTAGAATAACTTTTGAGCAAGTAGATTCCGGTACCTGAAAATTTTTTTCTGTATTCTGAAAAACATTTGCAATGTGTACCCAAAATTTGGTGCATTTTAAAATTTTGATCGGACCACTTCACGTGGAATACCCCATATATATAATAGATATATATTATAGAAGATATCTCTTTTTTTCCAAAACACAAGCTATCGACACATATATTCGACTATCTAATCCCAGGTAGCACTGTCCGTCTTGGAGACGTTTTTAAAACGTTATTAAGCATTTTAAGCGATTTAAAAACATCTAGAAACTTCTTTAAGACATTTTGTGCTGACTGGGATACTCTACTCTCGAGATCTGATACTAGACTATAAATTCCTTCCCGGAAATCACCCTCTGTAACCGAAAAATTAAATATTATCGATCTCTGTTCTACATGTCCGGTATTTCTATCTCTCTCTCGCGCCACCTACAGGAGATAAGTCACTATTTGACTTATCTCCATGTAGTTACATGTAATTACTAGTCCCCACTAGTATCAATGTTGACCATTGATACCATTGAAATTATTATAGAAAGCTTCGGTCGTTTATACAAGCACCACTGGAGATTGTATTTTCAACACGTGCTTTCTTTAGAAAGACATCGTATGACCTCCGTAGCTGATTAGCACCAGTTGGGAGAATAAAAAGAGCGACATTAAAATAATAATAAAAAAAATTTAGCGAAAACTGAACAGAACAAATTTTATCGATATTTTAATTGTATGTAGGGTTCAGAAAATGGTAATTTTTAATATTTTTTTATAAAAGAAAGAATAAATTTTTGAAAAAATCCTGGACGCCATGCTCTTAGGCGTGTTTTAAACAATATACTCCAATTTTTTCAGATTTTAAAATCTGTAATTTAATTCTGATTTTTGCGTTCAAATTTCACGCTTTTTTCGATTAATAATTACCGACCAAAAATTGTTTATTTAATTATCATTAACACATTTATTTTTTCTTAAAAAATGAAAACGTCATGCCCTCGCTTTTGTTTTAAACTGCCCATGTAAATTTTTTCAAATTTTTAATTCAATGTTTCCAACATAATTCTTATGTTAAAATGTGTAGATCCCTCTAACTTGGGTCCGACATACCGTTAAGCTAAATTTCTTCTAATCTTAATTTGGCTATTACTTTGCTCCATTCTAACGGATTCAACCGTATTTTTTAAATTCTATCGATATTTTCTTTCAGTTTTTCATTACACTTTATTTTGAATATTAGTATCTGATTCTTTAGAAGTTACAAGCGTTTAAATTGAATCATTTCGTATCCAAATTTTACTTTAGTAGCTTATAACTTTTAAGAAAACGATTGTTAGGGTCTACTGTGGCGCTTGCCTTCTGTATATTTTTATATTAGAAAACATATCCTACAAGCTGGGTACGATCCATTTCCCAAACATTAGATAGTCCTTTGTGAGTTTAAAGTCAATATTATTAAAAAAACTTACTATCAAGAAAAAAAAGGAAAATTCAATTTTCCAAAGACGAGATGATATACTATTATCTGCAAAAATTTTTAATTGGCATGAAACCGTTGCTATATTACAGTTGAATGTCTTCGAAGCGAAAAGCATGTATATTATGGGCAACTAATTTAGACACTGTGTCGACTAGAAGGAGAATTAAAAAGTATTCTTAATGTTTCTTTAATATTTTTACATTCTATGGTCGAAAATTTAATATAAAAGTTATGTGAGGTTTAGGGACATATTAAGTTTTAAATCAAATTAAAGATCTTTAGTGTCAATAGAAGCTATATTTGCTACATGTTTTCCAGAAATGAAACTCAGTTGATTACCTAATTATAAATAAAAGAAAATAATTTCTTTAATTAAAAACCTGTGTGAAAATGTATTCTACACACATTTCGATTTAAATATACGTTCTGCTGGACATTATTTGCCTGTAATAAACAAAAAATCCTCTGATAGAATGGAAATATTAAAAATAGAATAAGAACTTTTATAGAAGAGTTAAACTTGTACCAATTACTCTACTTTTTCTTTTAAATTATATCCGCATGTAAAATCTCTATTTCTCAAATACAACACAAGCTTATGATTCTCAACAGTCTGTGAAAGATTATTCTTGATAGGAAGCTTTATTATTTTGTCATTGTATATAAAATTAAACTAAAATGTAATAAAAATTATGGGTAAAATTACATAATAATTGTAAAAATTATTTAATTATAATTCTATAAAACCTAACTAATCAATTTATTTATATGAATTATAAATATAAATCAAATTATATAAAAATCAAAATCTTTGTCTATTTTTATTATTATATTGCATTCTAAATGCTACAAATATCAATAATTTTCTAGTTTAATTCAGATCATGTTATACATAAATATATTCTTTATATACTGTTTTGACAATTAATGTTAAAATCTTCTTAAAAATTTAAGTTACAATTATATAATATATTAAATACTAATTTGTTTGTAAATTTTAATAAATCAAATGGCAAAAATTCAAAATACTAATATTTGAATAACTGATTGCTTAAATTTTGCTTTACTGTATTAAATGAATTAGTGTAATTGTGACAAACTTTAATAATCGATATAGCAAAAATAATTTTTTTTTAAATATGTTTCTCATAATTTTGATTTCTAATAATCAGTGTAGTAAAATTTAACTTTCTGGTTTGTAAACAACTGCTGCCAACGTAGTAAATATATTGCGCGAATTGCGCGATCGACAAAGGAATGTTCAATTGTCCGCGCAAGCGAACGCAAAAACAGTTGCGTTTAAGTATTTTCGAAGCATGAATTAGTTTGTTAACGTAAGTCATTTTAAAAGTGTAGTAAAAGATTTACGTATTCCGCCGCCTAAAAGTTACATCGAAAATTAGATGAAAGGGCTATGCACACGGCGACTCTGCAAGAGTTAGGTTAGGATAACCCTTATTGACCGACTAGTATCAATCTAAATAACTGCAACGTATATAGATTGGGCATACCACGTTCCTGCGTAAGTATATGAAATGGTTGCATTTAAGTATTTTTGAAGTACGAATGAATTTGTCAACGTAAGTCATTTTTAAAGTGTAGTAAAAGATTTACGTATTTGGACGCCTAAAAGTTATATCGAAAATTGGATGAAAGGGCTATGCACACGGCGACTCTGCAAGAGTTAGGTTAGGATAACCTCTTATTGACCGGCTGGAATCGATCTAAATAACTGCAACGTATAGATTGGGCATACCACGTTCCTGTGTAAGTATAAGAATTTCATTTACTTATTAGATACCCAAAGTATTTTATGTTTGAAGTTATATACGATATTTGTAAAAAATGCTTTTTACAAAAGTTATTTCAATTTATTTAAATAGTTCAGCCATGGAGGATCATATACAGCAGGTAAGCTGCAAATAGTTTGATGTAATCTACAAATGTGCCACAATAAATATGTTCACATACACTCATTTGAAATGAATGTAACGTAGGTTACTTATAGAAATAGTATCCTCGAGGCAATCGTTAAATTTCCCCAGCATTTCCTTTCTGTTTTAAAAAAAGTTATACCTTGTTTTAATTTTTTATTTAGTATTTTTTTACGTCATTATTAAATTTGATTTTAGTGTAATAATTCTGAAAAAGAAGGCATTGAAGAAGAAGCGAATTTTTTATTACTGGAGGAAGATTTGTACGTATATTCAGAGGAGTCTATACAATGTAATGCAAATGCAGAAGGTGTGTACATTGTTTCATATTAATGATCCACGCAAATAATAAGGCAACTAAGATTGAGTGTATATCAAAGCTATTTTTTTCTGTATCAGGCGATGAAGTTAGAAAAACATGCGACAACCAACCAATAACTGAAAGAAATTCTGGTATTAGTACAACAGAAGCATTTATAAGTACTGTAAGTATTCTTATAATTGTGCTATATTTTTATTCAACTTTTATACAAGTTAATTCGTTAAATGAAATTATATTGATCATCAATAATTATTAAAAACGAATTTTGATCAACTTTATGTTAATTATTAAATTTTCTATTTAAATACAAAAATTAGAGCTATTGAATTTTCTATTAAATTTTATTAAGTAGCAGTTAAAAAATATAACCATATTTTAATATTTTAATATTTTTTGTGCGAATAATTTTAAATATGCAGGGATTGTTGGAATATTTGAAGAAGAAATCCATTGGTAAAGAAATTTTAAAGGCTTGCGCAAAATGCCAAAAGGATAAAACTTTGCTTCCCAAAACAGTTAGGTCTAAACTTTGCAGGCTTGTCATTGAAAGAGAAAAGGATTGGCAGCTAAGGGCTGTAAATGAAACGAATAAACTCGAGTCTTTTGTGTAAGTAGACATTTAATCAAATTTAAGATTTTTAAAAATTATTTTACAATTATTGAAATTAATTTTTTTATTTTAGAATCACAAAAGAAATGTTTATAACTTTATCAAACGAAATTGCCTATTCATTCAAAGGAGAAAATCCAGCTACTGACTACACGCCATTTATCAAAGAAGGTGACTTTATTGTATACGCTAAGGGAAAATTATGGAATAATTACAATTATACGAAAGATTGTCTGCGGCAGGCCGATTTGTTGAAGACAAGAGAATTAAAAAGACCGTTGTATACTGCTACTGAAAAGGGTTCGTCTTATTTTATTAAATATAATACTAATAACAATAATCATAATATTCAAAAGGTTTAATTACTTAAGATTTCAATCGATTAAATTGGTTATCGTCACACGTCGAACCATGGCATGAGGTAGAGAGTGCATGGGAGCATACTTTTGAAGCACGACAAGAATTTCTTAAAAATCAGTCCACGTCTGTACAAGACTATATTGGTAAATTTGAATGTCTTAAAATTCAACGTGGGAAGCAAATGGTAAAGACATTAAATCATTTTTTACTATATCTGAGGATATATTTATGTTTACACTAAACATAGTTTATAGTACATTTCTGAGTTTTCGAAATTATACCCGGAAGTAAAGTACCTTGCACATGAACAGTGGAACGTGGTCCCTGTTAAAAAAATTCACGCTGATTCAGTACTGATTTCATATTGAAATCAATATGAAATCATCATTGCATCAATATAACATCATCACCGAATCAGAGTAAAATCAGTACTGAATCTGCAGTAACTTTTTCCCAAAACGCAGAATTGAATTGGTACAGAATCAGTGCAAAATCAGGATTGAATCAGTACAAAATCGGTATTGAATGTTTACTGAATCTGCGATGAATCAGAGTTACACGCAGAGTAATAAAACAATAAAAGTTCATTTATATGTGATTAATAAAAGTGATTAATCACATACCGTAACACGTGTTTAATCACATGATTTTTTACATGTTAAATAACGTGATTATTTCGTTGTAAATTTCCAAGAGAAAAGTATGTAGTATAATTCTCTAAAAAAAATTAGGTAAAAACAAATAAAATCGTCAACATAAAATAGATAAAAAAAAGTATTACACATTTTTCTGTTTATGTTAGTTATTCACCCATCCACTTATTAACCGCGGTCAATGCTGCTTAACTTTCAGGATCAATCATTTCTCAGTATATTCTCAATGCTACATTCACAAACAGTTACAAAGATAATAAAAACATATTTGTAGACATCTCAAAAAGCCCAATTAGAATTTATTTTAATGGTATTAATTTTAATGGAATAAACATATTTTTAAAAATGTGGACAATTTCATACAAGTTAAAATTTTAATGCACACATCGGTACCATATTAGAAAAACAATATATATTTAGTAAAATATTGAAGCAAATTCATATTAATTGTAACTAGGTTTTTTGAAACGTCTACAAATATGTTTTCATTATTTTCGTAACTGTTTGTGAATGTAGCAGCTAGAAGATAGTAAATCAAACAATAAAAATACTAAAATCAGTATGCATGGAAGTAATAACATATGTTATTATAATGAAAACATATTTGTTAGACGTTTCAAAAAACCTAGTTACAATTAATATGAATTTGCTTCAATATTTTACTAAATATATATTGTTTTTCTAATATGGTACCGATGTGTGCATTAAAATTTTAATTTGTATGAAATTGTCCACATTTTTAAAAATATGTTTATTCCATTAAAATTAATACCATTAAAATAAATTCTAATTGGGCTTTTTGAGATGTCTACAAATATGTTTTTATTATCTTTGTAACTGTTTGTGAATGTAGCATTGAGAATAGACTGAGAAATGATTGATCCTGAAAGTTAAGCAGCATTGACCGCGGTTAATAAGTGGATGGGTGAATAACTAACATAAACAGAAAAATGTGTAATACTTTTTTTATCTATTTTATGTTTTTTTGACAATTTTATTTGTTTTTACCTAATTCTTTTTAGAGAATTATACTACATACTTTTCTCTTGGAAATTTACAACGAAATAATCACGTTATTTAACGTGTAAAAAATCATGTGATTAAACACGTGTTACGGTATGTGATTAATCACTTTTATTAATCACATATAAATGAACTTTTATTGTTTTATTACTCTGCGTGTAACTCTGATTCATCGCAGATTCAGTAAACATTCAATACCGATTTTGTACTGATTCAATCCTGATTTTGCACTGATTCTGTACCAATTCCATTCTGCGTTTTGGGAAAAAGTTACTGCTGATTCAGTACTGATTTTACTCTGATTCGGTGATGATGTTATATTGATGCAATGATGATTTCATATTGATTTCAATATGAAATCAGTACTGAATCAGCGTGAATTAAGAGGATGTCTAAAAAAACATTACAGTTCATTGAAGCTTACGTCTATTCTGGATATGGTATTGGTTCAAACCTTGCTTTCTGATGATTTAACTGAAGGTACATTCGATATTTATTAGTTAACAAAATGCATTTACATTATTATTTTTTTAACGATTTATATAACAATATGTACATATATTTTTTAGAGAAAGAAAACTTTCTTACACTCTACTTATTACCATCAAAAGGCGCGATAGCGCCTGACGCAAGTGTAGGCGCGAGAGCCATTATATACAGCTAACTAGCCCCCCAGATTTTTACTTTTCTAACCGCTGCATTATTACATTATGTATGTGTGCTATTGACCACGCATTACGTTCCTTATTTATTAATCTTTACTGTACAACAAGTTTTACACGAATTCATTTACGCACAATCAAGAAAATCAATGCCAAAGATATTGCTTGCTGATTTCCTTTCCTCAATTTTCGTCTTCTCCCTTTTGATATATATAGTCAACTTCAAACAAAATGAGATAGAGATAGTATAGGAAAGGCATGAGATAGAAAGAAAAACAATGCTTTCCAGCCCGTGAGAGAGCGCGTACAGAAGTAAAAACTTATAGAAGAAGTTCAAACGTGGCCACGAGAGGGAGCTAGTTTCAGGTGAATACTTTTGTCACAGTTGAATCATCTGGCTGATTTTGTGTGAAAAGTTATGAATTAAAATTATTAATTTACGTAATTATTTCCAATACCTCACATTATTCCGTTTCGGTATTTTTTATTGTAGTGCAATGCAGATACTATTGCAAGGTGAAGATTTCATATTCGCCCATATCCTATACTAGTATGTCGACCTTTGACATCTCGACGAGAGAAAGAGTGAGAGAGAGAGAGAGAGAGAGAGAGAGAGAGAGAGAGAGAGAGAGAGAGAGAGAGAGAGAGAGAGAGAGAGAGAGAGAGAGAGCAAGACAAACATTGATAAAATTCTAACCATGAAAACAATGTTTTCATTTCCATGCAAGCGATGGTATAACTTTTTTTAATCTTAAAGTATAATATTAATAAGAATTGCACAAAAAATAAATGTATATTATTACATTATTTTAATTATATTTATTATATTATTAATTCATTTTATTTGTATAATTTGATGTGTTTGCTTTAAGTTTATATTATTTGAAGGGACTTATGCTTGTATTTTTATAATGAATCCCTCATGATATCTCAATGTTTTCCACATTGACCAAAATAATTTAAAAAACAATAGATTTTAATTAAGTGGATGCTTGATCGTTCTCTATCCTAATTAAAATTACTGAATAATCATTTTATTTTCTATATAAAGCCAATATATGTGTTCGATACTTTGCCAAGTACATAATATTTAATAATTATATGGACTATAACATATGTAGTATGATATTCTTTCCAACGTTAAGTGAAATGATTGCTTAATAGTATTATATGTACTGACTTAAATAATTTAAAAGAATGTTGATAAGTTATTGTTCTCTTTACATATATTTATTGAATACCTTTTTTAATATTTAAATAAAATCAATGTGTCAGTTGTTTGGTAAGTGTAAAAGGCATTTAATAATTTTGTAACTTTCACATGCCTATAAAATGTTTGATAGTGACACTAACTAACATATATAGTTAAGTAATTAAATAGAATTTCTTGTGTTGTACTAAAATTATAATATTAAATTGTACTGTTGTCATTAATTATTATAGTAACCCAATAATATAGAATTTAATTTGTTACAAATAAATTTAGCTTAATTAAAACTATAAGTGTATCATATTAAATTCACTGAATAAGAAAGGGTTATTTTTAAAGTATATTAATTTTAAGCAAATAACGTCTCTGAAATGAAAAATTATTAGTATAAAGTAAAATTAAAGCAAATTTGCTGTGAGGAACATTTTACCTTGTAAATATTATATGCTATATCACCAATGAAACAATATAAATTATTATTTTAATCTAATACAGTTCCTAACATAGAGAACCCAGTATACTGCCTTGCGCTATTTTTTTAAATACAAGTTTTTATTAGTAGTTCTGTAAAATAATTATTATACCACTTCACTATGTATTTATAAAGATTCTACATAATTTTACCAATTAATTCATGTGCTTTAAAGATATATTTATTAATAATGAATTATAAATAATGAACAAAATACTTAAAAGTAACTGACAAACAAGACTCGTATAAAGCACAGTTGTAACTTTATAATGTATAATCTTGTTAATTGTAATTTTGACATACTTAATGATGTCCCATAATATTTTTTTCAAAACTTTATGTAATTTGCAGAATAAAGGTATTATACGTATAAAAGTTGACAATTTATATAAATGATTAAATATTTAGATTTCTTAAATATGCATGAATGTATTAGAGTAAAATTTATTGTACATTGCAGATAAATAAATAGAAATTTATTATTTCACTTAAGTAAGTATTTATAAACAATCTACATGATTTTACCAATTAATTAGTGTATTTTAAAAAATATATTTAATAATAATGAATTATAAATAATGAACAAAATACTTAAAAGTAATTGACAAACAAGACTCATATGAAGCACACTTGTAACTTTATAATGTATAATCTTATTAATTCTAATTTTGACATGCTTAATGATGTCTCATAATATTTTTTTGAAAACTTTATGGAATTTGCAGAATAAAGGTATTATAAAAGTTGACAATTTATAAACGATTAAAAATTTAGATTTTTTAAATATGCATGAATGTATTAGAGTAAAATTTATTGCACATTGCAGATAAATAAATAGAAAAAGTAATGCTTATCAAATTACACAAATTAATAAAGTAATAATGCAGACTTTTATGAAAAGTAAAAATTAGAGAGCTATACTTGAGTGAAATACAGCATTTTAACACAATGAACTTTAAAATAAATTTGCAAACGTTCTTTTTGGATTTAACATGTATAACAAAAAAATCAATGGGAATTGTGCTACATACAAATAGTCTGGGGACTGAATGGGGGAAGGAGGTCATTGGAGGCCACAAATTTTGTTTTTATTTTTGGACAAAAAATTACCATTTTTAATTGTTTTTATTTTGTTGTACATTCATGTAATTGCCATTTGAATACAAATTACTTATCAAAAACACCTTCCAAGAAGGTGTCAAAACCCGCAAGTATTTTGTGTTAACACCTATTTTATATGTAACTTATATTTAACATTTTATATATATAAAGTTTCTGCAATTAAAAGTACTTAAATCAAAGCGGTATAATCGACAAGTATTTTGTAACAATGGCCAAAAAGAGCTAAAAATCTGTACATATTATTTTTAGAAAGTGTTTAATTTATAATTTTTGTAATTCGCACGTATGGGTGGATTCCAAACATATTTTCAAAATACTTATCCGGTAGTTAAATTAAAGAATTACTTAGTCCATTTTTTTAAAACCTTCAAGACGGCATAAATCCGCATAAGTATGGGTATTTTCCAATCACGGTTTTTAAATTTTTTTTCAATATTTCACATTTTTGCTAAAAATAATTTTTTTTTATAAATAAAATTTATCTAATAAATAACTTTAATTATTACTCCCAGCTTTTGTCTGTTTCTTTAAATTTTAATTAAATATTTTTTTTTATATTTCAAATCTCCATATATGAAGCTTATGCAATTGAAAGGACTGAAATCAAACTGGAATCGACAAGTATTTTGAATCTAACTCCCATATTTTCTCTACTTATTTATATTTTATTACACCTTTTTTATATATTCCATAATAGTTTTCTGCAATTGAAAACATTGAAATCAAAAACACCTTCCAAGAAGGTGTCAAAACCCGCAAGTATTTTGTGTTGACACCTTTTTTATATGTAACTTATACTCCAAAAAGTTTCTGCAACAGAAAGTACTGAAATCAAAGCGGAATAATCGACAAGTATTTTTACCATACCATACACTGAATTTTTTTTAATTAAACTTTTATATATTTTGCTTAAACTCTATAAAAAGTTTTAATTAATTTCCACAAAACTGATAAAAGGAAACTTCTTTTTTTTTAATTTTCTTTAAATAAACAATGCCTATCCTTCCAGTGCTTTACATCAGTAGATAAACAATTTTATAGAATAATAACCTTTTTTATATGTAACTTATATTCCATAATAGTTTTCTGCAATTGAAAGTACTGAAATCAAAAACACCTTCCAAGAAGGTGTCAAAACCCGCAAGTATTGTTATTCTAATCAAACTTTGAAAATTGTTATCTGATAAATAAATAATTTTAATTCTAACTCCCTTATTTTATCTATTTCTTTGAATTTTAATTAAACATTTTTTTTAATCTTACAAAAATTACATATAAAAAGTTTCTGCAATTGAAAGCACTGAAATCAAACTGTAATCGACAAGTATTTTGAATCATGCAAAAATGTCTGCCAATCTGAATACAGATTTTTTTTAGTAAAAGTATCTTATACTTTTACTTTTCATTTCTGGCCCTGCCATGTCTTACAGTAATAAATAAATAATATTCTAATGATGTTAATTTGTGGAAAATTAATTTCTGCAAAACTAATAAAATGGACATTTCTTCTTTTTTATTCTTTTAAATAAAATAATACTTGCACCACCGTTGGTTAATAGGTGTTACCTTTTCATATAGGTGTTAATTCTGACTATATTAACTGATGTTACATTTTATGAATCAAGGGGCGCGTGCCGCGCACCCGAGGCAAGTATCATCATACATCTTAGCTATTATCTTATTTTAAAATTTAAGGGGCTTAATATATTATGCAAAGCGACTTGTGGCATATTATTAAATAGTGTAAAGACCCATCCACGCGTGGAAACAAGACTGTATACTATAAACCAATAATTTATTATTAATAAAATACTTTGTGGTGCAAGTATTATTTTATTTAAAAGAATAAAAAAGAAGAAATGTCCATTTTATTAGTTTTGCAGAAATTAATTTTCCACAAATTAACATCATTAGAATATTATTTATTTATTACTGTAAGACATGGCAGGGCCAGAAATGAAAAGTAAAAGTATAAGATACTTTTACTAAAAAAAATCTGTATTCAGATTGGCAGACATTTTTGCATGATTCAAAATACTTGTCGATTACAGTTTGATTTCAGTGCTTTCAATTGCAGAAACTTTTTATATGTAATTTTTGTAAGATTAAAAAAAATGTTTAATTAAAATTCAAAGAAATAGATAAAATAAGGGAGTTAGAATTAAAATTATTTATTTATCAGATAACAATTTTCAAAGTTTGATTAGAATAACAATACTTGCGGGTTTTGACACCTTCTTGGAAGGTGTTTTTGATTTCAGTACTTTCAATTGCAGAAAACTATTATGGAATATAAGTTACATATAAAAAAGGTTATTATTCTATAAAATTGTTTATCTACTGATGTAAAGCACTGGAAGGATAGGCATTGTTTATTTAAAGAAAATTAAAAAAAAAGAAGTTTCCTTTTATCAGTTTTGTGGAAATTAATTAAAACTTTTTATAGAGTTTAAGCAAAATATATAAAAGTTTAATTAAAAAAAATTCAGTGTATGGTATGGTAAAAAATACTTGTCGATTATTCCGCTTTGATTTCAGTACTTTCTGTTGCAGAAACTTTTTGGAGTATAAGTTACATATAAAAAAGGTGTCAACACAAAATACTTGCGGGTTTTGACACCTTCTTGGAAGGTGTTTTTGATTTCAGTGTTTTCAATTGCAGAAAACTATTATGGAATATATAAAAAAGGTGTAATAAAATATAAATAAGTTCTTAATACCGTCAAAACGAATTGTAAAAAGAAAGAAAAAATCTTTACCAGAAACTGATGATGCAGAGAACCAAAGGCCGCACAGATTATCTTTAGAAGAGAGAAGGGAAAGGTATATTCTACATGTTGAGGTATTGCTAATACATTATATTGTAAGTAAATGTAAGAATTATTAATCTTAGGAAGCTCTGTCAATGATTTTGTCTACAAAGTAGACTCAAAAAATCTATTTTAAAGTATTAATGCCGTATTTATATTACCTTCATTGTCGTGCTGTCTGTGACAATATTGTCTTTTTCGTTATATTTCCCCAGTACTTAAAGTATTCAATCATTTATTTTAACAGTAATAACTATATTGTGTTATTTACATTATATTTTATTTAAATTAATCATAATATTAACTTTTTTTAGACATCTGCCGAGATTCAGCCAAGATTGCTTCTACTTAAAGAAAAATTGCTACTAACAAAGAAGACATTTCAGCCGCTCATAATTGCCGTTGGTCCAGTGCCAAATATTGAAGCATTGTACGTAGCAGTAAATGAACAACTTTATGCTGTTGATACTATCATCAATGCGTTTGTATTAGCTTTAGCTATTTTCTTTAGTCTCGACTGTAAATATCCTGAAAACTGCGAATCTTTATGGTCATTCATTCAAAGACTTTTAACTCGTATCGAATTAAAAACTGACGTTCTAAATGTACAGTCAAATGTAATTCTCGGTCACGTAAAAGATTTAGGGATTTAATTGAAACTTGCAATATGAATTGTTCATTTTTTGCAGTCATGTGCTCGAAAATGTATTTGATTTGTATAAACATATAACGGAATTACATCGTTCGCAAACTAATTTTTCTTGCATATTCCCTAAGTGTTACAGAACCTATGTAAATATTAAAACGTTTCAAAAACATGTTTCTCAAAAATATGTTTTTACACCTTTACATGAGAATTACACTGCAAATGAACAGAACTCATTAGATGAAGTGACCGGACGTAACAATATTAGAAATGATAATGTAGAATGTTCTTCCGATAGTGATTCTGAAGAATCAATGCAATTAGATGAAAATATCTTAAAAATATGTGATACGATG
The DNA here is from genome assembly GCA_026168455.1 of Theocolax elegans. Lineage (NCBI taxonomy): Eukaryota > Metazoa > Arthropoda > Insecta > Hymenoptera > Cerocephalidae > Theocolax > Theocolax elegans. The sequence goes on along the minus strand of CM047427.1, from coordinate 29,066,396 downwards.
GATTCTTCCGGTGATCTAAATGAGTATATAAAAGCTTTAGAAAATGCGTCTTTAGATTTTGCAGCTTGTCTGTACAACCAAAAATTAATTCCTAGGAAATGTATAAATTTTATTGTATTAGAATCAAATTCATTTGTAATGAAAGTGTTGAAAGCCTTAGGTGAACAAATACGTTCGCATATAAAAAATGTAAACCTTGATGAATTGCTAAATATGATAGTACATAATACAAGTATTGCTTTATCAGGATTTAATACTGAGCAAAAACGGTTTACCGAATTTAAAAAGCTAAATACATTTGTTTGTCCTGAAAGTTACGTTTTGGGCGAAAGAGAAGAATTTAAAAGACGAGAAGGTACTTTACAACTAGTGCATGTCCCAGTTAATGTTCAATTTATTTCTTTGAGACGCGTGTTAAAACTATTTTTTGAGTTGCCAAATGTATATGACGATACTATGAAATACATTCATAAGCTGAATTGTTGTCGTGATATTATAAGTAATGTAATTCAAGCCAATCACTGGAAATCTAGATGTACAAGTTTTGATGGCAAAATAGTTTTTCCTCTTATAGTTTATTATGACGATTACGAAAACAATAATCCGCTCGGATCACACAAAGGACTTGCTAAAAGCGGGGCGGTCTATACAAGTGTACCTGTACTTCCTCCACAGTATCAAGCCAAGATAGAAAACATATTTTTGTTTATATTGTTTAATACAATTGATCGAGCTATTTTTAAGAACAAACTTCTCTCTTAAATTAAAATAGTAAAAAACAACTGTTTAATAGTAAATATTTACTAATTCAGTTTGTAAAAAGTATGCAACTATGAATTAGTAATTATTTACTATTTCATTTAGCAAAATTTTTTACTACATAAAAAGTGTGATGTTTACTATTTGAAACAGTGAGAACTCACTGATTTAAATAGTATGTATGCACTAATTGGGAAGTAAGTTTATACTTACTATTTCATAAGGTTGATATTTTCTAATTCAAATAGTAAAACATCCCCGCATGATATAATATATTTCTGCGAGGTTAAAAGTAAATATTTACTTGTTTGTTTCAAAACTGTATATTTAAACAAAAAACATATAATATATAATATTAAATAAAATATAATATTAAATACATTAAAATATTAAATATAATATAATATTAAAAATAATAAATGTTTAAATATTTCTTCTTTGCTTAGATTACTACTACTATTCACTCATCAGTATCTGATGCATTTGCAATAGAATTTAAATTTAAATAAAAAGAAGAAACTGTGCTTGATGTTAACAATTTTGATAAATCGTAAACATAGCACTGCATGAAATGAAAAAAGTTTTTTAATTGAACTGGAAATTCCAGATTAAAAACGTAGAAAAATTTAAATAATAAATCGAATGCGTTAGTAATTTCGAAGTTGTTATCGCGCTGTAAAGTCCAGTTATCGCCTTGAATAAAAAAATTAGTTCTTGTGCCTTTGACTGCAATTAGATACGGTTGTACTGGTCCATCTGCAGTCTTCCTCTTTTGGTCGACAAATGCTTGTAAACTTTGAACTTCCTATAAAAAATATGCACTAATTGAAAAAATACATAATAATAAAATACATAAAATAATACATATACGAATTCACTAACTGGAATAAATTCTATTATGCATTTGTGCGCACTTTCCAGAAGTTGTCGAGGTTTTTTGCACTTTTCTCCTTTCTTCGAAGAATACTTTATAGCATTGGAAACCGGAAGAAGTTCAATCAAAATCAATAGAGCCTTCAATGTTTCTAGAATTCAAAATAATTTGTTAATTTCTCAAAAGTTTTAAGTAAGATACTGTATTTCAAAATTAAAAAAATTAGTTGTATGAAAAATAAGATTTTAAAAACATATTTAACATTTTATAGCAGAGTTAATAGACAGTTAGAAATATACAAGCAAGCGGAGCTTTTAACTCTTTTAAACTGTAAATAGCTATTTCCAATTAAATAAAATAAGTATTTATTTACCATGTTCATAGTGATTATATTTAGTTAACAAATACGGTTTCGATAGTTCTGCGTATTTTAATATTTTTGTTTCATAATTCGAAACAAACTTTGTTATAAAATTATCCCCTTTATTTGGATACATACTTTCAAATTCTTGATCAATCTGTAACAAAATAATATGTAACAATGAAGCTTTATTTACAATAATTTATAACAAATTTTTGTAAAAAAGAAAAATTACCAGTTGACCATTGTAACTTGTCAAACGAGGATATTTGTTAATAATTTCATCAACCGATGGAGTTTCCGTTTCGATCCATGTACTTCTACTTGTGAATAATTCTTGCATAACTATGTTGCCAATAGTACAGCTATACCCAAACTTGTCGTTAGAAACATGTATAAAATTAATATTATTTTATAAAATAAATAGTTTTAATAACTGGATTAGGCTAATTAATATTAGAAGTATTTGTACATATAGAATAAATACTAGTAAAATTATTAGATATGTTAAAGAATTATTATTCAAGAATTTGACCGATCAAAATACAATTAGAAATCAATAAAGCACGCCATGCAGTTATTATTGTTCAAATTAACTGTTGTAAATGGTTGATTATAGTAAGAAAAATTAAACTAAACAATATTAATTATTATTCATTAATAAATGTTGCCAATAGTACAGCTATACCCAAACTTGTCGTTAGAAACATGTATAAAATTAATATTATTTTATAAAATAAATAGTTTTAATAACTGGATTAGGCTAATTAATATTAGAAGTATTTGTACATATAGAATAAATACTAGTAAAATTATTAGATATTTTAAAGAATTATTATTCAAGAATTTGACCGATCAAAATGCAATTATAAATCAATAAAGCACGCCATGCAGTTATTATTGTTCAAATTAACTGTTGTAAACAATTGATTATAGTAGAAAGGATTAGAAAACGCAATATTAATCATTATTTATTAATAATTTATGCAAATAGTACAACTTTAAACTATTATTAGAAAATTTGATAAACACATAATTTCTGTATAAAACTAACAAAGAATGTTTTGCCACAATTATTGCACAAATTAATTGTTGTTGCTTATAGTTAATAATATGTACTAGTAATATTAAATAAAATAGTATAAGCAACAATAAACTGAATATGTTGTGCTGTATGTATAACTCTAATACATATGCTTAGCAACATAACCTATAACTTCAAATAAATAATTCTTAACATACCTTTAAGTATTTGGAGAGTCGTCGAATCGATAATATTATCTAATTTATTACATAATTGGTCTGGAGTTCTTAATTTTATATATTCATCCATGATGCCTTGTGTTGTAGAATAATTGTCCGATGATAATCTGAATTTCACTGGATCGCGACTCACGTGCTTATAATGCGCGCGGGATTAGAAAGAGCGGGAAACAGTCACTATTTAAATAGTGGTCGTAGCTTACTACCATAAAAAAAGTGGTTTTTTACTATTTTTCAAGTGGAATCTTACTATATATTAGTGAATTCCAGATGTTTTACTAAAAATAGTAAAATGAAGTACTAATTTATTAGTAAAACATTAACTTGTTTAATGTTAACCAATTGTTCACTAATTATAATAGTCAATATGAACTATTTAGATTGTAAATTTAGTTTACTTATTAAAAGCAAAAATTTTTAATTTTGTGAATAGTAAATGTATCACTAATATATTGGTGAAAAATAACTTTTACAACTGAAATAGTTTATAATAACCATTATAATAGTAAATACATGTGTTACTTACTAAAATAGTAAATTATACACTTTTTAAAAAGTAAAAACTGTCTTGACTATCAAAAATAGTAAAAGTTTTACTATTTTAATTTAAGAGAGTTATATTTAGAAAGGCTATTGAAGAATTAAATTTTTTGAACGATTATGGTAATAACTCTTAATCTGCCTTCTGGTGAAAAGAAAATTTATTTTGAAGTAGTATTGTTTACGGGAGATAATCTTGGCTTGCATACTGTGTTAGGATTTACAGAAAGTTTCAAAGCAAATGTATTTTGCCAACACTGCTTAATTACGCAGTCAAATAAAAGTAAAGTGTTTCAAGAAAGTCAGTGCACCCTTCGAACAATTAGTAATTACGATACTCTTTTGTCAAGTGATAGCAAAATTAGTGGATTGAAAGAAAATTGTATCTTGCATCAAATTAATCATTTTCACTCTACAACAAATATAGCAGTGGATCCGATGCACGATCTACTGGAAGGAGTGTGTCGATACGATTGTGCACTTGTCTTGAATCACTTTATTTTTAAAATGAAATTCTTTACTTTAAACGAACTAAATATGCGCTTGAAAAGATTTGATTATGGGCCAAATTTTACTATTAACAAGCCAACACAGTTAAATGAGGCATCGATAAAAAAAGGTTGTATTTTCATGTCCTCTTCCGAGATGCTTTGTTTGTTAAAACATTTGACTCTAATTATCGGAGAATTAGTTCCTAAAAACGATGAGCACTGGGATTTATTTTTAACTTTAAGAGACATTATCATAATTGTTTCAAGTAAATCTGTACATCATTTGACTCACAAATACTTAGAAAATGTTATTTACGAATAATTATCTACACTGTCAAATTTATTTCCTGATAACATAAAGCCAAAACATCATTTTTGGGTGTATAATACTCGAATTATGATGCAATTTGGTCCTTTATCAAATCTTTCCTGTATTCGATTCGAAAGCAAGAACCAACAAGGAAAGCAAATTTCAAAATGTACTACGAGTCGTATGAACATAAACCGAACTATAGCACTTAAACATCAATTATTTTTAAATTATAGATTTATGAAAAATGATGTAAAATATTATACGTTTAAATCAAGTATACATAAAAAGAAATTTATAAGTCATTTAAAATTCTATGAACAGTATATTAACTTATTGAAAAAAATCAAGATCTGAAAGTATTGTTAGTGTAAAATATGTTTATTTTTTAAGTACGAAGATTCAGAAAAATAGTATACTAATTTTTTTTTCGTATAATGCAACTGACTTTCACAAAGTAGTTGAAATTATATTAAGAGAATCGAAGTACATATTTATAACTCAAAAGCTAAATAACAGTTTCATAAGTTATCATTTACAAGCTTATAAAGTTTATAATAAGCATGATTTTGTTTGGAGTAAGTTAGAAGAAACAGACATTTACAACTGCTGTATAACACACATGTCAGTTTTATCAGACGGTTTTTGCTATATATCCAAGAATTGGATTTAACATTTTATCATATAATTATAATTAATCGTAAGCCCATAATGTAAAATATCGTTTATAATTCATTATTATATGTTTATGCTTATTGAACTTTGAAGACTAATGTTGCATTACTTTAATAAAACGTTAAAAAATCGTTGTTAAAATTGTTTAATTTCAATATATTAATTAGATAAAATACTACATGACCATTTTATTTAGCATGATAAAAATTTTGAATATTTATTGTCCATCGTTGTCCATAGGTGGCGTTTCGTAATAAGTTCGAAATCTGCCTGGAACTCGCAACTGACAAATATTTTTCATCGTTAGTATATAAGAGAATAGAAGTTGTTTTACTTCAGCGATTGCGTAGTGGTTTAAGTCAATAAATAATGCGATAATTTAGAACATTATATAAAAATATAAATACTTTCTAATATAAAAATATAAGGCACTTCCATGTACGCGGTCGCGCCTAAATATTAACGTAACAAATTTGTTTTTTATTTTAAAAAAATTTAACATAAAATTTAAAACCTGCTCGAGCGCAAATAAAATAAACAAAATTATAATTATTGGTTAATAAGTACTACAAAAATTATTATTTTCACATTTCAAAAATGGTTATGTTCGAAATAAAAAAATTAGACAGTCTAGGCTAATAATTATAAAACTGAATAGTAAAAATTAATATTATTCAATTTTACTACATTTTGCAGTAATTTCTAATACAAAACAAGTTTGTCGCTCTATAACTACACAGAATAGTAAATTATGATGCAATTTTTAGTCATTTTTACGGATAATTTTTTCTCCGTGCGTATTTCCTATACTGCTGGTTTTTGAGATTCATACACACACACACACACATATATATATATATATATATATATGTTTTTAAGTAAGTCTATTCGTGCAATATCTACTTGCAATATCTACTCTATCCATAAGATTCAGAAAATATACTGTTATGTTGATTTTGAAGAAGTTTATAACCATAAGATGGAAATCGACATTTGATTATTACGATTTTTGACTCAAATAATTATTACTAAAATAAACATTTATACGATAATTATCTATACTATAGAGGAAATTATAATATATTATTTATTAATAAAATAAAATTTATAATAAGAAAAAAGATTGACTTCGATCTTATTGTTAAAATGATGATATATATATATATATATATAAACTTCTATTTTGCAGCTTATCGATGGATATTATTTACAGTCATCCCTGGCGGAAATGGTATTTGGAAATAACTGCGAATAACTGCAAATAACTAAAATATTTAGTTGGGTTTAAGACGCTAATAACTATTATTTGTAGTTATTTGCAATTATTTACAGTTACAAATAATTATCTGCAGTTATTAGCATTTTTTGAAAGTTATAACCCAAAATTTGACAAATATTATAAAAGTTATTAGCAATTATTTGCTATTATTTGCACTTCTATTTTTGTGCTATAATATAATTATAAAGAAATTGCATATAACTTCAAATAACTGAATATAACTGCAAATAATTGGTATAATCTATTAGTAACTGCTAAAAACTGCAAATAATTGCTAATAATTCTTTCTAAAAATTGTATAAACCTACTTAGAATTTGACAAAACTGCAAATAACTGCAAGTAACTGCTAATAATTGCAAATAACTGTTAATAACTGCAAGAAACTGCAAAGAGCTACAAATAATAGTTATTAGCGTCCCAAACCCAACTAAATATTTTAGTTATTTGCAAATTATTTGCAGTTATTTACAGTTATTTGCAGTTATTAGCATTTATCATTTCCGCTAGGGATTATTTACAGTATATGTATATGAATATATTTAGTATATATATATTATATAGTCTTATGCAAAATCTACTAAATATCCCCGAGCAGAAATGAAACTATAAATAAAGTATAAGTGTAACGTTTTTTAACCTATAATAGCGAGTTAATATTTAAAGAACGATAAATTACCGAAAACCTCCTATAAATTATAGTGAAATTATGGGTTTGTTTAATCTCAACATTTAAAACGAGTATAATCTCTATTTGAATATAAGAAATAAATTTATTTATTTAACACTAGTAGTCAAAGATTTGCACAAAATGTGAGGTTATGTGATACTTACCTTATCTTACTATGTTGATGTTAATTATTTATTTAAATACTTATGAAAGATATAAATAATAAACGTATTACTAATTGTATATCAAATTATTAAGAGAGATTTTAAAATTATAATTGTTTTCCCCAACATTTGTAAAGAGTCACCTACTACTGCATCCCATACTAATTATTATAATTTAGATAGATAATACATATTGTTAAATCTTATATCATATTTTACAAGATATATAGACATCAGTTTTATTTTTATAACATATGTTCGATATAATATGTTTGGACATATATATACACTGTACAATATTTTTAACTCTCTCTCTCTCAACGTTCAAAAAGTATCGCATAATCTTTACACGTAAAATATTATATATTATCATTTTTATAGATAAATACACAATTAATTATTAATATAAATGAATTTAGTACCGAAACATAATTAATGTTAAAATAAATTAAATATATGTATCATTTAATATTAGTATTCACCTGCATTTAGTTGTCCATTAATTATTATAAACTTTAATGACGTTAACACAATTATAAAGTATTTATATTTTACTTTGTACATACTACTGAATAACATTTTCGAAAACTCTAGATGACTATTTCTATACCTGATACATGTACAAATTTTCGATTTATAGCTTTACTGATGACACATAACTTACATATACCGCCTCTCTTTAATTCATGCAACATAATACTATACTCCCTCTTGAGGCGTTTTTCAGTTGCGATAAATTGAATACACGATTGTCAAATTTAATGTGTGTATCCTTATCAGTTTCTGAAACCTAAATGCGTGCATGACATCTGTATAAACATTTTAATATTTAAACTCTTGATATGTATAACGTGATATTTTTCTCAGTTATTTGGAGTTATATGCAATTTCTTCATAATTAACATGCAACTAACTATTAAAAACAAATAATAGCTGCTATTATTTGCTAATAATTGCTAATAACTTTTATAATATCTGTCAAATTTTGTGTTATAACTTTCAAAAACTGCTAATAACTGCAGATAATTATTTGTAACTGTAAATAACTGCAAATATCTGCAAATAACTACAAATAATAGTTATTAGCGTCTCACACCCAACTAAATATTTTAGTTATTTGCAGATATTTGCAGTTATTTCCAAATACCATTTCCGCCAGGGTAATTATAGCTTTTTAAGTATATACATATTTTACAATGATCATTAAAAAAAATTTGTTCTTAAATTAAAAAACAATTAAAAAACACTTTCTGCTATGGTGTAAAATTCGCAAGTATGATGTAATTCCAATCACAGATATCTAATAGTTAATAAATTTTAACGCATATCTTTTCTATTTAAAAGAATAATTTAATTTTTTATTATTAGACAACTTCCGTAGTAGAAAGTACTGAAATGAAAATGGAATCGACAAGTATTTTTCTTGAAAAATAACACATTTAATTCAGAAAAGTATTTCCACTACTTTATTTGTTTTTTTTTATTCGGACAATTCTTATGTAATACATAATCCAATTATCGTTAAATATCGAAAAACACCTTATCTGCGAAGGTGCACAAATTTGCAAGCATGGTGTAATTCTCTACACACTTTTACAATAGATATCTAATCGATAAATTTTACCGCACATCATTTTTCTACTTAAAACAATAACTTCTTAAATTTTTTTACTGCTTAAAAAGTTTTCGCATTAGAAAGTACTGAAATCAAAATAGAGTCGACAAGTTTTTTTGTTCATAACTGACACCTTTTTCAGAAAGATATATACTACACATAATTTATTTTATAATTATTAGCCCTCTCATGTTTTACAGCGGTTATTATTAAAATTTGTTTCTGTGTAATAACATCAAGTGCCAAAATTTATTTATTACGTTATATCATTGAATAGATACGATCAATTCAAAATCGTACATGATTAGTAAATCAGAATGTACTGCCAAAACACATAACCAACGGTGGTGCAATTATTATTTTATTTAAATACAATAAGAAAGAAAAATTTCTGGTTTATTAGATTTGGACAAATTAATTTCACACAAATGAATATTATTATAAATATTATATTGTATATTCTATATTCCTTTCCGCTTGAATTTGAAAAAAAATTACAACTTCGTGGAGACGATGTCCAGTAGGTAGTCAGGGTGACCTCCAGGTTAATTTCACATCATCTACTGGCAAATCTATAGGTCATCCGCTTAAATTTGAATAAAAATTTCCATTTCGTGCAGACGATCGTCCAGGTGGTCAGTGTGACCTCCAGGTCATATTCACGTCGTCTACTGGAGAGTCTACGTGGGATTCTACGCACGCACTCACACACACGCACGTACGAACGCGCACACAGCAAAAATTATAAAATAATGCTTTAATTACCCCCGCCTCCAAAATATCACCAAATATTAATATATTGCCATATAATAAATTTACCAAACTATTACATTAGTGCCATATAAATATTTTATCACAAAATTACACATTGAAAAGTATTTTTTAGACTTTATTACTTTAATATAGTATAGATTAACAGAGCACTGCATTTTTAATAAATTATTAGTGAGATATATACGTGTTCCTAGTAAGGAATACTTGTGCAATATCAACTTTTTATTCTACAAATATCTTTTTTATGTATATTAAACTACCTCTATAAATCTTATGGTAGTGGGAGTTGTACATATAAACATTTTTTTGTTAGGCATACAGTGATATTTTAATCATATTTTAGCATTACAGACTAATAATAGTATATTACGATACATGGCCAGAAAATTGGATTTCCTGGCCTGCGTAATAAGGCTTCGCCTCGGCCGTCATATCACGCAGGCCAGGGCATCCAAAATTCTGGCCGAGTGTCGTATACTATTTTTCTTCATCCCAGTCCGAAAGTATACATCTAATAATTAATCTAATAGAAAATGCCCGGTGCCGCAATATTCGTCTGCAGCTTCTTTCGTGGCCTGCTTCAGAGCCATCTAGATGTAACCTCTCGTACCGCGACGTGACACGCGATATTGGATGTTTGTTATATATTTAATGCCCGCCCGACATTTGCAAAACCGAGACGAAGCCGAGCATAGCTTATATATATAACATACATACATAAACATGTATATTTATAAATTGGTTTTAATGCAAAGTTGCGATAAACAGCGTGCAAAGAAAAAGTCGACTTTACATTAATAAATTTTACATTTGTAGTCAAATATCAAATGCACTGTTAAAATTTGAACATAAAGAAATGAAACATATTTCTTTCACATGTATTTACATCACCGATATTAAATCAATATTAAATTGTTAGTGTGAAATTTGAAAATGACACGAAATAGATAGAATGAACACAGTCAACATAAGTATTCTATATACACTCTCGCCCTCACTTTCTATCTCTCGTTTTATTAAACAAAACAATTATATAAGATATTTAATAAGGCAACATTAAAATACGTTTTACATTTGAAAAACATAAGTGCTTATAGTAAATCGATTAATAAATTTGAAATAATTTAGCAATGTTTACTTGAGAGGTTAAGCAACGTACATGTTATATTGGAAACTTTGCGGCCGTTGCTACAGCCGTTGCTATGCATCGAGGCCGCGAAAATCTATGAGCCAATCAGAGCGCGCGAGACTGCGGCCGGCCACAAAAGTCGCTCTTCCCGTATCCATATGCGGCCAGGAAACACGTACTTTCGGCGGGGGGATGAAGAAAAATTAGTTTTGCACAGAGGCTTGTGCTTGTGATGTAACAGGATTTTCACAGGTACTTTGAGGCTAAAAGAGGCATCTCCAGAAATTTTCTGTCTGTATCTCGATAATCGCACGCTCGTAAATCTTCATTTTGGGAAAGAAAAAATTTTTGGCTGGCCGATTTTACAGAGATTCACCCACACATACACATATACACACATGCAGACATGCACACACGCACACACACAGACACACACAAACACACCCGTGCCGGGATTGCTGGTTCCGCATCGTGGCTCCTCCCCAGGTGGTGGAATGGTAGGGAATCGGGGAATGCTTTTCAGATATGGATAATACCGAAAAAATCAAATATTCGGGGCGAACCAAAACCAAATACGGGAAGGCACTCCGAAATTAAACAAACTATGGATAGTGAAGTTAAAACAACACTACCCCAAACGGGCATGGCAGTCTTGTCAAATCCCGCCGCTGATTCCGATCGGGTAAAAGCCCCGGTGGTCAGTGTTGGTCCCACGGATTTTTGTGGGGGGGGGGCACCAAACTCACATCGTTGAATCGGTAAGTATTGTGGAGGTTGGTCACTCGGTCTCTATAGTATTAAATGCTACAAGTGACTGTAACAAAAAGATATACAAGGAGGAGGCTGATAAGAAGAAGAAGGCGAATGGTGTCACGCAGGTTCTGCGAAAAGCCCCTGACTGGGCCACAGTAGTAAAAAAAAGGGCAAAAAGAAGACCGGTAATCAGCCGCAGCAGCAACAACAACTGAAGGAGGCCAGCAAACCGGCCAAGGTCACATCGAGACCTAGGATCGGAGCGAGACCCCCATGCGCAGATGCTATTTAGATCAAAGCGTCAAGCGGGGGCTCATACCCTGATATACTCCAAAGTCTAGGAGACAGAGTCACCCGTGTCAGGCACATCAAGGCTGGGGAACTCACCCTCGAACTGGGACGGCTGAGTGCTAATACATCCGACCTGAAGACGGTGGTCTTGTCCACCCTGAGAGGGACAGCAGAAGTACAGCTACTGACTCATAGAGAGTCCATCACCATCAAGGACAAGGACGAGTCCACGACAGTAAGGAGGTAGCCGCGGCGATTGCAGCAAAGATCGGGCCAAACGTGGTAGCCCCTGACACCATTAAAATCAGGGGCTCATATAGTGGCACTCTGTCCGCGACCATACAGCTTCTGGTAGCAGCTGCCAAAAAACTGCTGCAAGACGGGAAGCTCCGGATCGGATGGGTCAATTGCAGAGTTCGACTGCGGGAGGTATCCTCGCGCTGCTACCGATGCCACGAATCGGGACACATTGCGAGGGAGTGCAAGAGCGCAGTCGATCGGTCAGCGCAATGCTATATCGATGCGGCCGAGAGGGACACAAAGCACTTAACTGCGCTGACGCAATAATTTCCCCACAAGAGGCTGGGGTGCTGATCAGAAATAAAAAATGATTAAGGTACTCCAGATTAACCTCAACCACTGTGTGGTAGCCCAAGACCTTCTGCCCCAGTTGGTCAGAGAAGAGAAGGCAGACATTGTCATCGTCAGCGAGGAGAATAGGGACCGCGAGAGCCCACGCTGGGTGAGGGACACTACCAGCAAAGCGGCCATCTGGGTGTATAGAAATCTACATATATTTCGCATGATGGCCGCCCCTCTCCCCGGCTTCACCTGGGTAGAAGTAGCGGATGTGCGTATTTACAGCGTACGATCCTCCCGTTTGCCCGTGGTAATCGGTGGGGACTTTAACGCCTGGGCAACGGAATGGGGCAGTGCAAGAACGAACATCCGTTGACGTCTTCTTATCGACGACTTCTCTACACTGGAGTTGGAGATCGCTAACAAGGGGACGACTCCCACGTATGCCAAAGGCGGCAAGTCGTCCATTGACGACCTAACCTTCATCGACCCGATCATGGTGAGGGAAAGGCTCGACTGGAAGGTTAGCGATAGATACACGGGTAGCGACCACCAGACTATTGTGTACTAGCTCTAGCTGACCAACAGGAGACCCGGGGCTAAACCGCGGCCGGTGAAGAAGAGATAGGCACCAGCTCCATTTGATCTAGAGGTGTTTCTTTGCTTCCTGGAGGGTGCAGTGGTGGAAGGAACACCCAATGAAAAAGCCCAAAATCTTGCGACGGCTATAACAGCGGCCTGCAACGCATCCATGGTCACGAGATTAAATCCTCGTGGGCGATCACCAGTTTATTGGTGGTCAGAGGAAATAGTGGAACTGCATCGCGAATATTTGCGGGCTAGAAGTCTGCGCTAAAGAGCGAGAAAAAATCCGCGGTTCAAAGAAATTACCGCGGACTATGAGGAAAAGAGTAAAGAACTCAAAACTGAATCTGAGCCGCGAAGAGAAAGTGTTGGCGCGACTTCTGCGAGGAGATAGAAAATGACCCCTGGGGCAGGCCATACAAAACGTCTCGACAGAGTCGTTTACCGTCTCTTCCCACAACAACGGAACAGAGCACTAGACACGGGCCTGACGGCAGTTGATGGTGCGGTTGAGCCGCCGGACATATCGAAAGAAGAGCTGAGGGTGTCTGCCTGGAATATCATTCCAAGGAAGGCCCCGGGACCGGACGGCATACCCGGCCTGGCAGTTAAGACCGCGGCGTTGAAGGCTCCTAATCTTTTTAGGGACACCTTCAACGCTTGCTTCAAAGATGGATGCTTCCCGGATCAATGTAAGATACAATAAACCATACAAATAAACCCCAGGAGGAGTCATCCTCGTGCCGACCACTCTGCAAGATATATGCGGGAAGCTATTTGAGCGGGTAATAGGTGCCAGGCTGGAGGCAGCCATCTAAGTGGAAGGAGACCTCTCCAAGAACCAGTTCAGATTCCGGAAAGGTCGCTCAGCCATAGACGCCATAAACCGAGTTGTCGAGCTCGCCACAAACGCCATCAGTGGCGGCAGAAGTGCCAGGTGCATGTGCGCAGTCATTGCCCTGGACATAAAGAACGCCTTCAACTCGGTAAGATGGGACTACTTGAGGGATCGGACCCTGCTGTACGACACTGATACAGGTGTGCGCTCCTATAACATCACTGGGGGTATGCCGCAGGGCTCGGTCCTGGGGTCGCTTGTCTGGAACGTCGTTTACGACGGTCTTTTGAGACAGCGGCTCCCCCAGGGGGTTTCGATGGTGGCTTACGCCGACGACCTTGCACTCGTTGTCGCGAAGTGCGTCGAAGAAGTTCAATACCTCGGAGACGTCTCTGTCGAGGTAGTAGCGGGCTGGCTGAGCGGACAAGGATTGAGTCTAGGGGTGGAAAAAACAGGGGCGGTACTCATCTCCCGGAAAAAGAAGAGGACGTATGCCACCTTCACGGTTGACAGAAAGCAAGTCCGGTCGGCGGACTCCATCCGATACATTGGAATCACGATGGACCCACGACTATCGTTTAGAGAACACCCACTGAATGCAGGTTCGAAGGCAACAAGGATGGCATATGCGCTCGCCTGCATCACGCCCAACATCGGGGGACCAAAGCAACTACGAAGGTCGCTCTTCGCGTCGATGGTGAGCTCTGTAATTTTATATAGAGCACCAATTTGGGCTGGTGCATGACTAAAAAGCACGTGCTAGGGGACTCCCTGCCCGTGGGCCTGCAAGGTCGCCGCGTTACGCGTGTCCCGAGCCTACCACAACGTATCAGATATCTGGACACTGGATTACCCCCCCCCCCCCCATTGACCTTATAGCATCCGAGAGAGCTGAAATGTACCGTGGAGCAACGCGTACGGAAAAAAAAACCAGAATCGGGGTCCCATATGGACCGTCAACACCTGTCGGCAATGGCAGCAACGGTGAGATTCAGCCAGCGAGGGTCGCTGGACACACCACATCATCTCCGATATTGCCAGATGGTTGACCAGGAAGTACGGCTTCGTCACATTTCATCTCACGCAGGTGCTTACTGGTCATGAATGCTTCCGCAGCTACCTCTGCCGCATTAAAGTGTACGGGAGCCCGGAGTGCCCAGCATGCCCTGGAGTGGACGAAGGCGTGAAACACGTTCTCTTTCATTACCCAAACTTCGTGGAAGAGCGTCAACAATTCCAGGAGTATTGGAACGGCCCTGTAACACCCGAGGGCCTAGAAACGTGTCTGCTCCTATCACAGAGTGGGTGGGATGCCGTGGTTACCCTCGCCACTGACCTCGTGGAGCAACTGAATTTCATCAGAAGAATTGAAGAGAGAAGAAGAAACGTTGGCAACAACAGCAGCCTGACGTAATATTGTGCGACGTCCCAGATAGGGCATGACTGCCCCTCTCGAAATAATGCTTTATGGCGGTTTTTGAGGGGGAGGATCAGTCGAGAGGAGGAGCCCTGCTAAGACCAATGGCAGGGTAGTTTTGTAGTAGGTATGTGTCACGTTGACCGAGTCCTACACTCCGTGCGTAAAAAACATTTTTACCGCCTCCTAAAAAAAATCGATAAGAATTTATCCTTCTAGGTTACAATTTCTAATCTCAAGGTTAATGCCACATAAACTGGATGTCAATATTCAACTAGAAAAAAATGTAAGTACGCCAGAATGGATATTTTCATACAAAAATCTTAAAAAGAGCTTGAAGCAATATCTTTTAAATGGCTCGTAGCTTATCATCGGCCGTGAATTTTTATTTATTACATATTTCTTTTGTTAATAAATATTAAAATATGTAAAGTACATAAGTGTGTTAATAAGTATCGCTTTAAGCAGCAATTTCTTCAAAAATTAAAAAGTATAATTCACATGCAAATTGAAAGGGCAAAAAGAAAAATAAATATTAAATAAATATGAAAATAAATCTATGAAGCAAAATAATGATGTCAAAACGATGATAGATTATAGTGAATTTCATGAAGATGAAGAAAGTATGCGCGATGGTTTCACTGAATCAAACAAATCATTGCAAATTGATGTTTTATAAAAGTCAATGTGATGAAGTGTTAAATATAGAAAAGATGATTATACGCCAGATACACAACATTGGAGACCGTGAAATATTGGATAGTAGTGACAGTGAAGAATAATATGATTTATTAGATATGTCTGATAATAGTAATGAACATTCAACTCATGACGCATCTGATCAAGGAACTACAAGACTAGGAATGAAGAAAATGGGCAGTTAAATACAGAGCACCAAGAAGTCACATAGATGCAGTGTTAAAAATCTGAAATCGCAAACTTTTACCACTACCATTAAGGTTAAAAGCTTTCCTTAAAGCTGCAAGTGCTATAATTATGTAATTGAAAGTATAAGAGGCGGAGATGATCTGGAAGGTGAATTTAGGCATCTGCCCCATTACAAAATCTTTTCAACACTTTTCTTTTCAAAAACAAAATAATACGAAATAAATTTCTGGGTATAGGGAGTCACGTTTTAAATGATAACACCACTAAGGTAAGCTTAAAAACCAGGGTTTTAAAGCGTTTTAGACATATTTTTGATTTTTAGAAATATTGCTGATCGATAAATATTTCTGCCTGAAACGCTATAAAACCTTGCTTTTGAAGCTTATTTCAGGGTGCTATCTTTGCTAAAGTTTTACATATAGATTTTGATATCTATGGTCGGCTATGGAGGAGATTTTTCTTCAGCGGGTGGTAGGAGGGGAAAAACTTGAAAAAGAAATGGGTTTAATAAAGGTGTAGGAAATATTTAAAGCCCGTAAACGGTGTACGTGGAAACTATCAAATTATAAGCAAATTGAATGAAAAAAGTTTTTGGCGCGTGTTTCGCGAGTATTGCCAAAATTGTTTGCAGAGACAGTTAAAAAATAATTATGTAAAATTATTTAAAATTACAGCTTTAATATTTAGTATTAACCCGTTAACGACCAAAACACCAAAAATTTAAGTTAAACTTTACTATTTTAATTTACAGCGAAATATGTGAATGATCACATATGAGTAACATTTTTAAATGTTTTTGGGGTCGCTCTACAAGATCCCGTTATCAGATTTTGGATCCGATTGCAAGGAAAAACAATATGGCGGTTTTTATCGTAAAAAACTACCAAAATTACGGTGATATTTTTTTTTCAATTTGATATTCGGTATCGAAAATGACCTTCAGATTCAAAACAAATCGGGACAAACTCGGACAAACTTCCTAAACTTTCAAAATATGCATTAATATTTTTACGTTTTTCAATATGGCGCCTTCAAAATGGCGGATAACGTCAAAAAACCTAAAAAATCATGTTTTTTTGTAAATATTTATAAGCAAAGACTTTTTCAAATATAAAAGTCACTCAAATTGATACAATTTTATTCAATATAGCTGTCTGATATAGATGGATTATGAAATACCCAATATGGCCGCCCAAAATGGCGGTTTTAGAAGGATAAACCTGAAAGTTCTTATTTTTTCTGGATAATTTCGGATATTTCTAATAGATCACCTTAAATAATGGATTTATATGAGCTTTTAGATAGTACCGAATACGAATTCAAGAACAATGTTTTCAAATTTATATGAGAAAATAATTAAAAAAAAACAATTACAAATATCCGAAATTATCCAGAAAAAATAAGATCTTTCAGGTTTATCCTTCTAAAACCGCCATTTTGGGCGGCCATATTGGGTATTTCATAATCCAGCTATATCAGACAGCTATATTGAATAAAATTGTATCAATTTGAGTAACTTTTATATTTGAAAAAGTCCTTTGCTTATAAATATTTACAAAAAAACATGATTTTTTAGGTTTTTTGACGTTATCCGCCATTTTGAAGGCGCCATATTGAAAAACGTAAAAATATTAATGCATATTTTGAAAGTTTAGGAAGTTTGTCCGAGTTTGTCCCGATTTGTTTTGAATCTGAAGGTCATTTTCGATACCGAATATCAAATTGAAAAAAAAATATCACCGTAATTTTGGTAGTTTTTTACGATAAAAACCGCCATATTGTTTTTCCTTGCAGTCGGATCCAAAATCTGATAACGAGATCTTGTAGAGCGACCCCAAAAACATATAAAAATGTTACTCATATGTGATCATTCACATATTTCGCTGTAAATTAAAATAGTAAAGTTTAACTTAAATTTTCGGTGTTTTGGTCGTTAACAGGTTAATTTTTAATGTTAACAATATAATAATAAATTTTAATATTAACAATATAAACAATTGCACAATACATAAAATTAACAAATTATCTAGTTTAGCGAATATAATTTGCGACAAGACCTCGTTGCAATGAAATAAAATTATATATATTCGAAATAATATTCCATTGTACGTGTTAAATTTAATAGAATCTAAAAGTGTATATTATGTTTACATCTTGAA
Source organism: Theocolax elegans (assembly GCA_026168455.1). NCBI lineage: Eukaryota > Metazoa > Arthropoda > Insecta > Hymenoptera > Cerocephalidae > Theocolax > Theocolax elegans. The sequence continues at coordinate 29,047,984 of CM047427.1, read as the reverse complement.
CTGTATTCAGTCAAAACCGCGTGAACCGTTTGCTTATATTGTCGCGCGAGGATGTATGCGAGCATCCATGTACCTTTTGTAAATAAGTGTGAGTGAGTTAATTACTCTCGGCTATCTAGAATCGCCCGAGAACTTTAGTCTGCGACCGATCGTAACCGAGCTCGCATATAAATCGATACACGTGTAATTGCATATACCGTGACATGGGTTAGCACCGATCCGGTTCGTCTTGCCACAGTGAAGCCATATATCGTGTGTGATCCGTGAGTATCGTACGAACATAATGACTAAATGCAGTGCAGTGCGAAGGACCAAGTGTCGCGGGTCGAGTTACTCCCCGAGGCAGGCCTGCACGTGGCCAAGAACGGCGGGACCAACGTGTTCTTCGGAGCATTTTTCCCTGTGAAAGTAAATAAATAAATTGTACGAGGTATCAGGACGACATACCACGTTACAGTTTTATGGAATTTTATTTTATTACAAACCATTACTATTAAAATTAAAAATAGGAATTTTATAAATCAGTTTAAAATAAGCATTATCTATGTTATATTAAAATGCTTTCTCAGAATCAATAGAGTAGTCGTCGTAAGCAGACGTGTTTACAGTGCTTAATAATTTTCTTTGCAGTACAATAGTATTATTTGTGAAATATTATATGGGTTACGATCTATATAAGTATCAACGACAGTGTTTAATCATTCAATCGTTAACACGGATCGAGATATTGAGCATGGCGGCTTATCCCCAATTAATGATATTCCTATTTTTACTATTATTTACTATTAAAGTTTTCTATTATCGGCAGCACATATGCGATATGCTGATGTATGTTACCTTTATTTAAGAAATAATTACGTAAGAAGTAATTCAGTAAAATATTTATTAAAATTTTTATAGAAAAAAGCATTTTTCTATTTTTAAATTAACTTGAACATAACTACTAAGGTTACCTTAAGGTGGTCCTTGTCTTATACGAAGACGTTTTTAAAAGTGATTATTATTTTTAGATTTATTAACTTTATATACCAAGTGGAGGTACAAATGGAACAATCATGAGTTTAAAAAGGAGTAATAATTTTTTATAAATAAATTCGTACGGCGGTTGCGCTGATAACTCTTCTGTAACAAAAGTTTATGTCAAAGTACTGCAATTTTTTTGGTTTCTTAACCAATTAAAACGTATTTGGGCTTACTTTCTTCTTTAATAAATTTCATGCGGAATTGCCAATACGGCCTAAGTAATTGGAATGACTGATATAGCGTAAATTGTAATTGTTTACTAAAATAATTTAAATAGTAAATTTTGTAAAAAATTTTTTCAGTAAACAAATGTAATTCACTGTGGAACCACAGCTCCGAAAGCGTTTTTCTTTGCTATGCTTATTTAATTCCAGATAAGCAGTTGTCGAACTTGTTTCATTCATATTTAATAGTAATTTAAACGTTGTATGTACAGTTTTTCCTTCCTTTAATAAATTTGCTACTATACCTGTTCATGCAACTGCTAATGCATTTTTTTACATTTATTCTAATATGAAATTAATAAATTGAGTAAATAACTTTTATTACTTCCACCAGGACCATTCGTAAATATACTTTTAATCTTAATATTTTCGTTAAGTGCATGTATTACTGTCTTGAAAATTATGCTTTGAGCTTCAGTTGAAGAACTACTTTTTTTATCTAAATCATCAACAACATAAACATTTTAATCATTATTTATTTTGCATTAATTAATGCATAATCTTCATCATCTATACCAGGAAGATCAAAGTTACTTAAAAAATAACCATGCAATAATACTTCTACTTCATTCATACTAGGATAATAAAAATTTTCTTTATATTTTTCGTACAATTTATAAGTATTTATCCGATTATGAAAATCTCATATGTATGCAAATAATTCACACATTGCTTTTGCAACCAGAACGGAAGGACGGTATCGAAGGGTAAGCTTACCCTTGTAACAGCTTTTTCTAGATCGCCTGATTATCGATTATTGGATCCTTTAGCTAGAAACTCGAGATCATTCGTGGAAAATTCCCTCGGCAATTTGATTGTTCTCATGAAAAATTGCTTATATGGCGCGACACTTGAAAATCTAATTGCCAGACTCGAAAAATATTCTCTTAATTGAACTTGAAAAACACCAAAAAAACCAAATAAAAGAAAAATCCAAATTGACACCAAATAACAGCAAAATTTATTTAATAATTACATGTAACACAAATACCATAAATCAGATTCGATTTATTCGAAATTCCAACGATGAGTATCATTATGATACTTCATATATATATATATATATATATATATTATAATATTTATGAGAGAGAGAGAGAAAGTCATATATATATATTATATAGTAAAGTTTTGTTGCTCTTTACATCTGGAAGTTACACTTTCCAATTTATTTCTTTTGCGCCTGTTTTTATTTTGAATCTTGAGCCAATTTTGAGTTATAAATAATGTGCAAGTAAAATGTTTGCTTTTGTATTTCAATTGTTTATTTTTTGATGTTACAATTATAGTATCAAACATTTGTAGTATATATTTTAAATTTTCACTCTAAATCACCCATGCATGTATTTATTTTAAAGCGTACATGAATTTTAATCGGTATTTCCGAGCTAAACTTTTTATTATAATAATTTAATTATATTTTAATGATAATTTATATATTAATAAATTAATAAATTGAAAACAAATTATTATAGCTTATTTGAATGTCGATGAGTAAATCTAATTTATTAATTTTTTGTATTGTAAATCTGTACTTTTTATTTAACAACTTTCACAATAATTAGAAATTAAAAATTATTACTAAAATTAATAAAGAGTATAAGTAAACTATGTGACGTTTGTAATAATTTACAAACATTCATGAATATTTGTATTTTAAAATAACGGAATATTAAATGATTTTAATATTTATTAAATCATACCGAGCGGCTAGTATGATTAATATTGGTGGGTTCTTGTCTGACTTAAATCGTTGAAACGGACTCCTATAATTATTGAGTTTGAACAACTACTCTATTTATTTACGTAAAAAAAATCTAAATTTTCTGTCGAGTGACGTGGTTAATTTTTCTGCAGTTCTGGTATCCATGTCAAAGCGCCAGAGTGTCATTGCGCCGGAAGCGCAGAAAGACCGATTCGCATATTTTGTAGAGGGGGGTCTCGTCGACAGCTATGTTATAAATTTGTCCAGGCGAGCGCGCGCAATTTAAAATAATTTTTCAACCGTTGCATTAAAATAATTATGTTACAATCGTCCGATAACACATAACCCGGTAGGATACGTTTTAAAGTAATTTGGAAGATTTTATGCTCGGCAATAAGTAATTTAAGTGTTTCTTTTCAGCTCTAATAATTAATATGAAAGGTTTAAGTACCCGATATTCCGGTCATAAAATTTTTTTAATTTAATAAATTGTTAATAAATAACAAAAAGTCATTTGTTTAAATTTTTATCTACATTTTCTACAACTTTTTTTATAAATTTGAACATTTATTTATATTCTAGTAAAATTTAAATTACATATTTTAAATTGTTTGAAAAATGTAAAAGAATTAATTTTTTCTATTTATCATTTATAAGTAAGTTATTTTACAACATAATTGTACTTAAGTGATTAATAAATTTAAATTATGTTATTATTATTTTTTTTTTTTGGAGTCTATGGTAATGACATTTTACGCACAACCGGCAAACTATCCACCCCCTCGCAAGAGCAGAGAATCCACCGAGGGACTCAGTAGGAGCAAACTACCATTACCCACTAAACCCACATATCTCTGTTCGCACCGACGCCAGCCCGGAACTGTTATTCACATTACTTCAGAATGAGCGGCTGTCCTTGAGTGTCCAAAAAACACATTCATTCTTTTACTCTTTCATTCTCGAATCACATTTGCTCAATCTATCAGACATCCATCTGCTTTTTTACTATTAACGTCACGTTTTCGGGCGTGATCGCTTCTATGTCCATTTCAAGTCGTTGACGTTGATCTGCCCATCGCCTGCAGGCGAAGAACGTATGATCAGCGTCATCATAGACCCATCCGCAGTACTTACATTCAGGTGAAGCAAGTCTGCCCATCTTGTGTAGATAGCCGCGGAAGTATCCGTGTCCAGAGAAAAAATGGGTGAGATAGAAGTCTACCTCACCGTGCTATCTCCCCTTCCACGGAGCAACCGCAGGGATAAGTCTACGTGTCCATCGCGCCTGTTGGGTATTTGTCCACCGTGTTTGCTAGAGTTCCGATGTTTTCGTACGTTCGTCTGTCGCAGCGTCGACCCGTCCCGTATCCGCGCTTCAATCGTATATGCGCTTTCGTTCCGTCGCGAGTAGGTCGATCGGAATTACGCCCGCGATAACAAGAACGGCGTTTTCGGACACCGATCTGTACGCGCACGCGATTTTTAACGCGCTCACCCGCTGTACGCTAGTCATCGCTTTCGCCCGTCTCTTAACGTGTAACGCGTCCGCCCAGATTCCGCCCCATATAGTATGATCGAGTGAGTAACGCTGATTAGTAGTCGTCGAGTGCTCGGTCTCGGTCCATTCGTATTAGCCATGAGTCTGCTCAAGGCTTTTGTCTTCGTCGGATGTGTCTTTTTAGTCACCGTGCGTATATGAGGCCAGAAACTCAGTTTCGTATCCAGTCACCCCTAGATTCTTAACCTCGTCTCGGACCACCACGCATTCGCGTCCGACTGTCAACGGTATCCCCGTGTCGATTCTTCGTCTAGTTAGAGGCACAAATTCTGTCTTTTGTAACGCGATTTGCAGTCCGTGGTCTTTCATCCATTCAGTCACCCGCCGCATAACCTGGTTCAGCTTTAGCTGAATCAGGTGTGTGTCACGGGCACGATAATGGCCGCAACGTCATCAGCGTAAGCGACGAGGGATGTGTCCGTCGGCATCTCCATTCGGAGAATACTGTCATACAGTACGTTCCAGAAGTCTGGCCCCAGAATGGATCCCTGGGCGACTCCTGCAGTTATTCGTCTGTCTTTTCGTCCGTCAGTGGTCTCGTATGCGAGACGTCGGTCCCTCAGGTAGTCCCTTACAACCCGGAGAAGATAGTTGGGCACCCGGAATGCTGTTTCCAGCGCTTCTAGGATATCCAGCCACCTCGCCGAATTGAAGGCGTTCCTAACGTCCAACGTAGCCAGTAAGAACAGAGGCCTGATCGCGTGGCACCTGGTGTTATGCTTGTCGAAAATGGTTTTCACAAAGGTTATCGCTCCGATGGTTGAGCGCCCTTTTCGAAACCCGTGCTGTCGGTCTGATAAGTCTCCTGCGTCCTTTATCGACTGTAGAAGCCTTGGTCTAAGCAATAACTCGTACAGTTTTCCGGTAGTGTTAAGTAGGCTTAGTGGCCTGTAGGATGACGGATTCTCAGGGTCCCCCTTATTTTTATTAATGAGAACCAATTTAGCCGTCTTCCAATGTCTGCTGAAAACGCCCTCCACCAGGCACCCGTTGAATGTGTCGAGGAGCACCGACGGTCGTTGCAAAACGACGAAACGTAAGATTTCCGACGGCACACCGTCAAGGCCCGGTGCCTTGTTAGGTTTCAACGAGTTTGCAGCTCTGGCAAGCTCCGCACTCGTGAATAGAGGGCATTCTCCGTTTGTACGTTCAACGGTTTCCTCCCTCCTCACGGGATGAGTTGGAAAGAGACCGTTAACGATCTTGTCCACCGTCTCTGCGTCCTTACTTATCGGCGGAACCCGTCTCCCCAGTTGGTGAGTCACGATCTTCTAACCCGCGCCCCAGGGATCCGAGTCCACCTCGTTCGTCAGTCTTTGCCAGCACTCTCTTTTGCTGTTATTTATGGCGTACCGCAAACGCCTCCTACACTGTCTGTATTCTTCGGAGAGAATTAGTGCGGTTTGTCGGTCGCGAGCCCGTTGGGCCTTTCGTCTAAGTGCTAGGCAACTACGTCGGATGTCTGCGATCTCGGCTGTCCACCTGTATGTCTCTCGTTTGTTGCGTGCGTAACGTTTCCGCGGCATAGAGGCTTCACACAATTGTTGCAGAAACTGGGTTGTTTCCCCGACAAGCGCTTCAGCCCTGTCGCGATTAGTCATTCCGCGAGGTTCCATCTGTGACAGTGGTTCCTCGCACGTCATTTGTCTGTCGAGTTTGTCTAAGTCTATCCGTTTCACGTCCCAACGAGGAGGACGAGTTACCCGAGTAATGCTCGTACGCGATTCGTCTATAAGGCTGAAAGTGATGTATTGGTGATCGCTGGCTGTGTAATCTTCGATCACTCTTCATGCCCTCAGTCTTTGTGTCATCCTGTCCGAAACAAGGGTCACATCGGGCACAGAGTCTCCGAAGCTCTTTTGTCACTGTCAGTTCAAGCCTTGCGGCCATCTCCAATAGCAGCCGTCCGTATCTGTTCGTCTCGGGCAGCCCCCACTCCACCGCGCACGCGTTAAAGTCGCCCGCCACGATTTTGTTGCCAGGGACGTCTCTCACGGCGTCTTCGAGAGTATCCAGCTTCTCCGCGTATTCGAGAGCGCTATAATTCGGGCTAAGGTAGACGCTGACGTAGGTGACATCGCCCATCGTTGCCCAAACGTAGCTCTCCCCGGATCTGCGCGCGATGATCCGCGTTGCCCATTCCCTCGCACCCATAATGCGGCAGTTAACCCAACCGATTTTTATTCTTCCTTTTTTAAGGATCTCGGTCGCGTCCCTTGCGTCAAAATCACATACCGCAAGGGCCAGGCCTCGAGAGTTAGACCCAAAGACATGGACCCTACGTTCTGCGGTTGTCCCGAGTTCCCGGTTAATCGCGTCTTTTACGTCGTTCTCGCTTGTAATGCAGTCTAGGTCAAGGAACTCTAGCGTTGTCATAGCTGTCAGATCTTTTACCTGGGCACTTTCTCCGAGGGCGACCTGTAAGGTCCGTTGGAATTCCTACCGCGACTCTTGTTTACCGAGTCGTAGCTAAACTCCACCCTCTTTCGTTTGAGGATCTGTAGCACGTCCGTCTTTGTCTTCGCGGGATCCACCTTCAGACGTATAGTCTGTAAGACAGTCTGTCCCTCCGCCGGTTTGATCAGGATCGTGCCTCTTCCCTGTTTAGGATTTGACCGATTCGATTGCCGACTTTGGTGGGCAGTAGATGGCCCAGGTTGATGAACGGTAGTTTTTTCAGGTGTAGGGTCTGATTTACGCGTTTCCGTTTCTGTTGTTGCTGAGGAGTAACTTCAGCCATGCACACGTCTGCGTTTGTAATCGTCGATTTGCGAAGCAGTTCCATACGTTGCAATTCGTACATCGCGACTTCAACCGATTCATTTATTTCGCTCATTCCGTTTGTGACTACGCGGCTTACATTTTTTTGGGCATTTGTTCTCTCGGTCATCCTAGCCAGGCTACTGCGTATGTTGAGCAGCTGTTCGTGCAGCTTACTCTCAGCAGCCTCCCAGCTAGTTGACGACCCTCCGATGTGTCGTGCAAGATTTCCTGTAGCAGTTTCCGCCACGCCAGCTAGTTTACCTACCGGCGTGATGGGGGACCTGGGAAGCTCCCGTGACTCTCCTGAGTCGGATGGCGCAGGCAGCACTCTAGTACCTGCAATTTCAATACAACTTTCCATTATTATATTTTTTATTAATCCCCGTCCACCCTATATGTGTGTGATTATGTAAAGTGGTCAGATAGTCACCAGGCGGTGGCTTGCACGGTCCGTCCTAAGCAGTCCTGATAACTTAGCTCCCCTACAGTCTGGTGGCATCGACCGTTCCTCCCCCACGACTCGCAGCAAGGTCCCATCCGATCGCCAGTCGGCATTACTACGAGAAGCGAGATTTGCACCGTCTCCGACGTTTACCACTGTAAAGGGCAGTCTCCCATGCTGGCTAAGCCGGGTTCGGGCCCAAGAACTAGTGGCGGCCCAGGAGTGCGATACTGGTGTTAACGGCAGCACCCTCCAGAGTGAACGAGCCTGCAGTTACGAGAAAGCTCCCTGTTGATCGCTCCGCCACCCAACTGATAACACCTGCTGTGTCTTCGCTGCACCTAGCACAGAACCCAGTGCAGTCATACCACGCTCGGAGTACACCCGTTTATAAGGGTCTCCCCATTCACACAGGTCGGTCTCGTTTATAGAGATGCCTTTCAGTCATATCCCGCTTGGAAAATACCCGTTTATAGGGCTTCTTACTGCACTTGGACTCAGCTAGATCGAGCGGAAGTTTATGTGTGTTTGGTGTGTGAGTAGGTGTAAAAACAACAACTTACCACTATCAGCTGCGTTTGTATCCCACTGTCCGCGGTCGCGTATTCAGTATATTAACGTGGGAAACTGGAGAAATCTTACATAAGACGACGTCGAGGGTCCGCACTCGTCGCCAGTGCCGGATTCTTACCGGCAAAAACTCCAAACCCAACGCTTTCACCTGCCCAGCCCGGAACTGTTTTTCACATTACTTCAAGCTGGGAGGCGTGTCTGTGACATGCGTCATTCGTTCCTTATTCTATCCTCCCACGTTGAGACTGCCACTTATCGTGCAACGGCCTTCCTTGCGGTTTCGAGCGCGCGCCGAAAGATGGCACAGGCTCCGGACCCCGCCATGTGAGGTACTCCCTGAGCACCATTTGATAGACAAAGGAACCATTGGGGATCACTCTTGCAATTCTTAAGGTTGTGTCCAGGCTCGCCGCACTTGTAGCATGACGAGGACTTGTCCACTCCCTTACAATTCCGTTTCGTGTGGCCGAAGTCTAGGCACTGATAGCACCTCTCGACCGAAGCTCGATCCGAACGCGACAGCTTACAAAGCTGACGCAAAGATGTCGAATCGACTTTAGCTTGTCAGCGGTCTCGTGATCTAGCTTCACGATGGCTGTCTTTTGTTGATTGCGGTTGGGACCCAAAAGCTTCACCTTTCGGCTCTCAGGCGGAGATGCGAGAACTTTATCTAGGGCCGCCACCACTTCGTCCCTCGTTGTGAGAGCGTCCAGGTCTCTTATTTCCAGGGTCACACTTCGTTCTCGGATCCTAACTTCTCCCATATCTTTAGTAGCCGTGCGGACTTTCTCCGCGAATGCTGCTGCGTCCGTCTTCTTGCCTAGTCGGAGCAGCACATCTCCCCGCCCTGTCGGCCGTACGCTCAGAACTTGGGCGCCGCTGTCGTCCGGGTTGACTTACTTTCGGAGCTTCCCCAAGACTTCAGCAAACGTACGGTCCCTCGTGACAGTGACCACCAGGGTGGATACCGGCGCCATCTGGCGCTTTCTTCTATCAAGAGGCGCCTATCCCGACTTGACTGTCGGCTTTCTTCCTGCCACTGACGTGGACTTGGATTTCTCCTTGTCCATGCCACGTGGTGGTACCTCCTTTCGAGGCTTCTTCTTCTTGCGGCTCTTAGAGACCTCGGCGGGGGGTGGGGGGCTTTGGGGTCCCTCTCTACTTCTCTTTTGAGCCTGCATTCTAGCTGTAGCCGTAAAGACGGCTTTAGATATTATGCCTTTTCTCTTAGGCTGCCGACGATTCTCATGACCAACTCGATAATCCTCGACTTGGCACTTGTAATCGTCGACTGCCGAAAATATCTTTTTGGTTTTCCCGTAGAACTCTTGTACAAGTGTATCTACGGTCTTTAGTCCTGTCTTCACAACCATGGAGATGTTAGGCTGCTTTGCACAAGCAGCCAACATAGCCTACAGTTCGCTCTTTAGGTGGTCGTAGGTGGAGTCGATCTCCTTTTGCGCCTTCTCTTCCGTCTCGTATTCTTTGCGGAATATTTCTATCTCCTCTTGAGATTCCTTACTATAGGCAGAGATGCCACTGATGGCACTACCAAGGCTGGTAACGCTGCCGCTTCGTAACCTGCTTGCGGATGCAATACTTAACATCTGTAACGACGGCTGCTGTTGGGGGTTTTCTTTCGAGAGCCCCACCTCTGACGTGTTCGTGGAACGAAGCGCTTGGTCGGCCACCGGGGCTTTCACCCGATCGGAACAGACGGCGGGATTGACTCCTAGTTTGGACAATTGTTTGGTCCACGGAGGCTATTTTGTTTCACCTCTACCCATCAGCAAGCGTGACGAGCTTTCCCCCATCCGCCACCCGGGGGACAAGCCGCATACGGGAACAGGAAACCCCGCTCGGATTATTATTATTATTACCAGGTGGTGAATAGGGGAATGCTTTCCAGATATGCATGGTAACGAAAAAATCATATATTCGGGGCGAACCAAAACCAGATAGGGGAAGGCACCCCGAAATTAATCCAATTATGGATAGTGAGGTTTAAACAACACTATCCCAAGCGGGCACGGCAGTCTTGTCAAATCCCGCCACTGATTCCAATCGGGTGAAAGTCCCGGTGGTCAGTGCTAATCCCACGGATTTTGGGGGGGACCAAACTCACACCGTTAAAATAGTAAGTGCTGCGGAGGTTGGTCACTCGGCCTCTGCAGCATCAAATGCTACGTTTGACCTGCCCCCGACTGAGATGTCGAGTGACGCTGACAAAGCTTTCCTCTGTCTGCGTGATAAAATAGACACCCTGGTGGAGTTTGTTCTTAATAAGAACAACATCCACAAAGAGCTGAAGAGTATGGCGAGAACAAAACAAGCAGGGCTCTGAATGAATACGCGCGGGTGAACAATGCTGTGTGCTCGACAGCGCCGAAAATTAAAATGGCAGATGCGCGTAAGTATGGAATGTGCCAAACGTTGCCCATCTTCCGCGCTGAAGAGCGTCAAAGGAGGCCGGTGGAGAGGGAATGGCCCTCACCACCTCAGCATTCCCCGGAGAGAAGGAAGAAGGGGTCGAAGCAGCCCACTAACAAAAATGGGCCAGCAGATGCTTCGTTATCCGTTCTTAAGACCGTTGGGAACCTGTCAAAGGTCTCTGACTGGGCTGAAGCAAGCAAAGCATGTCGGAGAACTGCCAAAGGTGTCCAAAAAACCTAAAGCGATCGTAAAACCAGCACATCCCGACGCGATTAAGATTAAAGTGTCAGGAGGGCGAGCCTATGCCGACATCCTTCGACAAATACGGGCGGCGCCAAACCTCAAGCCGCTGGGAGAAAGAGTCTCCCGTATCAGGCGTACCAGAGGAGAAGATTTACTGATTGAACTTGGAAGACCTGGCGTAGGAACTCCAGATCTCGAGGCAGCGGTCTCGTCCACATTACGTGGGTTAGCCCAGGTACAGATGCTGACCCACAAAGAGTCTATTACTATAAAGGACATGGACGAGGCCACGACGGCGGAGGAAAAGGCAGAGGCAATCTCTGCGGTGATCGGACCAAATATGGTACCTTCTGGGAATATAAAGCTTAGAAGGTCATATGGAGGCACCCAGATGATCAGTCCCCTTCTTCCCACATTAGTAGCATAAAAGCTGCTGCAGAATGGGCAACTTCGGATATTATCCATCCGTAATGCTCCAGGGCCGCATGGAAGACCTGGTCTGGCCACTAAGACCGCTGCGCTCAATGTGCCACAAATCTTTGCGAACACATTTAGTTTATGTTTTCAATTAGGATGCTTCCCAGCACGGTGGAAGGTACAGAGGCTGGTGCTTCTCCCAAGGGGGAGCCGACCAACGGAGAACCCTTCCTCGTACCGGCCACTCTGTTTGTTGGATGTAGCTCAAAAGCTATTCGGGCGGGACATTTGTGCCAGGCTACAAGTAGCCATTACACAGGCAGGCGATCTGTCCGACAATCATTTCGATTTTCGGAAAGGGCGCTCAACTATTGACGCTATAAGTCGAGTTGTTGAGCAGCACCAATGCCATCGGTAATACTAGGAATTCTAGGCGCATGTGTGCTATCATCGCACTGGATATCCACAATGCCTTCAACTCGGCTCGGTGGGACAACATTATGTTGTCCTTGAAACAATTAAAGGTGCCGCTCTAGCTAGGCAAGGTCATCTCGAGCTACCTCACAGAAAGGACCCTCCTCTATGACACCGAGGATGGCGCGCACTCCTATAACATCACCGGAGGCGTGCCGCAAGTTTCGGTCTTGGGAACTCTTCTTTGAAACGACCAGTAAAATCCTCATGCATACCTTTTTTAAATTATAATAACTATAATGTTTAACGATCATGCTGGGGATTAGGGCATGGCGTCAAAGGCGAGATAAACAATAAAATTAAATAAAAGCATATTAATTAATTATAATAATAAAAGAGGGTTTGGGCGCCAGCCGCGTATGTTCGCGGCGAATCTATAATGCAATTCTCGGCTACGTGCGAGCTGCGGCGACTTGTTGCGCGAGGAGAGGGGAGGAAAAGAGAAGCACACTTACGATCATCTCTTTTGCTCTGCGGAGATCGTCTCCTGGAGTGCTGCTCTGCGGTCTTATTGCTAACGCACACACACGCGAATACAATAATAATAATAATCGGTCGGCCGATGCTGCCTCGATGGCGTCCCGATGAGCTCTCTCAAGCTCAGGCTTGTTCGCTACTTCGTTGCTCGGGCCCGACGTGCGCGCGCAGCTTCCCGCGTCGAGTCGTTCGTCGGCCGCCGTCTTCTCGCGCGCCCCGTATAGTGAGTGCTTGCAGCTGTATCAAGACGAAGCGGACAATGTTGCCTGGGCTGCAGCTTCCCCTGGTAAATCTTGATTATCGTTTCTTTGGTGTTAGCTTATCGGCTAATGAGTTCTCTCCGTTGCAGGTACAGACGGGACGGCCGATACTCGACTCTTCTCTCTCACTCGACCTCACGACGTCCGATCAGCTGGTGCGCGTCGGGCCACTTACTGCTGCTCTTCTTGGATGCTGCGTAGCTATGGGTATTTTGGCTGCTTATTAGGTAATTATCTAGTTCTTGAGGGAGTGCTTGATATTAAAATTAGATTTTAATTGAGAGTTATGGTAATGTTATGATTACCATAACCTCACTTCTAATCCTCTCCTTGCATGTAGCTGTCAGTTACTTTGTGCAACTACATGCTTCCTTATCTCCTCCTAATTGGGATTATCTATGATTATTTACTGTGTTACAGCTTCCTAGAGTCCTTGTTACTGCTCCTCGTGCTACTCAGCCTAGCACCCTTGGCCATCGTAGGCTGCTTAACTGGCCCTGGCGCGATGCCTCCTAGAAGTCGTTTCGCCTCTCCTGTCATGCTGCTTAGTTATGCTACGTGGGGAGGTGTTGGGAATTTGGGGGACTTGGGGTTACGTTAGGTACGTTTAGAGATATGAGGGTAGGTAGGATAGCATAGGTTGGGACTCGCTCGCTTATATACTTGACAGATATGAAATACCTTGTCACAAATGTTATAATTATTTGTGTTGAATATTTATGACCTTTTTGATTAATAATCGCCGATTGAAAATCATTTAATGACTTATTATGATAAAAAACTGATTTTTTAAATTAAAACACCAAGTATGGGTATGATTTCTGCTATAAAAATCTAAAATAAGCCGGAATTGCAGATGCCAATGTCTTTTTTGTAAACGATAACCCTAACAGTGATCACTTATAACGTTGAAACAAAAAGAGATATTCACTCAAACTGAAATTTAAACTAAAGGTGAGATCAAGTTAATAATTTAAATATCAATACATTTTTTAATTTAAAGTATTTACTAAAATATCATTTAATTCTTATTTCTTTCATAACTTTTGACTAAAATTAGATATTTGAGTTTGTTTTATTTAAATCCAATTTATTCGATTTCACCTTTCTTCTAAATTTAAGTTGGAGTTAAATTTGCTTTTTGTCTCAGAGTTATATGCGATCAAAGTGAAGGTTATCTTGTGACGTTTTTCATTATTTGTTTATAACTTCTATAAAAAAGGGTATTAGCATCTATTAGTACGGGTTTCTTTATACTTTAATACCAGCAAACATATTCTAGAGTTCTATAACGATCCGTTTCTTACAGATCTGATGCCCTATTTGTTAAATACTATTGATTCATTATAGATTAACAGTCGTCTGAAATTTAATTGTTTGTTATTTTTATCGCTGTTTTACCAAGATTCCAATAAGTATTTCAACGAAATCCGAGTCGAAAATCCGGAAATTCAGACCAGAAATCCAGCAAAGAAGGCTCAAATTCGGCCTCTTCCATTTAGCCTTCAAATAAGTAAATCCACCGGAGTAAGTGTTAATCCGTTCGGATTTTAGACCCGAAATCTGATGGTCAAATTTATATCTAGCCTATTCCATATAGTCTTCATAAAAGGAAATCCGACAGAGTACGTGCTAATCCGGCTGAATTTTAGGCCTGAAATCCGGTGATGCCAGCCTGTATCCGGGTCCTAAATCCAAGTAAATCCGACTAGGATTTGGCTAAATCCGGCAGGAATCCTGGTCTAAAATCCGCTATTGATTTTCAATAGGTTTTAAAACTATTCGATGTATGTTAAATAATTGTTTAACATAAAAAAATACACTTTATTATATTATATAAATCAATCATTTTTAAAATTTTCAACATTATTTATATTATCAAAGGATAATATAGTAAACAATAAAAATAAAAAACTAATCCTCAGTGAAAACGCAAAAATTTATACAAAAAATGTACTTTATTCTGAAATATTTGAATATTAATTTAATATATATATTAAGAATTATAAATATACTTACTATATATGATCAAACTTAATATGAAGTGACTAAATATTGGATGAGAAATCGCCATCATAATTTATTCAAACTTATTATTAGATATAAATAATTAAAAACTAAACTTATGAATTGTTATGACTTGACTAAATATTGGCTGAGAAATACTAATATTGTATATTATATATGGATTAACTAAATGTGACTAAAAAATCGACATCATATTTTGTTCAAACTTATAATACATTAATAATTAAAAAATAAACTTATTATGAATTATTATGAAATGACTAAACATTGGCTAAAAAATAAACTTTTTATGAGTTTTTTTTTATTTTTCAGCTTACCAAGAACCCGAGGAGGGTTCATACAGCTAGCTTATTATGAGTTGTTACAAAATGATTAAATATTGACTGAGAAGTTGCCATCTTTATTTGTACAACAATTTGTAATATGAGTGTTATTATTGAAAATTTTATTCTGAATAATAACAACAGTCTCAACTCTGTAAATCACAGAGAGTAAATGGATTGCACATGAATTTCTCCCCTTTATCCACTACCTCTTCCTCTTTTTTTAACGCTATCTTTTTCCCGCTCTCTTTCTCTCTCTCTGGCTCTTTTATTTATAATATTTAGCTTTATTCATGTACATAACATATATAATATAATTTATAATATATAATACGTATATAATATACTCACTTTCTTTTTTTAAAGCTTTCTTTTTTCCACTCTCTCTCTCTCTCTCTCTCTCTCTTATTTACAATATTTAGCTTTATTGATGCACATAATTTGTATAATATAATTAATAATATATAATACATATATAATATAAGAAAGTATATATTATTCGGTCTAAAGGACATATCAAGAAATAAAGACTTCAAGGTACAAGGTGCGTGGAATCGTCGGGTTCCCGGTAGCCAAGTGGTAAGGCAACTGCCCGGTAAGCAGGAGACCGACGGTTCAATCCCGATCTGGGGACGTTGATTTTTTTTTCTCGATCTTTTCTTAATTAATTTTCTAATACCTCTGGCAACTTTTAAAAACTTAGCGATATGCCAGTCAGTTGCTAATAAAGAGGGTTTTGTGCAATATTTGAATAAATATTGAGTAACACAAATTGGCTCGGAAAGACCGAATAATATATACTTTCTAATAAACACATGCCCGAGCGATTTAAAGTCAAAATTTAAAACATTTATATAATATATTCACTTTCTTTTTTCAACGTTATCTTTTTCCCGCTCTCTCTCTCTCTCTCTCTCTCTTTCTCTCTCTCGATGTTGGCAAAGCCTTTGGAGAGGGCGACCTCGCGGGCGATCGGTGTTGATGGCATTTCTATTCCTATGCTTAAGATCGCGGGCTTGTCAATTCTGGGCCACCTGCGAGCGTCTTTGATGCCTCGCTTCGGTCGGGCTGCTTTCCCTTACAATGGAAGAGGGCGCTGCTGTATCTGCTGGCAAAGTCCAGCGTATGTAGCAGCGTTACAGAAACTAGACCTATAGCGCGGCTGAGCGAAGTGTCAAAGTTGCTCGAGCGAATTGTGCACGGACAGCTGTCGAGATACTTGGAGGAGAGTGATCTTCTCTCCTGCAGACAGGCTGGATTTCGGCGGGGACATAGTACACAAACGGCATTGCTTGGGGTGCTTGAGGATGTGCGCAGGGGTATCGACCAACGTAAGTTAACTCTGCTGGTCTTATTCGACTTCTCTAAGGCCTTTGATACGGTCCCCCATGGAGCACTCCTACGTAAGCTTCGAGCAATTGGCTGTTCAGAGATCGTTATTCAATGGTTTTACACGTATTTGCAGGGTCGCACGCAGGCCGTTGAGGGTGATGGGGGCGACCGTTCTGGATGGTCCGCTGTCTTTACGGGCGTTCCACAGGGTAGTGTTCTTGATCCTCTCCTCTTTTCAATTTTTATTAACGACCTGCCTGCGGTCCTGGAATACTCGCGACCTATGATTTTCGCAGACGACACTCAACTTTATTATTCATTTCCCCCGGCGGAATTCGACCTGGCTGTGGAGAGGGTGACTCGGGATGCTAGTGCAGTAGCTGATTGGGCGGTGATGAATGGATTGGCGTTAAATGTCTCCAAGACTAAGGTTATTTTACTAGGTAGTCAACTCTATATTTCTAGATTTGATCTTGAAGGCATTGAGCGAGTATGTGTGAACGGCACGCCGCTGCCATATGAGTGTGCTGTGAAGTCTCTGGGGGTGTGGATCACTCCAACTGTTGATTGGGTTAAACATGTGTCGTCGATATCACATAGTGTCCATGGGGCTCTGCACACCCTCAGATTCTACAGACGAGCCTTGTCTAGGGAGTCGAGGAAATCGCTGGTTGAGAGCTTGATCTGGCCTCATCTGGATTATGCATGTGCGGTCTATAACGACGTTGACCATACAAGAGAACTTAAGTTACAAAGGCTGGTTAACGCGTGCGTTCGCTTTGTCTGGGGTAATATACCCAGACGGGCACACGTCATTTCCTACCGATTGGAGATGGGCTGGCTATCGGCCGGGCTAAGGAGACTTTATCTCATTGGCTCATTGGCATTTAAAATCATTTCTGCAGCATCGCCATCATATCTCAGCACTCATTTTGTCCTCACTGATTCTCGTCCTGACGTCCGCACCTCCTCGCGCTTTCAGCGTAGACCTCTTACATACCATCTGCCTCGTACGGAGGCGCTGAACCAGTCCTTCACGATCACTGCCACTAAACTCCTCAACAACTTTCCCGACCTGACCTTCGACCTTGATCACCTTCATTCCTTTCAGCATCAATTACGTAAGTATCTTGCTGAGCTCGACCGACAGACATGGGCTAGACGCGTGGAAGAAGAAGGGATTACCCCAATTGAGATTCCGTCGTGGTAGGCCGCACACGCATTATAGCTTATAGCTTATACTTATAGCGACTTATAGCTTAGCTGCGCTTTTTAGTTATTTTTATATATGTATTTTTATTTTTATTTTTATTGTTATTTTTATTTTATGTTATGCGTCTATCCGATTGCGCCTTTGCGTTTTTGCGCTTAAGCAAATAACTAAATTTTATTTAATGTTATTTAATGTACTTTTATTATGTAATTTGTGCTACTCTGGGGGCTTGCCCCCGTAGCCTAATAAAGATTTATCAATCAATCAATCAATCTCTCTCTCTCTCTCTCTCTGTCTCTCTCTCTCTCTCTCTCTGTCTCTCTCTCTCTCTCTCTCTCTCTCTGGAGTTTTGCATTCACTGCGTTTTCACAAGAGGGCTTTCTCTCAGAATACTAGAAGATACCTAGTGGCAGTGCTGATAATGCCTCATTTCGATTACGCAAGTGCTATTTATAATGACTTGGATCAGACAAAGAATTTGAAACTTCAACGTCTACTTAATGCTTGCGTTAGATTTGTGTCGGGAAACCTACATAAATATGATCACGTAACACCCTATCGGTTGAAATTACGATGGTTTTCGGTTGAATCGAGACGCTTATTTTTTATTGGCACTTTGGCTTTTACAGTTCTAGCTCGATATTCGCCACGTTACCTGTCTGATCATTTCATTAGAGACATTAAAACAGAAAATCATTATCGTCATTCATCTCGCTTTCCTCGTAAATCATTGATCTATCTACCACCTCGTACAGAATCACTTCATAAATCTTTTGTTATCGTTGCCTCTAAATTACTAAATTCACTGTCTGTCATTCCATTTGAATTATCCCACTTGAATCATTTTAAGTCATCATTATTCGAATAACTATTGAAGCTGGACTGTACAGCCTGGAACGATAGGGTGTTGCGTGAAGGTCTAAACTGTCCGTGCATAAGCGATAATCATTTATAGAACACAGTTTTTATCTTTATTTTTATCTTTATCTTTATTTTCATCAACTTATCATGTATTTTTATGTTTTAATTTTATCCTAGCGCTGTATCTAAATCAGTATTTTTTATATCTACAATTATTATTATTGTTATTATTATTGTTATTATTATTATTATTGTTATTACTATTTTGATTTATTATTTTGTATATTTTTATATAGTTTTTTATCAATGTGACGGCTATACCTACCTCTCTCTCTCTCACTCTTCATGTGCCCTCATATGTAGACGAGTATGCTGATGTTTATATTTGCAAAGGATTGAGAGAAGATGCAAACCAATCTCTGTAGTATACTTGTAGGACGCATTTCGATTTATCTGTTATCGTTGAGTAAGTGTGTATAAATCAAAAGATCGAATACAGTCATTGAGTGCAGTTAATATTGTGTCGGTGTCGGAGTTTGTAATCCTTTATTTCTAATTTTAAATAAATTGAGTTGTGGTTATAAGATTGAATTCGTGAGTGTATTTATTAGTTTTCTTTTACTCTAAACGCCGCGGTTCCGAGGTGGCCAGCCGTCGGGATTCCCTCTGTGACGAGGAGTCAAGGCGAGATTTGCCGGGTTGCCGAGTAGTTTGTTAAAGTAATTATTCCTTTTTTTTATCAATATCGCCAGCCGCCAATTAACTACAAATCGACGATATTTAGCTATTTTGAACGTAGCTACGACGGAACCTCCGTTGGTTCATAATTTTGTTTAAATATTCCGACGAAAAGTAGCGTCGCAATTAAATCGCTTTATCTTTATACTCAAACTAATTATTTACGGTCGATATCGATTATTTATAGTGATATTTTATCAATTTTATTATAGATGTTAAGCAAATTGTAAATTTATGTAATTTAATTTTTGCGCTACACCATATGTATCAATATTGTAAACTTCATAGTATTATAATACAATATCATTATCTTTACTCTGTCTAGTGCAATATGATCATAATGGTTGATTCATTATTCTAATTCGATTCAAATTCGATTGTTATTTCATTACTTTTAATTTTATCCTAGCGCTGTATCTAAATCAGTATTTTTTATATCTACAATTATTATTATTGTTATTATTATTGTTATTATTATTATTATTGTTATTACTATTTTGATTTATTATTTTGTATATTTTTATAGTTATATGTATAAGCGCTTATTGTATATTGTGTTACGAGGTTTCTACCCCAATGAAACCTAATAAAGATCTATCTATCTATGTATCTCTCTCCCTCTCTCTCTCTCTCTCGAGTACGAACCAGACACTCTTTTTTCTTGTCCCGATTTGTTGGAGAATTTCTTCTGCCGCTTTCTGCCTACGGGCGTTTT
This sequence comes from Theocolax elegans, assembly GCA_026168455.1. Classification (NCBI taxonomy): domain Eukaryota; kingdom Metazoa; phylum Arthropoda; class Insecta; order Hymenoptera; family Cerocephalidae; genus Theocolax; species Theocolax elegans. The sequence continues at coordinate 29,028,182 of CM047427.1, read as the reverse complement.
TGTTACAGAATCTTGCATGCTACCTTATGCAAGCCATCCTGCAACATTAAGTCTCATGTTCTGAGGTATGGTTTGCATTTAATTATGATTAAAGTTGCTGTCTACAAGTTTGAAGTTATCTCTGGAGGAAAGTGAGGTTGGATTCTCGAGCCACATGCGTGCCTTTGTCGCTACTAGGGGGTTGGTAGTATTATTCCACTAGACTTGGCCTTGAAGCAGTCAGCGCGCCAACCTTCCATATCAGTTCTACCATTTAATTATGTGACGGCTATACCTACCTCTCTCTCTCTCACTCTTCATGTGCCCTCATATGTAGACGAGTATGCTGATGTTTATATTTGCAAAGGATTGAGAGAAGATGCAAACCAATCTCTGTAGTATACTTGTAGACGCATTTCGATTTATCTGTTATCGTTGAGTAAGTGTGTATAAATCAAAAGATCGAATACAGTCATTGAGTGCAGTTAATATTGTGTCGGTGTCGGAGTTTGTAATCCTTTATTTCTAATTTTAAAATAAATTGAGTTGTGGTTATAAGATTGAATTCGTGAGTGTATTTATTAGTTTTCTTTTACTCTAAACGCCGCCGGTTCCGAGGTGGCCAGCCGTCGGGATTCCCTCTGTGACGAGGAGTCAAGGCGAGATTTGCCGGGTTGCCGAGTAGTTTGTTAAAGTAATTATTCCTTTTTTTTATCAATATCGCCAGCCGCCAATTAACTACAAATCGACGATATTTAGCTATTTTGAACGTAGCTACGACGGAACCTCCGTTGGTTCATAATTTTGTTTAATTATATTCCGACGAAAAGTAGCGTCGCAATTAAATCGCTTTATCTTTATACTCAAACTAATTATTACGGTCGATATTATTATAGTTATTTATCAATTTATTATAGATGTTAAGCAAATTGTAAATTTATGTAATTTAATTTTTGCGCTACACCATATGTATCAATATTGTAAACTTCATAGTATTATAATACAATATCATTATCTTTACTCTGTCTAGTGCAATATGATCATAATGGTTGATTCATTATTCTAATTCGATTCAAATTCGATTGTTATTTCATTACTTTCACTTTTATCTTGTTATATTCAGTAATTATGCGCATTTTATTTTATTTTTCTTTACCTATTGTATATATATTATAGTTATCTTTTTATTTGACATTTCGTATCCAATCTTTAGTTAAAAATTTTAAATTGTAAAGTTTTTATATTATTTTATTTTATTTTAGTGTAATACACCGAATATGTTCAAATCATTTATCGATAACTCTCGATCTGACTCTCACATACGTCGGTTTCAGCGTTTATTACACATTTTTAATTCTATTCTGCGCTATTTAATTTATATTAGATTGAATTTATTGTCACGGGAACATACGTATATTTGATTGTAGTTATTAGTTGCGTACTTTCATAGCATATATGCTAGTATTTTTTGTCTTTAAGCGATTTGTTATATATTATGTATTTTTACTTCTTATTCTGTTTGTATGTTGTGTTAAACTTAAGAGTGAGTGTAAATTATCATCTCACACTATTAGTTATTAATTACTAACTTTTGAGCGATCTTTAAATACTTATAAAATTATTTTCATAGTGATCACTCCGGTGCAGCCTGGTTGTTATGTTATATGAGTTCAACTTAATATGATACCACTCGTTAATTAATTATTTATTTAACATTTATTTTTTACATTGAGAAGCCAATTTATTAGACGCGTTGAGTATTGTATATATTCTTTATTAGATTTTCTGTCTCTGTATTATAATTTTTGTTTAAGTCGTTTCAAATGCCTAAATGTAATAGGTATAGAAACAGTATTGCAAAGGAAAGTCGCAAATGCCTAATTTGTGGTAATTCATATAATCCTGGTTGCGCGATTATTTATATTTCGAAGAAACCAGCCGATAATTGCTGCGTGCGATCTTTTTATGTCATCGATCGCATGCACCAAGTTTCTCTCAACGTCAAATCGCCCTCTCCATCTAGTCAGTCTCTGAGTTTCGATAAACTTCGTAATGTAGACACGGATATAAATTTGAGTCTAGATTCTGATCGTTTTTCTATTCAACCGTTAAACATGTCTAACAATATTAACAATACAAGCAACTTTGTCTGTGACGGACTGGCATCTTCAGTATCTGGGAAGACAACTCTTCATGCCACACAAACATCAGTGCAATCTGTCCCAAGTGATTGATCGAACATGTCTGATTCTGTTAAAATGGCAATGATTTTTTCTAAAATCACGCAAAATCATAGTGAAATCACCAATCGACTTGATTCTCTCAAATCTTTATTAAAGAAAATGCCTCTCGTATGGATAGTATTGAAGCCCAATATGAGGAGATGAAAGCTATGCGCTCTATGCCCCTCAGTTCTGAATTAAGAGTGTTTGGTATCCCGGCAAATTCGACAATATCACCTAGAGAGTTGGTAGTTTCAATTTTGAAGTACTTACAGTTGTCAAATTTTGAAAATGACATTATTGAAGTTCATCAATGCCAACAAAAACGTCATGAATCAAACAAATCTTCTGGTCCGCATCCTTCTACGCCTAAGTTCATTTCGTATATTGTCAAATTTAAATCATATGAAATGAAGGAACATGTTCTTAAGGTAAAATGTGTATATGGTGATATCACCTATCAAAATCTTGTGTCAAACTCAACGATGTCTGATAATGATAATAGTCCGGAGATTAAACTATATAATATGCTACCTCCAGTCTTATATCGTTTGCTCGTTCAGACCAAACTCAAAACGCGTGAATTAAATTTCAAACATGTATTGTCAAGAAACGGACTGATTTATGTTCGACGGAATGATCATTCTGATGCTATAACTATATCTACTGCTCAGGATTTAAATAAATTATATTGACGGTTAAATGTACAAACAAGTAGTCATACATATCCATTAGCATCTCAAACGCAGCCATATTTAAGAGTAGCACAGATTAATGTGAATTCTTTAAAAGGACATTTTAACGATGTCCAAGATTTTATTACAAAAGAATCTATAGATGTATTGTCTATTTCGGTAACATGGCTCACTCCAAGACAACCAACCTCTCTCTTTAATATCAATAACTATATTCTAATTAGAAATGATAGAAATATTAAATCTGCGGGAGGAAAGAGAGACTTCATGCAGGGAGGCGGAGTAGCTTGTTACGTTCGTAAATCTATTTCTTTCAAGATTCTTTTTAGTTCAAATAATGAGTAATATCTAACGTATTTCAAGTACTTGGTGAATATATACACTTATATCAGAATATTATTTTGGCAGGTGATCTTAACTCGGATCTAATGAACGACAACTACTATTCATGTCACCTCAGAAACTTGATCAACGAGTTAAATCTCACCTCGATTCCTTTTGGTCCTACACATCACCGCGACTCTTCTGATACATGGCTGGATGTCATTATTATTGATTCTGTGGATAGAGTTAAATCATTTTGCAAATCCACGTCTCCTTTCATAAATTGCCATGACTTCCTAATATTAGACTACAAATTGGACCAACCAGTGAGGCCCCAACTATCTTTATCTTCTCGTAGATTCACTGGCTTTAACCCGGAACTTTTCTCTTCAGAATTGAAAACATTTCTCAATTTGAATTATTTTTGACATAACTTTAATGAGTCTCTTGATGTCGATTCTGCTCTAAATCTTTTCCGAGACGAAGCCTTGAACTTGCTCGACATTCACGCACTAATTGTAAATCGAATTTTAAAAAGAAGGCCCGCACCGTGGTTCTCAAACGAGCTTAGAGAAAGGTGTCGTGCTCGAGATCGATTATATAAGAAATCTCGAAGGCAACATAACTGCGATCTACTCAATCAGTACAAAACTATGCGTAAACTGCTGAAGAGAGAAATCAAAATTACTCAGGATGATTATATTGTTAAAGCTCTAAGTGAAGCTTCTGATTCAGCAAGTTACTGGAAATTATTACGTAATCATGGTCTAACCAAGCCCAAGCTTGAGTCGCCCCTCCACTATTTTAATGCAGAGGATCTTATTAATTATTATTCTATGATTGCATATCGTCATCCTTCATGCTCTCTAGGTCAATTAGATGACATTTTAAATTTACAAAGATAATACGATACAATTCTCTTTTCATCATGTTGACTTCGAATCAGTACTTTTGGCAATGAAATCTTCTCTTCCGAAATCAGAGTCGCAGCTGTGATGGACTCTCTCTATTATTTTTTGCTGATGTCCTTCCTAGTATAGTACCATTCTTTGTTAGTCTCTTTAATAAATCAATTGATTCCGGATCTTACCCTGCACTTTGGAAGAAATCAGTCATTATACCTCTATTGAAGAAAAATATGCCAGACTCATTGGCCGACACTCGCCCAATTGCACAAATGCCGCATTTTGCAAAAGTATTTGATTCTATTATAACCAGCCAATTAGTCCATTATCTTGAATCTACGTTTTTACTGGCACCCTCTCAATCTGGTTTTCGCAGTGGTTTTAGTACCCAGGCAGATCTTCTTAAAACTACTGACGATATTCGCTTAGGATTTGAGCAGGGTATGGTCACTTTATGGTTCTTTTTTATATGAGTAGGGCATTTGATACAGTTAATCATGTAAATCTCTTTTTGAAGTTGAAAGAACTTAATTTCTCGCCATTAGCAATTAAATGGTTGCATTCATATTTATCTGGGCGTACTCAGGCTGTACTGAATCTGGACAATTCACCTTCTACTTTTTTACCAGCATCATCAGGCGTCCCTCAGGGATCTACTCCGGGCCCCATAATATTTCTGATATACATAAATTCTATCGTTCAAGCAATTAAACTTTCTAAATATAAATTGTTTGCTGACGATTTAAAAATTTACATTCAATGCAAACCTGCAAGCATCAACGAGCATTGCTAGATTAAACGAGGATATTCAGTCGATAGCGGAATGGGTGACCGAAAATGGTTTGAAGCTAAACAACTTTTGCTTGGACTCAAATGTCGCTGCGCTTAAAAGATTTTATTATGCAACCCATCTTACTACATGGCAATCAAATTCCATTATCAGCCTCGGTTAAAAATCTTGGTATTATTTTGGCAAGTTATCTCTCTTGGAATGCGCAGATAGCTTGTATTTCATCCAACGTACATGGTTTTTTATATCGCCTGCGTTATAAGGGCTATAGTCTACCAGAAGCGGCTCGTTTAGTGCTTGCTAGGGGTTTAGTTATCCCTCACTTTGTTTATGCCTGCCTAGTATTCAACGATCTTCCAGTATATCTCGAGATAAAGTTTCGAAGACTTTGCAACACTATTGTACGCTTTATATTCCATCTAAAACGAGACACGGCATTGCAACCCTATTACGAGCGTCTAAATTGTCTTTCTCTAAAAGATCGTCGCAAATATTTTCTTGGTTGTTTTATGTATAAATTACTATCTACTGAAAGACCCAGTTATTTACTTGATAATTTGACATTTGTAAATGAAGGAAGTCGTAGATCTAAACGTTTGGGTGATATTTTCACTATACCATTTGGTAAAAGAGATTCATATAAAGCTTCGTTCACTATTTCAGCCATGGAACTATGGAATAAATTGCCAAATTGTATTAGAGATAGCCCAAGCATAGCCAGCTTCAGATTGAATATGTTCAATCACCTTCTAAATGTCCTTGACTCTATTATCTGACTTCTATTGTCTGATTTTGTATTTATTAATTTTTGTTGCTACATTTCTCCTTCTCTTTCTTTTTATTTTTTTTACGTTTATCAATCAAATTGGTTTTTCAAAGTTTCAAAGTTTTAACAATATTTGATCAATTTGAATTAATGTTTACCTGTGATTATCGACATATTTGAGCTGTCCTATTTTTATTTATATATTTATATTATATTAATGAAACTCTGACCAGTATTATTAATCATAATTTTGATTTGAACCTGTTAAAAACGTGATACATTTTATACATTTTATTATATATTTTGAGCTCACTACACTATTTGTATGAATTGCATATTATGAATTGTTTGTACTTACGCAATAATCGCATGAGATTATTTTCCGCTGTACTGAATATTATATGTTATTTTTATTTAAATTTTACATCTAATTATTTTTATCTGTATTTCAAAAATCAGTTTATATGATATGCGTTATTTCCTATTTTATTTATTTATTAGAGAGGTTTTATAATAAGGTTAATTATTTTGTATATCTGAGTGCCATACGGTTTGATTAAACCTTGGCACAAATAAATAATTTTATCAATCAATCAATCAATCAATCTCTTTCTCTCTCTCTCTCTCTCTCTCTGGTGGGTGTACTGGACGCGCCCTAATTTCACCTCTAATCTTGTCGTGATATATTTATTCACACTTTTTTCCACGAGTTTTAGCTAACAGGAAAGGATTCCCTTGAGTGGCGGCTCTTGTCTGAAATAATATCAGGTATTTTTTATCACCCAGGAATCCTTATTTTTTCCACTGAAAAGTTGGCTCTTACAAGAGGTTAGGAATCGTCCACTCGCAAATTGGCGGCCCAGCATCTGCGATTTCGCACAGTTGGATCAGCGCCTCTACCGGTAATCACCTGTATTAAAAGGTCAGCCTCGTCGCGGTTTCTACTTCTTCCTCAAGGCTTCATCTACACCAACTACATCCTTGGGAGATGCAGCCAGCTACGCGCACCACGTGATTCGTATGTCGTCGTAGAATCGTTAAGAAAGATCATGCGGAGGTATGTTCGAGATGCGGCAGCTATATTCATGCGAACTGCTTCGCGATTATACCGGATTCTAATGAACCGCGCAGTTGCCGACTCGCGAAGAACTCTGCTTTGCCCGTGCCGCGTGAGAGAGCAGCACTTCCCGGGACGGCTTTATTCGAAGGCGAGCTCGCGTCAAGTGTCGCGCACTCTACAGCGACCCCCACCACAGGGACGGCCAAGCGCGTCGCCTCACCTACTTTACCGCCATGTGTGCAGGTTGCTAAGCAACTTCGCGGCGCTGCGCCCACTGAGAACTGCTCCGGCCTACCCGCGCAACCGACTGGCACCGTCGACATGGCCGCTCTCTTCTCGGACTTCGCGAGCCGGCTAGAAGCTAATTTCGAGCGCACGGTCTCGCGCATCGGAACATCGGTACAAGGGCTAGCCAGCGAAATCCGGGACCTTACTACCCGGGTTCTACAAATTGAGGCAGCGACCGTGGAGAGATTCTCCAGCAACTCAGATCGCCTAGGAGCGCTGGAAGTGGCGAACGAGAGTATTCGTGGTTTGATTAGCGACGCACGGAGTAGCCAGTTAATATCGACAGTATCGGCAGTTTCATCCTTTAGAGATTCCTGCGAGATGTTACTGCTTGGTGTCTCTACTAATATGGACATTTCGGATAGGGAGGCCGTAGAAAAAATTTTGACTGCCATCAATCTCTCCCGGGTTTGTTCGCAAAAAGTAGATATTCGCCCCCGGCTTGCCCAGATCAAGCCAGGGAATCAAGAATCGAGACCGGCGACGTTGACTGCAGGCGTTAACAACTAAGGGCTTGTTGTCCGGGTTTCCTCCCCATCAATCAGGGATCTTATTTTAGAGAGGGCACGCCTTCTCAAGGGTATGTCAGCAGATTCCCTATTTGGTGGAGACTCGTCGATTTTTTTGCATGCGCTATGGCCCAAGGAGCTGCATGTTCTTTTAAGTAAAGCGCTGCGTCGTTCTGTTGACTTGGGTTTCGTGAGACCTATAGTTAAAAACTACACGGTTTTTATGCGTAAAACGAAGGGAGGGCAGCTTTTTCCGATTCACTCCGAATCGGACATAAATAACCTATCAATTCATGATTCTCCTCCTTCGCATTAATAGTTGTCTGGCCAGGCGTCATCACCTACTAACACTTCATTCTCCATGTTTCATGTAAAGATAAACCGCCTAAAACACTTTTCATCCATTGAATCACTAGTTCTTCCTTCTAATCATGATATCATTGCTTTTTCAGAAACTTTTCTCACGGAGCATGACTCCTCCAACATGTTGGGCCTTCCTAATTACACTTTACACAGACTGGAACGAGTTGGTAAGGATGGGGGGGGGGGTATTGCGGCCTATTTCAAGAATAATCGTAATGTCAGGCTTGTGGCTCACTCCGACCCCGTTATTTCCAACTCCCCAGAGTTTATGATTTTTCAAGTTTTCAATAAAACTAGTTCGCTGCTGTTTTTTGTGGTTTATAGGATGCCCACAGCGGCCTATTCATCAAAATTTTTGATTCGTTGACAAATTTTTTACATATTTACGACCAGGTAGTTATCACCGGCGATTTTAATATTAACATGTACAATAAAGATCCCTTTGCAGAAGGGCTCGACTTTATTGTATTTGCATTAGATCTTATCAAACCATTGCCGGCTGTAAAGAGGATTTGGTCGAGGAACTTTGCTCTAATTGATCCGCCGACGGCAGCTGCTCTATTTTCTGATACATTTAATCGTCTTTCATCTCACTCTTGCACTACGTGTCGTCTACGTCATCAATTTCTCATTCTTCAACTACGTCGCCTGGCCGTTCACTTTCTTCTTCACTTTGTACTCTGATGCCATCCTCTCCGTCCTCTCCGTCCACCATTTCCATCAACATCCTTCTTTCAAACCTTGTTTCAGCTATTTTACATACATTTGATTTACTTGCTCCTGCTAAACTCATCACCATTAAAAACTTCAGCAAATCTTGGATTATACCACACATTAAGCAAAATATTAAGGCTCGCAACATGACATATAAAAGATACTTGGTCACTGGTCTGAGCTCGGACTATCAGACTTACAAAGATCTTCGTAATCTTGTTAGAAATGACATAGACTCCAGTAAATTTTTGCACTTAAATAACAAAGTCAAATCCGCCTCTAACTCGTCAAGTCAGTAGAAGGTGCTCAGGAACATGGGTCTCGCGTATAAATCAGCACAATCACCTCTCAACATTTTCTCACTCGATCAGCTACCATAATAGCATTATGTGCGTATTGACTTTGAATAATATTTTAAACTCTACATATCGGTCTCTTTTTCATTTAAAACGTTCGTAAATTAATATGTCCCTTAGCTCTATAAATTAGGCTTTATATTACTGCATTTACTTAGAATCATTCTGTATCAACCTAATTTCGTTCATGTTCTACGCCGTAATTTTATTCTATACTACGCAGTACATGTTTACGAACAATAATAATACAATTTTCGTCGGGACACAACTCCCCCCCATTTTAAAAACAACGCCCTCGTCGTTGTTCAATATTATTATTATATTATACTTTCTCTTAACATTAGATATCATACTTAATTTTAAATTATCAACATTATTTCGATTATATATGATTATCGGTCTTTTCGAACTAAATGCTTTATTTTTGGAATAAAGCAGGCCCATTATACCCTTTGTCCACTATGGTTGGTGGAATTCCCCAGGGTAACGGCATTTTTAAAAAATTAAAACAAAAAATTGAAGGCGTTTCGTCCTTGATCCCCAGTTTGAACTCCTCAGTACGGAACTGGAGATCATACCTTAGACGCCTGTCGCAAGATGAACTGCGACGCCAACAGGATGTTCTGCGGTTATATATAGAGGAAGACGACACTCTCTCCAACGAGTAAAGTCGTCTCCATCTAGCGGTAGGAAAGACCACCAGCCAGAGTGCGACTTATTAGACCGAGTCGCAGGTTTATTAAAACAAAATGAATTTAACGTTCGGTGATACTTTATATATATATATATATATATATATATTGTGACAATGCATTTAATGCATGTCAAGTTTAGCGAGCTCGTAGCCCACTGAAGTTCTTACCGAACCCTACCTAAGCCTTACCAAACCCTACCTAAGCCTCACCGAACCCTACCAGCCTACACACACAGGGAAGCCGCATCACCGAGCACACAAGTAAGAGCTCAGGAGTCTTCAGGAAGATCCAGAGGAAGCTTGAAGTCTAAGCAATGCCAGGAAGTGGTGAGGAGAAGTCCCTTCCAATCGCCTCCCGCAGCAGCCATCCAGTACAGCAAATAAACCTGTAAGATTACTTCTTACAATATGCACCTTATAAAGGAGAGGACAGGATCACACAACAGTTGAACAGCTGTGTATAGGATGGGTGCAGAGGAGAGGTTAGGTGAAACAACAACATATAAACTGAGTAGCTGTACGGTTTATAACTCACCCAGGTAAACACGCTGTACCGCATTCCCGAGTCCTCGAGCCAGTAATCGCAAGAGAGAATAAGGAGACAGCCAAGAAGACCACGAAGAAAGGCCGAACAGCTACGTCGTCGTCGCCACCAACTCGCCGTTGTTGCTTACGTTCGTGCGCGGCGGACATCTTCGTTAAGCCGCACGCGGCATAAGGCCGCGTACGCACAAAGTGGTCACGGCGCATGCGCGCAGCGACTCTCTAGCGTCGACGACGACGAGAGCTCGAGCTCGTCCGACCGCCGAATAGCGACTACCGAAGTACCGACGTGACGACAACGAGAAAGAGAAAGAAAGAGCATAGAGAAGTGCGTGTGCCGCACGTGTGCCAGCATCGCCGAAGGTTTGTGCGACCTTGTGCCAATATTAATAGCCGTTTTCCTTGCCTGTGTGTGTCCCGCGTGTGTATCCTAGCTTCTTCCTTGTTACTATAACTAGCCTTGCTCGCCGCGTAATTTAGTGTACCCCAGCTTCTTCCCCTCCCCCCTTCGCGCGCGAAGTAGCCGGCTCACAAGACGCGTATTACAGCCGTGCCATTCGCTATTCTTTATTTCGAATATTCGTATCGATAATAACTTGCATCTAATTGAGCGTTTTAATCGAGTAGCAAATCACGACAATTACGTCGGAACGTACGCGACTGGCACCCGCTGTTATAAATTAAATAATTATTAAATAATTGATATCTACATTATATTAAAGTTATCTCTTTGAGCGATTTTGTAAAAACTCCCCTATTCTTGCGAAAAATACTTAAAACATATATATTTTATGATAAATATGTGTAACATAAGTTAATGCATCATATTACTGACAAAAAAATTATTATTATAATTACTAAGTGATATAAAAAAAAAAACCGATAAATTATAATGTCCGTCCGTCCGTCCGTCCGACAAACATTATCTTGGCGTGAGAGAGACAGTGAGAGGAAGAGATAGGGAGACAGATAGAGAGAGAGAGATATTCTCTCTCTTTTATTCTCTCTCTCTTTCTCTCTATCTTTCATTCTCTCTCTCTCTCTCTCTATCTCTCCATCTCTTTCTCTCTATCTTACATTCTCTCACTTTTATTCTCTCTCTCTTTCTCTCTATCTTTCATTCTCTCTCTTTTATTCTCTGTCTCTTTCTCTCTATCTTTCATTCTCTCTCTTTTATTCTCTCTCTCTCTCTTTCTCTCTATCTTTCATTATCTCTCTCTTATTCTCTTTCTCTTTCTCTTTCTCTTTCATTCTCACTCTCTTATTCTCTTTCTCTTTCTCTCTATATTTCATTCTCTCTCTCTTATTCTCTCTCCCTTTCTCTTTCTCTTTCATTCTCTCTCTCTCTTATTCTCTTTCTCTTTCTCTCTATATTTCATTCTCTCTCTCTTATTCTCTCTCTCTCTCTCTCTCTCTCTCCATCTATCATTCTCTCTCTTTATCTATCTCAAACTCTCTCTCTCTATCTCTTTATCTCTCATTCTCTCGCTTTATCTATCTAATTCTCTCTCTCACTCTATCTCTTTATCTCTCATTCTCTCTCTCTTATTCTCTCTCTCTTTCTCTCTATCTTTCATTCACTCTCTCTATCTCTCTTACTCTCTCACTCTCTTTATCTCTCATTCTCTCTGTTTATCTAACTCATTCTCTCTCTCTCTCTCTCTCTCTCTATTTCTTTATCTCTCATTCTCTCTCTTTCTCTCTATCTTTCATGCTCTCTCTCTTATTCTCTCTCTCTATTTCTCTATCTTTTATTCTCTCTCTCTAATTCTCTCTCTCTTTCTCTCTATCTTTCATTCTCTCTCTCTCTATCTCTCTCCCTCTCTCTATCTCTCACTCTCTCTCTCTCTCTCTCTCTCTCTCTCTCTCTCTCCCTCCCTCTCTCTCTCTTTATCTCTTTATCTCTCTTTCTCTCTATCTTTCATTCACTCTCTCTCTTATTCTCTCTGTCACTCTATCTTTCATTCTCTCTCTCTTATTCTCTCTCTCTTTCTCTCTCTCTTATATTCTCTCTCTTTCTCTCTATCTTTCATTCTCTCTCTCTTTCTCTCTATCTTTCATTATCTCTATTTATTATCTCTCTTTTTCTCTCTATCTTTCATTCTCTCTCTTTTATTCTCTCTCTCTTTCTTTCTCTCTATCTTTCATTCTCTCTCTCTTATTCTCTTTCTCTTTCTCTCTATATTTCATTCTCTCTCTCTTATTCTCTCTCTCCCTCTCTCTCCATCTATTATTCTCTCTCTCTATCTCTCCTTCCATCTATCATTCTCTCTCTCTATCTCACTTACTCTCATCTTATTCTTACTTCCTCACTCTCTTTATCTCTCATTCTCTCTCTTTATCTATCCCATTCTATCTCTGTCTATCTCTTTATCTCTAATTCTCTCTCTCTCTCTATCTCTTTATCTCTCATTCTCTCTCTTTATCTATCTAATTCTCTCTCTCACTCTATCTCTATATCTCTCATTCTCTCTCTTTATCCATCTCATGCTCTCTCTCTTATTCTCTCTCTCTTTCTCTCTATCTTTCTTTCTCTCTCTCTTATTCTCTCTCTCTTTCTCTCTATCTTTCATTCTCACTCTCTCTCTCTCTCTATCTCTCCATCTCTTTCTCTCTATCTTTCATTCTCTCTCTTTTATTCTCTCTCTCTTTCTCTCTATCTTTCATTCTCACTCTCTCTCTCTCTCTATCTCTCCATCTCTTTCTCTCTATCTTTCATTCTCTCTCTTTTATTCTCTCTCTCTTTCTCTCTATCTTTCATTCTCTCTCTTTTATTCTCTCTCTCTTTCTCTCTATCTTTCATTATCTCTCTCTTATTCTCTTTCTCTTTCTCTCTATATTTCATTTTCTCTCTCTTTCTCTCTATCTTACATTCTCTCTCCCTCTCTCTCTCCCTCTCTCTCTCTCTCTCCATCTATTATTCTCTCTCTATCTCTCCTTCCATCTATTATTCTCTCTCTATCTCTCCTTCCATCTATCATTCTCTCTCTCTATCTCACTTACTTTATATCTTATTCTTGCTCTCTCACTCTCTTTATCTCTCATTCTCTCTCTTTATCTTACACGCTCCCACTCTCGCACTCTAACACTCTCTCTCTCATTCTCGCACTCGCTCTCTATCTCCTATTCACTCTTTCTTATTCTCTTTCTCTTTCTCTCTATCTTTCATTCACTCTCTCTTATTCTCTCTCTGTCACTCTATCTTTTATGCTCTCTCTCTTATTCTCTCTCTCTTTCTCTCTATCTTTCATTCTCGCTCTCTAATTCTCTCTCTCTTTCTCTAAATCTTTCTTTCTTTCTCTCTTATTCTCTTTCTCTCTTTCTCTCTATCTTTCATTCTCTCTCTCTCTATCTCTCTCTCTCTCTCCCTCTCTCTCTCTATCTCTTTATCTCTCATTCACTCTCTTTATCTTACTCACTCCCACTCTCTAACTCTATCACTATCTCTCTCATTCTCGCTCTCGCTCTCTATCTCCCATTCACTCTTTCTTATTCTCTCTCTCTTATTCTCTCTCTCTCTTTCTCTCTATCTTTCATTCTCTCTCTTATATTCTCTCTCTTTCTCTCTATCACACATTCTCTCTCTCTTCCCCTCTCTCTGTTACTCATTCTCTCTCTCACTCCCCCTCTCTCTATCACTCATTCTCTCTCTCCCCCTCTCTCTCACTCACTCTCTCTCCCTTTCTCTCTCTATCACTCATTCTTTCTCTGTTCCCCTCTCTCTATCTCTCCTTCCATCTATCATTCTCTCTCTATCTCTCTATCTCTCTAGCTTATTCTCTCTCTCTCTCTCTCTTAATCTCTCATTCTCTCTCTTTATCTATCTGATTCTCTCTCTCTTTCTATCTCTTTATCTCTCATTCTCTCTCTTTATCTCTCATTCTCTCTCTTTATCTATCTCATTCTCGTTGGATTGAGTCTTGCTCAGATACCAGGCCCATCGTGAAGCTCTTTGAGGTCTCTAAATTGCTTGAAAGGTTGGTACACTCGCAGTTATCTTACTATTTGGAATCAAATCACAAACTGATTGATAGACAGGCAGGGTTTCGCAGGGGCCACAGTACACAGACCGCCCTTTTAGGTGTTCTCGACGACATCAGAAGGGCTATTGACTCACGTATGATCAGGATTTTGGTCCTGTTCGACGTCTCCAAAGCGTTTGATTCGGTACCGCACGGCCCGTTGTTGTTTAAGCTACGTAATATGGGTTGCTCAAACACGGTTCTTAGATGGTTTTTTCACTACTTGGTCGGTCGCTCGCAAGCGGTAGTGGATGAGTTGGGCGTCTGCTCTGACTGGCTTGGGGTAAATTCAGGCATACCGCAGGGCAGTGTTTTGGGTCCATTACTTTTTTCAGTTTTTATCAATGATCTCCCGGATGTTCTTGAGTATAGTAATCATATGATTTATACCGATGACACCCAGGTTTACTATTCCTTTCCACCGGACGAATTTGAATTGGGTGTCCAGCGAATCACACATGACGCAAATGCGGTTGCGTCCTGGGCTTCTCTCAATGGTTTAGATCTGAACATTAATAAAACAAAAGTAATGATCCTGGGTAGTAAGGCATATGTCTCGCGTATAGATCTAACCACTGCCCCGCGAGTTATGCTTTTGAATAAGTCTCTCCATTACGAAAATCAAGTAAAATCACTTGGCGTCTGGCTACTGCCCACTCTAGACTGGTCCAAACACGTTTTGACAATTTCTCAGGGGGTGCACGGAATCTTACGTTCGCTACGCTTTCATAAACGTGCCTTCTCCAGAAGCATCCGAAAATCTCTTGTAGAAGCCTTAATATTCCCTCACTTTGATTACGCTTGCGCGGTCTATAATGACCTGGACCAGACCAGAAACATGAAGCTCCAGAGGCTCCTAAATGCTTGCGTCAGATTTGTTTGGGGAAACTTGCGTAGATTCGATCATGTTACGCCCTATAGGTTGAAGTTGGGCTGGCTATCTGTTGAGTTCGAGACGATTATTTTTCATTACCTCTTTATCATTTATCATCTTATCACATAATTCTCCTCATTACCAAGCAGATCACTTCGTCAAACTTAGCAGCTCATCTAACCTACGCATCTTATCTCGTCATCCTCCGAAACCGTTAACCTATCTTCCCCCTCGTACTGAATCGCTTCACAAATCATTTGTCATCACAGTCACCAAGCAGTTAAACTCACTCTCTATCACGTCATTCGATCCATCCCACATCAACACATTCAAATCATCTACTTTTACTCATTTTCTTCGTCTCGATTCCTTAGCTTGGGAGGAATGAGCGACCCGTGAAAATCTCATCCGTCCCCAATTAAGCGACCTTACTGCTTTAGATATAAGTTTTATGCGTGATATTAGCTATGTAACCGACTTATCGTTACAGAATGAAGCGAATGAGGAAAATTAATGTTATAATTGCGCTGTGATATTTTTATTTATTAATTGTCTATTATATTTGTGATATTTTTATCAGTATTATTTTTTCAATAAGTTATTCCTTCATTTTACATTTTCTTGTGCTCATTTTTATATTTATTTTTATCTTTATATTTTTCTCTGCGCCCACCTCTTACGCTGCTCATTCTATTATGCATTACTTGGCATTGCATTATAAACTCGCGTGCGTTTTATTCTTGCGTTTTATCTTTATTTTTATTTTTACAATTTGTTACTTTCAATCGTTTTTATTATTATTTTATTCCTGCGTTGTATTTTATTTGTTAATTTTACTTTGTTAATTTATTTTTGTAATACTTTACGATGTATGTATTTTTGTGTTTACGGGGTTTCTACCCCTAAAACCCAATAAAGTTTTCTATCTATCTATCTATTCTCTCCCACTTAATCTCTTACCCATTCTCTCTCTGTCTCCCTAACTCTCCCTCTCTCACCCTCACTCTCCCTCTCTCTCCCTCACACTCCCTCATTCTTATACTCACTCTCTCCCTCTCGCAGTCCCTCATTATTACTCGCTCCCACTCTCGCACCCTATCACTCTCTCTCTCTCATTCTCGCTCTCACTCTCTATCTCCCATTCACTCTTTCTTATTCTCTCTCTCTCTCTTTCTCTCCATCTTTTATACACTCTCTCTTATTCTCTCACTTTCTCTCTATCATTCATTCACTCTCTCTTATTGTTTCTCTTTCTCTCTATCTATCATTGTCTCTCTTATTCTCTCTTTCTTTCTCTCTATCTTTCATTCTCTCTCTCTCTAACTCTCATTATCTCCCGCTCTTTATCTTTCATTCTCTCTTATTCTCTCTCTCTCTCTCTCTCTCTCATTCTCTCCCTCTCTTTATCTTTCATTCTCTCTCTTTCTCTCTCCCTCTCTTTATCTTTCATTCTCTCTCTTTCTCTCTCCCTCTCTCTATCTTTCATTCTCTCTCTCCCTCTCTCTCTCTATTTCTTCCTCTCACTGTCTCTCTCTCTCTATTTCTTCCTCTTACTGTCTCTCTCGCTCTGTCTCATTCTCTCATTCTCCGTCCGTCCGTCCGTCCGACAAACATCATCTTGGCGTCAGAGAGAATAAGTCAGAGCGAGAGAGACAGTGAGAGGAAGAGATAGGAAAACAGATAGATAGGGAGTGAGAGAATGTGAGATAGAAAGAGGGAGAGAGAGAGAATTAGAGAGAGAGAATGAAATGAAGATAGAGATTGGAAGATAGAGAGAGAATTAGAGGAGAGTTTGAGATATAGAGACAGAGACGAGAGGTACAGAGCGAGTAAGAATGAGAGATAGAGGAGAGAATGAGAGATAGAGAGAATGAGAGATAGAGAGAATGAGATATAGAGAGAATGAGAGATAGAGAGAATGAGAGATAGAGATAATGAGAGATAGAGAGAAGGAGAGATAGAGAGAATGAGAGATAGAGAGAATGAGAGAGAGAGAGAATAGAGATAGAGGAATGAGAGATAGAGAGAATGAAGATAGAGATAATGAGTAGATAGAGAGAATGAGAGATAGAGAGAATGAGAGATAGAGAGAATGAGAGATAGAGAGAATGAGAGATAGAGAGAATGAGAGATAGAGAGAATGAGAGATAGAGAGGAATGAGAGATAGAGAGAATGAGATAGAGAGAATGAGAGATGAGAGAATGAGAGATAGAGAGAATGAGATAGAGAGATGATATAGAGAGAATGAGAGATAGAGAGAATGAGAGATATAGAATGAGAGATAGAGAGAATGAGAGAGAGAGAAAACGAAAGTTAGAGTAATAGAGTGCGAGAGTAAGAGCTAGGTCCCGGTTCAAATCCGGGCTGAAGCTGTTTTCATTGCAATTTCGAAAATGTGTGAAGAGTTGACTTTTATTTTTCATACAAGAAATTATAAGAATATTGCATTTTTCAAGGTTTTTTGCGGCGACATGTTGTTATAGTAAATTGAAGCTTTGTAAAATGATAGATAATTAAATAACGGAGGGCAATACTAACTCCTGTTTTTGCGTAAATTTGTTTTTATTAATTGTTATAAGTAAATTAGTTGTTTTTTCGTCTGCTATTTTCTGGTGCGAAATTTGTATTTGTAATTGAGTATGATACCCACTTAAACAAGTTATCAATCGACATAAGAAGGTTTAAAACGTGTAATGAACGAAAAATTGCTGAAATGAGCTTTCGGTATGACATCTTACCTGGGATATGATCTGAGATCTCCAGTGAGATTTTTTAATGGGGATATATATATATATATATATATATATATATATATATATATATATATAAGTAAACAATATATCAAAAATAATATAACAAAACAATATATCAAAAATTGTAAAAACAAATCGTTATTTCTATTTGAACTTCTAATATTTGTCATCCTAGTACATGTGATATTTTAATTCTAATTGGAATGTTATAATTAATAATTTATTAACGGGATGTAATAGTCAATTTTTACCGACCGAGTAATGGCACACGCATTTTGTTAATTAATCATTAAATACGTGAATAAATGTAAAACCAAGACATCATTGCCCCCGTAATGGTATCTTCTGCAATTCAGCAAAGCGCAAAGTATGTACGCGCAATAATTAACGAGAATGATTGGAAGGAAATTTTATAACCTAATATCCGCTATGTAAAAATTTCTTTCCAATACCATTTTAATACGAATTAAAATATCTGTTTGACTTTTTGCAGAAAAATAGATTATACAAGTACACAGGGCAATGATGTCATCATTTCCTTTTATTCAAAATATGTATTAGTTAATTAAATATAATTGTCTCATATGGCTCGGTAGGTAACTAATTGAGTATTGCATCCCCTTAATATGAATCGATCTATTATGAATTATATAAAGTTTATCAGGTATTAATGTAAATAATAATATTCGAATTAATTATTGGGAGTAACAAAAATTGTTAATGATATAAATAGTAAAAATGATCATTCTTTTATTAATTATTACGGATTTATCCCAACAAATTATATAATTATAATATTTATTTAATTACTAGTACTATAAATTATTTTACTAAATAGTTTTTAACAAGTAATTTTTTGAATATTACATTACATGTAATTTGATGGTAAAGAATTATTATGTTAACAATACTATTTAACTGCGAGCGAAGCGAGCATCTTGGCTAGTTAATTTTAATTTGATCACCCGCACCCTGATCCTCAGTGCGACGTGACAATATATATATATAGATGGAGACGACTTTACTCGTTGGAAAGAGTGTCGTCTTCCTCTATATATATAGCCGCATAACATCTTGCTGGCGTCGCAATTCATCTTGCGACAGGCGTCTAAGGTATGATCTCCAGTTCCTTACTGCGGAGTCCAAACTGGGGATCGAGGACGAACTTAATTTTTTGTCTTAATTTTTTAAGAAGGCCGTTATCCTGGGAAATTCCACCAATCATAGTAGGCAAAGGGTATAATTGGCCAGCTTTATACCAAAAATAAAGCATTTAGTTCGGAAAGACTGATAATCATATATAAATTATCACCGAACGTTAAATTCATTTTGTTTTATTATTTCGATTAGTTTTTCTTTATTTCTTATGGCAAATTTTATAAACCATACTACGATTATTTATTTCGTAGTTCAATTTTGTTCGTTATTATTTTACATTCTTTCTGAGGCAGGCCTCACTAGCCCAGGCACTTATTTATATCAGGGGGGGGGGGAGATTCATCGAGCGAGGCACACCTGAAATAAAAGTATAGATATTAATAATGAATAAATAAGAAGAATTAAAAATTAATAATATAGGTTAGAATAATAAACATAAAAAATTGTAATAAAATATGAACATATATATATATATATATATATATATATATAGATATAGATATATGGGTGGTTCTCTGTGACATCGAAGATGAAAAAAATAAATATTGCTATAACTGTGGGAATATGTTTTAGAGGTATCCAGTAGTTCTCCTGAATTTTTTCAGATTTTTTCTGGGCCATTATTTTAAGTTACAGAGAGTCAAAGTTGACATTTTAGCACTTTTTTGCATTATATGCCCATTTTCATGAATTTTTAGCTCCCAGGGGATGCATTTTTCACTAAAAACATAAGTATGACTTTTTTTGTAAAATTTTCCGAACTTTTCATAAAAATACTTTTAAAGACATAAATGTATGCTGTCACACTCTTGTAAGCCATTTAAACCTTAAATAGTGAAAATCAACAATTCTGCTCCGGACTCTGGTAACCTAATACTGTCTAAAAGATGTCTTTTTATAGTCAGAAACTGCCTAAAAATTTCCAGAGTGGGTCTAAATCATTAAGATCACTTATGGTCAAAATATCCGGGAAAAGTGCCCGAAATATTAGTAGAAATGTATATTTGTTGCCTTATAACGATGAATCTATTAGCATGATCATTGCAAAAAAATTTATGCACTTACCTTGGAATGGTAGAAATGTATCTCCACTTGTTTCAGTATCCATCTAATCCCCTGTAAGCTGCTAAAAATACAAATATTATTATAAAATTATAAAAAATTATTTTTTAAACATTTATAATGCTGGATTTTTAGTTTTACATCCCTTACAAGAATTATAATACTAATCTGAAGGATTACTATAAAAGTATCAATATTATTATTATTATTATTCAGCAATACATTGTTTAGATTTCACAAACTTGTCACTGTCACGTTATCATATTATTCATTATAATTATATATCCGATTTATTTATATATCTTTTGTATTAAATACGTATATTCAGTTATTGTAATAATGATGTTTATATATTTATAGTAATCCTTCAGATTAGTATTATAATTCTTATAAGGGATGTAAAACTAAAAATTCAGCATTATAAATGTTTCAAAATTAATTTTTTACATTTGTATAATAATATTTGTATTTTTAGCAGCTTACAGGGGATTAGATGGATACTGAAACAAGTGAAGATACTTTTCTACCACTCCAAGGTAAGTGCACAAATTTTTTTGCAATGATCATGCTAATAGATTCATCGTTATAAGGCAACAAATATACATTTCTATTAATATTTCGGGCACTTTTCCCGGATATTTTGAGCATAAGTGATCTTAATGATTTAGACCCACTCTGGAAATTTTTAGGCAGTTTCTGACTATAAAAAGACATCTTTTAGACAGTATTAGGTTACCAGAGTCCGGAGCAGAATTGTTGATTTTCACTATTTAAGGTTTAAATGGCTTACAAGAGTGTGACAGCATACATTTATGTCTTTAAAAGTATTTTTATGAAAAGTTCGGAAAATTTTACAAAAAAAGTCATACTTATGTTTTTAGTGAAAAATGCGTCCCCTGGGAGCTAAAAATTCATGAAAATGGGCATATAATGCAAAAAAGTGCTAAAATGTCAACTTTGACTCTCTGTAACTTAAAATAATGGCCCAGAAAAAATCTGAAAAAGTTCAGGAGAACTACTGGATACCTCTAAAACATATTCCCACAGTTATAGCAATATTTATTTTTTTCATCTTCGATGTCACAGAGAACCACCCATATATATATATATATATATATATATATATATATATATATATATATATATATATATATATATATATATTATAATTCGTACCTTGTTATGTACTTGAATCCTTGGATCTAATAGTAAAGGAAGGATGACTACTCGTACTATGGGGGACTCCTTGGGTAGCCCCCGCTGATGATCCTGGGTTTCACTGGAGTCCGTAATAGGTCCCTGGGCCTCCTGTAAATAACATAATAATAAGTAAAAGAATCCCTAATGCAAAATCTCACGTGAGATCTCATGCCAAAATCTCATGTGACTTTTCAATGAGAACACTACTCAAACTTCCGAAAAAATAAGAAATCAATTTAATAGTATGGGGGGTCACTTTTTTAGTGATAACATCCCCTAGATAAGCTCAAAAATTAAGATTTCAAAGCGATTCAGACATATTTATGATTTTTTTTAATTTCTCATGTGAGATCTCACATGAGAATTTTTTCTCACATGAGATCTCACCTGAGTTCTCAAGTAAAATCACACGTGAGAAATTAAAAAAAAATCATAAATATGTTTGAATCGCTTTAAAACCTTAATTTTTGAGCTTATCTGGGGGTGTTATCATTAAAAAAATGACCCCCAAACTCTTAAATTGATTTCTTAATTTTTCGGAAGTTTGAGCAACGTTCCGATTGAAAAATCACATGAGATTTTGTATTAGAGATATTAATGAATGTAGGGTATATTAGGATAAGTTATAATAGGTATAAGGAATGTAGACACATATATGGTATATATGGGATATTTGAGGTTAGGAACAAGTGACCATTATTATACTTTTTCTTGCAAATTTTTAATTTTCCTTAATTATATTCGAGTGTTTATATATATATGGACGATTCTCTGTCAAATCGAGATACAAAAACATTTTTTTTCTGTATTTCTATCAATACTTTCTTTTACATGTTTTGGACAATGGTCTAAATTTTTAGAGGCTAAAAATTCCTTTCTGGGTTTCGTTCCAAGCTACCATGTCAGCAAAAATCATACTACTTGCTCTAGATATACTTTTTTGACCCTGTAAATTATAGAGTGGACGAATAATTAGTAGAACTGTAATAAAAACTTAAGTAAATTGATATTTTATCACCATTGTTATTTGTTATGTTATTGACGGATACTCAATTGTACCACAGTAATTAACAATTTTGCAATCTATATATACATTTAGTACAAATTAAACATATTTCCAATTGCCTTTATAATAAAGGTACAACAATTAGTCTAGATAAAGTTTATAAAACACTGAAGATTGCATAAAACAAGTGTCGCTGCATTCAACCTCTATAACTGTTTTGATCATCACTTAAATTAATAGCAGTTATAACATTCATTTAAACATACCAAATAGTTGAAAAAATTATGTAGTGTGACGGGCCTGACTATATGTAGACATATAGTCAGTATCTAGTCGCATTGAACAATGGCTCAAGCGGTAGAGCGTTCGTGTTCAGTGCGAGAGATCGGGGTTCAAATCCAACTTTTGGCAGTTTTTTGTAATTATTTAAATTAATTTATTCAAATAATTAAATAATCAAAATTGATATAATTTATAATGTTATTGAAATTTTTATGTTTTTTGCTACTTTTGTCAAAAATATGAAGTCAATACGATAAGAAATAGCAAAGTTAATAATTTATAAGGTTTACAAAAATATAAAATGTGTATAGTTAAATTTTACATTATATTTAAAATATTTAAAAATGGACTGAATAATAAAATAAATTATAGATATTAAAATTATTAAGCAAAGGAGATAAATACATAACTAATTTAAGGAGCCGCGGTGGCTCATGGGTAGAGCTCCCGACTCTCACACCGAGGGTCGTGGGTTCGATCCCAGACGTGTGTACCTCTGAAAATTTTTTTTCATGTGCATTTTTCGAACACCGCGACTCAGTGGCTCGGCGTGTCACTATAATGTGACGCCAGTTCAGGTGCACGTGCGTTTCGTGCATTTTTCAGTGCATAAGAGGCACGGGCATCTGAACTATAGGGAACGTTAGGGACGCGAAGATGTAAAGAGGATCGCGGTGGTTCCATCGGGAGGACAGGAAACTGTAATTATTAGACTAATTACAGTGACCGATGATATCTTCCGATGGACACAAGCACCACTGTTTCAACTACATGTGCTTTGTTTACAGACACACCGTTCACCTCCGTCGCTGATTAGCCCTGGCAGCATAAATAGAGCGACGTTAAATAACATAAAAAAAAAAAAAAAAAAAAAAACTAATTTAAAATAAATAAATTCTATTAAGCAAAGGCAAGAGGGTAGCAATGATTATAATAATGTTATAATAATTGTTAACAATTTAATAAATATAAAATAGAATATAAGAAAAGATGTTTTAATAAATTTAGCGAAAGAACTAAGGCAGAAACATGCAGAAAGAAACAAGGTAGACGATCTCAAGAAAAACATGATACTAACATGGTCACATATGTATATATGAGAAGGAAGGAGAAAGGGAAATCGAATTAGAAGGATCTAGGTGGTAAAATGGAAAAAGTAGGAAGTCGATCCCTTCTACCAAGCTAATCATATGTAATGAGATGTACCGCTGCCAAAGGCAGCATTCACCTAGAGTTCGCGGGCGACCTAACAGGTCGGACCGCGTTAGTTACATACAATATATTTTTAATTTAAATGGCTCTAGCGATTTGCTTATTTTACCTCACCTAATACCACATAACCCTATCATAAAAGGAAATTATCTTTGGATAATATGAGATCATTTACTTGATTTAATGTTTTCCCAAGGTTCTTCCATTTTCCACAATCAGAGAAGTAACTTGGATGATATGGAATCATTTGATTAATTTCAATTTTTCCTAAGTTGTCTCGTATTATAAAATCCCATAATACAAAGCAAAATTGGATGATATGGAATTATTTGGTTAATTCTATGTTTTCCCAAGACTTTGTAATATTTAATTTATTATCCTAATTTATCAAATTTATTTAATTTGGATGTTAAATTGGGATGAGAAGAATTATTTGTTTAATTCTTCATCTACCCCAGATTCTTCGACCTAATACATTAATATGTATTTTTGTGTTTCAAGCTTACATTAGGCCCGTTACAGTAGATTGTTATGAAAAATTAAGTTTATTGATATAATAAGTTATTTAAAACTTTAACAATTAATACTTGAATTAAAAAAAAAGGCGATAGTCATTTGAGTGGATTTAATATTATGAAAATGTGATTCAATTTAAATAATAATAAATATGGTTATACCTGGGATCAAGAGTACTTAAACTATACAATATGTATGGGATTGGTTTAAGAGAGAAAAGAGCACCTGGAGGAATTTTATTGACTTTGTCGACACAGTGCGATTGCAATATGGAACGTAGGAAATCCAGAGCTACTTACGGCAAATAATAGAAAATCGCACGCAAGGTCCAAATGAAGAAATCACAATGTATCTATCAAAATTACGAGGGATATTAGACCAAATTAAACCTCCGCTTCCGCTAGCAGATCAGTTGGACAGAGCATTTATAAACATGCATCCCAGCTACAGATGCAAAATAGAAAGAAGCCAATTCGATAATTTTGCGTAGCTACGAAACTAGGCAACAAGGAAGAAGCTAGGCGGTTACTCGACGAGACATACAAGTCACCACCAACATTGCAAGGTTATGGCTTAGCAAAATATGGTTACGTCGACCCGAAGCAGCAAAAACCGCGCAGCCTAGCAGCAGTAAGCAGCTTGAGCAATGCCAAATCCTCATACCCTCCCCAGACCCCCAGAGAGCACACGCCCAACCTCAAATATAACCAAAAGCAGCAGTATAACAAGCCCAGCAGCCCCCAACCAAGAAGAGTAGCGCCCAATTTCCCTAAATATGAGGAAGCAGCAAAACGCGATTCGCCTAGGCCAAGCAGCAGCAGCTAAGATATAATATATATTTATATATAATGTAAGGGCCCAGCCAATCGTACTAGTAATCTATATAAAAGCAAAATCATAATCACATACACCGTGTACACTAACACAGATAGGAGCCAAGCAGAATAGTCATGGAGACTAGAAGCACGAGCACACCCCAACCGTAGCACCGGTTACTTGTTAAAAACAATATAATTAAGAAGCAGCTATACTCTCCCCACCATTATTAGCAGATTTTTTTTCATTTTAGTAAAATAAATATTTATTTAATTTATTGTCTTATAGTTAGCTAGTTATAAATTCAGTCACGACTTCCGCGTAACTTCAGTTTGGTGTGGGGGGGGGGGAGTTGTGACAAGGTACTTTATACCTGTCAAATATATAAGCGAGCGAGTCCCAATCTAAGCTGTTCTACCTACCCTCCCATTACTAAACCTGCCTAACCTACCTCAATCTACCCCGAATACCCCACTTTCCCACTAAGCACCATCCGAAATACCCGCAGCAACGCAGCACCCAGGAAGAGCAGCAGCCTGTGGCCCGACGCGCACCAGCTGATCGGTCGCCAAGAGAGCGAGTGAGAGAGAAGAGTCGAGTATCGGCCGTCTCGTCTGCACCTGTAACAGAAAGAATAGGCGAACATAAAGGAACGATAATCAAGATTATCCTGGTAGACAGCATCACCAGGAATACCATCTCTCCGTAGGAAGCAGCAGCCCAGGCAACATCGTTCGCTTCGGGTTAATATGGCCGCGAGCACTCACTACTCAAGAGAGCTCATCGGGACGCCATCGAGGCAACATCGGCCGACCGATCTATTATTCGAGTGTGTGTGCATGTGTTATAGAGCCGCAGAGCAGCAATCCTAGGAGACAATCCCTTAGCGCAGCAAGTCGTCGCAGCTCGCACGCAGCGAGCATCGCTTTATAAATTCGCCGCGATCGTATGCGGCTGGCACCCAAACACCTTTTTCTTATTATAATAAATTAATTATATATTTTTATTGATTTAAATATTTATTTCGCCTTAGACGCTTCGTCCTAATCTCCAGCGTGACCGTTACAATATATAATATAATTTCTTAGGAATTATCAAATTGTCTATTTTATACAGTAATGGCATTGGTCTGTCCATCATTCTCTACGATTTTTTAAAACTCTTTCTTAATTGCATTAAAAATAGTTAAATAGTCATTTTCTTGTCAAGAATTATAAAAAAGTAATAAAAATTGTTAACAAAATTGTCAACTAAAAATTTTCCATGTTCCTATTTGAAAAAATTAAATTGCTTTAATGCAAAATTCCTTTCACTACTTTACTCTAAATTCTTAAATTGTAAAAATTGACAATGAGTATATGAATAATTTTATAGGAGCAATTATTCAAATCATAGTAATTTTTACAACATGTTCTAGTAAAAATTACAAAACTACAGCTGCAGCTGAAATTGCAGTCAGACAAAACAAAAAAAGTACTTTAGTGTGTAATCACATTTATAGAAGATGAATTAATTTTAAATTATTTTGTATTTGCAACTGTTATTGTGAAAAGGAAGCTATGATCGCTATATTTATTATGAATTTTTTACCATCCAACTACTCAACCAATTTATTATTACCACATTCAACCACTTAATTAATCAGTTATTTTTAAATGAGTACATGTGTTAATGTAAAATTAGTTACATGAAATGTTGCACAATAATTAAATTAATATAGTTAAATTTAAAGTTTTTTTTTTATTATTTTAACGTCGCTCTTTTTATGCTCCCAAACCGGTGCTAATCAGCGACGCAGGTCATACTATGTCTTGGTGAAGAAAGCACTTGGTGAAAATACATTCGCCAGTGGTGCTTGTATCAATCGGCCGGGGCCGAGAATCGAACCTGGGACCTCCAGATTACGAGCCCGACGCCCTACAATGAGAATACGATAAACTTTATTTTAACGATCTTTTTTTAATAAGCATTTATATATATTCCAATATTCTATATATAATCCAATATGGCGGATCCCCCCGGGGGAGACGTCTGATAAATCTGACGATATAAAGGTTAAATGTCATCTGAAAACGAAAGTTAACATTTGTGTGTGTATTATTTGTGAGAACGTTTACCATGAATCCGACTTTAAAAGATTAAAAAACACAAAAAAGATAAGTAGTATATTAGTGATTTGTCCAGAACATGTGGGTATTGACTTAACCTCAAATTACGAAGAAAAATCATTAAATATAGTGGCATGTCAAATTATTGCTCAAGTTAAATTAAACGAGAAAGCTAAAGCACAAGAGGAGATCCTTTAAACTGTTAATAATAGTGTAGCTGAGCAAAATATTGATAGAAATAATTTAATTATTGTTGGTCTGGAGGAGGACGATAATGAACTGTTTAGAGGAGAAATATGCTTATTAAGGCAATTAAATATAGAACTACAAGATAAAAACGCATTATTGAAAGAATTATTATCCAAAACTAAAGAAGAATTAAAAGAAAAAAAGGAAGGTAAAAGTTTTGCAGACATAAAGAAATCGGACAAACATATTAATAATCATGTACCTAACCTCATCATTACGGCCAGAAACCAAATTGGAAAAAATAAATTAAAAAAAGTTATTATACATAAACTACAAAATGAAATTATATTACCAGTAAAACAAATGAAAGAACTAAAAAATGGAAGCATTTCAGTTAAGTGTACAAATAAAATTGAGACGGAAAACATGGAACAAAAACTAATTGACAGTATTGGTCATGATTTTATAGTTCATCAGGAAGTGTTTCAACAAACTAGGTTAAAAATAATTGGAATTGAAAACAATATGACTATTGAAGATTTTGAATATCACATTAACCACAGGAATTTTAATGACAGTGATCATTTTTGTACCGTTTTACATAAATTCCCAAATAAAAGTAATACTAAAACGAACATAATTACCGCTAACTGTAAAAATGACGTAATATGCATTTAATGTGATGGCAATCACTCAGTGAAAGAATGTCCGGATTCTAACACTGTTAAATGTGTTAATTGCTTATGTAGTAATGAGAAATTTAAAACAAATAAGAAGACAAACCATGTAGCGACTAACACTGAAGAATGTGAGTACTTAAAATTAAAATTAATAAGAAATTATAAAGCCAGTAATTCCAAGATACTTAGGATACAATCCATCTCTAACTAACCGACTGTGAATAAAAAATGGATGAAGAATATATAGATAATTGGAATCAAGAGGAAACTGAAATTCGAGATTTACATACTTTAAATAAAAATGTAATTGTAAGTAATAATAATAACTTTTTACTTGACAGTTTCAATATTAGAAGCCTGCAAGCCAATCATAAACATTTGGATATATTTGTTGAAAGATTAAGGCCAAAACCTGATGTCATTGTATGTACAGAAACTTGGAATTTATGGCATCATGAATATTTGTCTCTTCAAAACTATAATGTTTATTGTAATCACAGTACAATGAATAGAGCGGATGGAGTAGTTATGTACATAAAAAAGGGAATTAACGAAACGACAACAACTGAAGAAATAAACAATATAAAATTTTTGAACTCACGTATTGTTATAAAGAACGTCAAAAAAATCAATATAACAGCAGTATACCGATGTCACAATGTTATTGCTAATAATGGCTCAACAGAAAACCACTGCATAGTCGGTGATTTTAATATTGATTTATTGAGTAATGAAGATATATTAGTAAATGATTATCTAAATAATTTTATAGAGTTTAGTTATGTACCTTTATTTAAAAAAATATCTAGACCAAACATACAAAATTCTAGTGGATCTTGTATAGATAATATTTTTATTAAAACTAATATATTGAATGTTAAAGCATACAAATTATTAAATAGTATTACTGATCACTATCCACTTTTAGTTTCGATGGAAGCAAATATACAAATCTTAAAAGAGCATAATACATGTAAGACTTACATTGACTTTAAAATATTAGATAAGGAATGTAAAAAAGTTAACTGGGATTATTTTTCTAATATACAATTGATATAGCCATTGATAAATTATTATTAGAAATTGGGAATTTAATAAGTATATCTACTTTAAATAGAAAGTGTAGTAAAAAAGCTCCTAGAAAAAGATGGATAAACAAAGCTTTAGTTAAGTCATGTTTAACTAAAGAAAAATTATACTTAAGCTATACAAAGTTTACAAATGACTTATCTCGAAAAAAGAAATATTTTGAATATTCTAAGACTTTAAATAAGGTAACTGCTCAAGCCAAATTAAATTAAACGTTTCGGCCTTCTCCTCGTGATCTTCCTGGCTATCCTTTTCTCCTCTCTTGGTGATCACTGGCTCGAGGACTCGGGAATGCGGTAGGGCGTATTTGTCTGCGTGAGTACTAAACCGTATGGTTACATAGTTTAGATGTTGTTGTTCTCACCTAACCTCTCTTCTGCACCCATCCTATACACAGCTATTAAACTGCTGTGTGATTCTGTCCTCTCCCTTGTATAGTGCACATTATAAGAAATGATGTTACAAGATTATTCGCTGTACTGGATGGCTGCTGTGGGATCTGGGTTCTGTCTACGCTGCTTCTCCAGGTATGCTGTCAGGGGCTACTCTTCACCACCTCCTGGCATCAGTGCACTAGGTGACCTTCTGCGTTGGCTCTCTCCATGGCTACTATCGACTGTTTATGTTGTCTTCAAGCTGCATCTGCTGTGTCACCTCTTGACGGCTCTTGAGTTCCTGTTTTTGTGCTCGGTCGTGTAGGCTTCCTTGTGCTTAGGCTAGTAGGGTTCGGTAATAGGATTTGTATAGAAATAGCTGGGTTAAACGGGTAAATAATGTGGGCTCTAGTTTAGGCATGTGTGTGCTCGCTTACCTTGACATGCGTTAAATGCAATGTTACAAAATAAGATTAATCTATCTATATTATTAAAAAAATTTAACTAATAAATTAAAAAACACTATAGACAAAATTTGAATATAAAGGGTAATCATTTTGAATCATGTGTTTGTTACTCTGGATGTATACATTCTAGGATTTATATATACAGAGGATGACTGACCCGAATTGCAGGCAAATACAGATTTAAAATCTAAATTTTGACACGTGCGTGGGTGAATGTGAATGTGAAACGTGAAACTTGAGTACATGATGATGGATAGGTATATGTATGTGGGTTTGAAAGTGGGTGCAGGTAGGTGTAAGTGTTTGTATGGGTTGATGTGGATGTGTGAGGGTAGGTGTGGATGGTTGGATGTTGGGGGTTTGTGGGTGGGTAGATGGGGGCGGGTATAGGTAGATTTTGGGATGTGAGAGTTGGTGAATGTGTATATGTCAGCATATGTGTAATGATACAAAGTGATTCAAAACTACCATCCAGTTTGCATATGTTTTTACATTACTATTACATATAAACAGAAGTTATATAATTTATTTTCTGTACAGTGTGCGATATCGAATAATATCGTTCGACACACTTGTAAGAGAATATTTTCTATTTTCACACTTTTACCGAAAACTACAATTTTCAACCTTTTGAAGCAAGTTTATTTTTAAAATAAAATTTATAATACTCTAAATTATAACAAATGCACAATTTTCAAGCCGCAATCGGGGGTTGGCGAGCGAAGCAAGCAGGCGGTACCCCCCCAGTATACATTAAAACTATTTATATTGGTGTGACACTGTAATGTTATAGGTATAATGTATTTGAAATGAGTTATATAAGTGTATAATGGCGTTAGAGACCAGAAAAGTAATATTCATTTTAATCTTAATTTTTTGTGGGCAGATTTACACCAATAAATTTTTATATCACTCATTCATCTACTCTGGTGTTTCTCATAGTAACGAAAACGAATTTTAAACTTGAAAAATTAATATAGTTGTATATATATATATTAGGGGGGCTTCGCCCCCCTGCGCGCTTCGCGCGCCAACCCCCTATTTTTAATTTCGAAAAAGGTTTTTCCGTCAAAAATGATTTTATTCACATGAATTGAAAAAAAACATTGTAAGGTAAAGTGGGACACAAACATAAAATCATTTGAAATGTATTTATATTCATATATTAACTAGATGCTATTTATTTATTCATTTAATAACTATGTAAATATTGAAAAATTGCCTTCATTATTTATTGTAATTTACTAATATTTAAAAAAAAGTAATCGAAAAAATGGTACAACATTTCGGCACTATTTTAGGTGATCCGACAGCAAAACAAGGTTATATTTACATTGACATAAATAAAAGATTTTGCCTTATACAAACAAATTCAACTTTCCCATCAAATAGCTATTACATTCTTTTTTAAGTTTCAATTAATAATTTTTGTATTGAATAATTTATTTCTATGTAATAAGTTTGTCCAACTTTACCATTTCGAATATTTCACGTGACCGTAACTCTGCACAAAATTTAGTTTTTTTCCAAGATTTACCGTCGCTTTTGTAAGGTAGCCCCTATAGTGAGACAGCATAATTAAAACGTGTTGTTTATACTTGGTGTGCTAACAAGAACAACAAAATAGGTTATTTTATAACAAAAACGTAATTATTCGGATGTTAAATATTAATAATTTACATTGAACTATTAGTTAAAGTGTTGCTTATACGAAATGCAAGAGTAAGTAAAGAAAAATACTTTCCTAACCTAAAATGTTCGTTCGAGTTAAATTACATTGACTATTAACATTATTTGGATTTATAATTTTAGGTAACTTAAAAAAAGTTATTTTTGAAAAATGAAGCCAAAGAAAAATAGTAAAAGAAAGGAAAATGTGAATATTAAAGTTAAAAAATCATTAAAAAAGAAATGTAAAAAGGAGTGTAAAAGTTACACAGAAGAAGACTTGAGAAGTGCCTTGAATAAACTTGGTAAAAGCCAAACGTTAAGGAAGATAGCTACAAATTACGGCATACTAAAAAGCACTTTATTTAATAAATCTAAACATTTATCAACGCTCAGTTGCAAGCGGGGGGTTCCTACAGTGTTGACAAAACAAGAAGAAGAGGACATTGTAAGTTGGTTAAAATAATGTGCAGATAAAGGATTCCCTGTAAGAAAAAGACAACTTTTAGATTGTGTTCGAAAGTACATTACAGATACACAGAAGGAAAATCCATTTGCAAACAACGTACCGGGCCGTCATTGGTACAAGGCATTTTTGCAGCGGCATCCATATATAAGTATTCGTATAGCACAAAATTTAACATGTACAAGAGCTGGAGTACAAGAAGCTGACCTTCGACTTTGGTTTGAACAATTAAAATCAAATTTGGAAAAAAAAGACTCATTAAATATCAGCCCTGACAAAATGTTTAACTGCGACGAGTCTGCTTTTCAGTTATGCCCTGACAATGATGCGGTGTTAGCAGAAAAGTGTATAAAAGTGTTTATAACATTGTTGGTGGCAGTGACAAGGAAAGTTTAACAGTTCTCATGATAGCGAGTGCATCAGGGTTAATGGCTCCACTGATGATTTTATTCGAAGGTCAAAGGATACCCAAGAAGAGTGTATTAAGCAAAATTCCTAAAGGATGGGACATTGGGCTGACTAAGCGAGGATGGATGACTAGTGACAGTTTTTATTGCTTCGTAGCCAATGTATTTTACCGATGGTTACAAAAATCTGACATCACTTTTCCAGTTGTATTATTTGTAGATGGACATTCTAGCCACATTACATTGTCTTTGTGCAAGTTTTGCAAGGAACATGATGTAGAGTTGATCGCTTTGTATCCAAATGCAACACATTTGATACAACCTCTGGATGTGTCATTATTTCATGCACTGAAAAGTTAATATAAAGAGGTTTTACTGCATTGGAGAATAAAAAATAATGTGATAAACTTAAAAAGGACGTGTTCGCAGAAGTGTTAAATCTTAGTTTAGAAGAAATTGATTTTAAAAACATTCTAGTTAATGGTTTTAAAAGGTGCGGGTTATACCCTTTTAATCCAGATGCAGTAAATTATAACATTTTGAGTAGAAAAAGCAAAATTAAAAAAGGTACAACTGAAGATTCTGCTTTGCAGGAAAGTGATGTTAATAATGACACTTTTTTAAAGTATTTTGAAATAAATTTTATGTACTCCAATTTATTACAAGAGTTTAAAAATAAGTCTACAAGTTCAGTTGGTGAAGAAAGTATTAGCAAAGATGTTTGATTTGAAATATGGTGCGAATTAAGGAAACTTACTGGTATTTAATAAATTTTTTAATTTCATTTATCATTTATCTGATACTTATTTGGCAGCATCTAAAATTTTTATGTAGATATTTAAATTTAGTATAAGTACTTTAATTATAAATAGGACAAGATAGTGGCAACCAAGTGAACGTAGAATTAAATAATGTGATAGAAACTGTCGCTGAAGTACATTCATTTGCTGAAATTAATTATGTGGTCGAACCCATTTCAACCAACATTTTTTTAGATAAAAATACAGATGGTTCAATAATAAATGAGCCAGTAATTATACTGCCTTATGAAAATGATATTGTGGCATCTTTAAATGTTACTGCAGATGTGCCCACGCAAAGTAAATATTTCATTTATTAATTTTTTCATTTTTAAGTTTATGTTGATGTTATATCTGAATTTAATATCATTTTTCAGTAAACAACTGTCAAGTTATAAATAATGAAGTTATTATTTTGAATACTTCGGAGAGTTCAAATTTGAAATTTGTCCAGCCAGCACGTAGCGAGGAAGAAATTGAAGAAATTATCTACAAGGAGGTTTCTGACACTAACTTAAAAGGTATTCTAATTTTATTTCTGCATTATATTGACATTATAAACGTCATATTTTTAACAACTTTAAACTTATTTTCTAGATTATGATTTTCAACTTAGTGAAAATAGTGAACGTCCTGCTCTAAATGAATTGCAGTTTCAGAATGTACAGTTTGACGAAAATGCAGCAGATGGAAACTTAAACAATTGTACATCTGATTCTACAGTGAGTAATGCAGGTAGGCGTATTGATGAATTCTACGCACAACCACCTATACGGACTGAAAATTCAAAGAATTTAAAGAAAAAATGGCATAATTATAATAATTTATTAACAAACTAATTTTTTAATACATTACTATTAATAATAAAAAATGAGACTAATAATTGTAAGTTTTTGTGATTCTAGGGATAAGCGCTTCTTTAACGTAAAATACATTATTATATGTTGTTAATTATATAATATGCATGAAATTATAAAATTCTAACTTTAATATTGATGTTTTATTTATTTACAACCTATAGTTTTTAATTAATCCTACTCAAACCTCCTGTCCCACATTAGGGTCTTATCCTATCCCAAATTACCGGCAAGACAGTATCTTATTGTCTAACTTTAGCAGGCAAAGTCAATTTTTATTTAATTAATTATGTAAATAAAAATATCATATTTTTAAATAATAATTGTTACACAAACTTCGCCCCATTTGAATTTTGTCCCGAATTCGGGTACTTTACCTTAGTGACATTTTTTTAATTTTAAATATTTTTTAAATGCTTTTAAATTTGTGATTTCCGTGATGATTTAACTAGACTGATTACAATTAAATTGTGCTGGAAAATAGAGTTTATTTGCATTCGCCGAAGCGATGTACTTTAATGACAAAATAATAATTAAAGACAATTTTTATAGCCTTTGAAGCTTGTGGCTTGACCTGCAATTACTATGGTCTCCCAATTACTTGTTTCTTTTTGATAAAAATAAAACCTTTAAATTATATG
This sequence comes from Theocolax elegans, assembly GCA_026168455.1. Classification (NCBI taxonomy): domain Eukaryota; kingdom Metazoa; phylum Arthropoda; class Insecta; order Hymenoptera; family Cerocephalidae; genus Theocolax; species Theocolax elegans. The sequence continues at coordinate 28,993,326 of CM047427.1, read as the reverse complement.
TGGGATGTGAAATATTGAGGATTTATTTAAAGGACTGAGGCAAATGTTTGTACTTGGCTTCTTTTTGAGCTTTTCCAATTGCTTGGCAAAAACTGGTTGTGACAATGTGCTTTGCACATGTCAACATATTTGATAAGTAACCTAAGAGACCTACCCGCACAAGCTAAACGAATATCTACTAATACCTTTCCTATAACTACCTATCCGCACTGTAAATAAATCCTGCCTAGCCTCACAGACTAAATACCCAATCCGAAGCACAGCACACAGAAACACAGGCGAAGCACTAGGGTGGTCCTGGGGTTAAAGGCCATAGGCGATCTCAGCTGACATCAGGTAGGCTCCTCCGGGGCTGACACCGCAAACAAGATGGATCAAGGGAAGCTATTAATGAAGAAACCTCGAGGACCCTCCTTAGCTCCTCAGGACTGCAGACAAGGCGAAGAGGCACCATCCAGGCGGTAAGCTGAGGAATATCCAACGCCAAGCAAAATGTAGCTGTAAAAGAGTAACTTAATTATTACTAGCACGCATTAAGAGGACGTGGAGTAAGGAAGAGGATATACAGCTGTATGTAGAGAACGTAGATCAAGAAAATACATGTACAGCTGTATATAATACTACAGCAGTACAAGGAACAGTACAGGACATAATGAGGTTATGTTGCTATACATAAACAATGAATAGAGCAGACCTCTTAAACTATAAACTACATAAATACGCATACTCGCGTAATCCCACAACGAGACTATTACCTGGAGCTGTATGAAGAGCGGCTATCGGTCACCGTGGTTCGACGTCGTCGTGGAGGGAGGATTGAGTCAGCTCCGGGCATCGATGCGGCGGCGGGTGAGCTTCGTGTCGAAGCACAAAAATATGGAACGAATAATTGTTACCTGGAAGGAAGTTATAACCGCATCGCGAAACGTAAATAGCACCAGGACACCGTACACCATGCAGCGTACTTGCGTCTGTACTACACGAGGATAGCGGTAAACTCGCGCGCTCGATGCTAGATCGATGTACCGCGTGCACGGTACATAACACGCAAGTGCGTGGTACGATCGCGGCTCTCGAGAACGCCGAGTCGGTCGACTCGACGACATCCCGAGACAGCCAGCTGCCAAATGCACTAGCAAGTTGCGAACGAGTGAAAGAGTGAGAGAGAGAGAGAGGAACACCTTCCCGATTATAAGTGTCGGGGCTTACTCATTAAAGATTAGTGAATTGCTTAGCTCTCTGCTGATGGTACCGCCGTGTACCTTAAATTGTGTGTGTGAGCCTCCCTTTTCCTTCCCGTCCTTCCCATTCCTCCCCTACAGCGTATCCGGGTGTAACCCGTAATCCGTCCACGTATTGGACCGGCGATCGTCTCCTAACCCTATTAGTTTCTGCTCCGATAACCAGCGAGTTATCGTTCAATCGTCGCGAATCAACGCGGCTGGTGCCCACCACGGCATTATAGATTGTAAGTTTAGTTTTGAATAAATCTTTTATCAAACCTACTAAATTTAATCATTCACCTACACTCTGATCCCCAGTGCAGCGTAACATGGTATATAATAAATCAATTAAAAAGCATTGAAAATAAATCAATAATTTTTGTTCTAAATACTGCTCGAAAGTGTAAGTATTTGTGTTATATGTTAAAAACTTTAAACTTGACATAATGTTTCTTAGAATATTAAGATGTTGATTAATTCCATCTCTCTTCAATATGAGTCTAGTCGACTGTTCTCATTTTCTCTTCAACATGGGTTTGATGAGTGGTATTTCCTTGGTTATGGGAGCACCTAATCTTTTGTATAGTTTACTTTAACATCTCATAGGAAAATTTTTCATTTACGAAATCTATTATTATATTAGTGCATAAATATAAAAATTGTAGTTGTAAACGCATGGACAAGTATGATATAACGAAAATTATACTAATGCTAATAAGTGTATACTTACAATGTTCCTATCGCTGGATCGAAATTTGCCACTTAATTCACTTCTCAGTTCTTCGTCCACGGGACGGACGGAAAACCGAGGCAGCTTCGCCCGTAAGAGTGAGAAAATCATAATATGATGATAAAATCACTCTGTATCAAGTTTATTTTATTCGTCTTCTACGCCGTAATTTTTACTTCTAAGCCGAACTTTTTACGAAAAATAATAATATATTTTTCGTCGGGACGCGACAACTCCCCCCTTATTTCAAAAACGACGCCCACATCGTTGATCAATATTATTATTAGATTATTATTTCTCTTAACATTGAATATCATACTTAATTTTCAATTATAAACATTATTTCAATTAATTTTTCCTTATTTCTTACGGCGAATTTTATAAACCATACTACAAATATTTATTTCGTCGTTCAAGTTCGGTTATTTTTATTTTACATAATTCAATTACATTTATTCTAACAGTATAATAGTATTATGATTTAAAAACCGACACGGTGGCGGAGTGGCGGAGACGCACCTCGGCCGGTCACGGAAGTTAAGCAGCACTGAGTGCGGTTCGCACTTGGATGGGTTTGGCTTTCGTGGCGGGTTAGGTGTTTTTCCACACTTCACAACGTGAGCGGGAGGTGTGAAACATTCGGTTTCGGTGTCAAGACCTACGCAATGTGACTTTGACACCCAAAAAGAATGTTTCGAATACACCGGCCATCTCGGGTGAGGTTTTCCCTGCTTCACAGGTTTCCCTCATCCACGGGCATAACCCCGGGCGAATGCGAGATGGTGGGGTTTTTAAGGGAGGGATAAAGCACCCACACATAGGTGGTAGGTGAACACCGTTAAAGTCTCCAGGGATAAACGGTAGGAAGTGCCAGGAAAAAGAGAGCACAAAATCAAGAATAAAAAAAAAAATAGTATTATGATTTAATTTGCCTATAAAAATAGATATTTCATTAAAAAGAATTTATTATTACAATGTTTATTGTAGAAATTCACAAAAATTATATAATTATTATTAAATTTAATCAAATTTTTGTAAAAAAATTCTATTTTATTATTATTTTTTTATCTTGTAGCCTCCTTTTGTTTTAAAAATTTTCAATTGTCTTCGATAATATTTAAATGATTATATATTTCTTTCTGAAAAGTTCATTAAGAGTTATATATTAGTATACATATATTTTTTATATTTATTCAATTAATAATTTTACTATTGTGAACTATTAAAGACGGAGAAAAAAATTTTTATTATCAGTTTTATAGATTGTGTGGCGTGTGCGAGTGTGAGTGCAGACCCAGGAGAATGGACCCAGTTGTTCAGAACAACAAAGTACGAGAGAGAGAGAAAGAGAGTCACTCTAACTTCGAGAGACGACAGGAAGGTACGTGGTGCACCACCTATGCGAGCGAGCCGCCGAGCAGAGTTGCCAGATGGCGATTTTTTCTCTTCGTTACTCTTGCATAATAAACATCAAAATACGTTAGAGAGAAGAGAAAAGAAAATCGCCAACTGGTCACGCTGCCGCCGAGGCCATTAGTTTCTATTAATTAATTTAGATAAACTCGCTCGCGCGCAAGTTCTACGCATAAGCGCGGAACACGATCGCATATGCGAGACGGGGAGAGAGGCCGTTGCCTAAACCAGTGCCTCTTAATTACGCACGGCGAGACCTCACGCTGCTTCTTACTTGTAGATTATTATTGTTTTCTTTCTTTGTAATTTCTGGGACGAAATAAACTTCTTTTTGTGATGAAATAGTTGTTATTAGTCGCGTCATTATTCGATCGCCGACGCACATTTTCCCGCAGTCCGAATACCTCACTCTTCGACATAAGTGTGGTCGAGGTAAGTCTACCGCGAATATAATAAGGAGGCGAACTGCAGCGTGATGAGATCGTGAGATTGACAGCTGATCTCGCGGTTATGACGGGTAAGTTTGGTAGGTTGTGCGTGAAATCGGCAAATTTGAAGCCGCCGCGCACTAACAAGACACCGCCCAGGGATTGTAACTACGCAGTGCCGGATCAAGCATAAGAGTCGCCCCACTCCTAGCCGAAATTTCACATCGTTATACGATATAAATGGCAAAATAAAGTGAGCAGTATATAAGAGATAATGCGAGAATAGTGTAAACCAAGTAAGTAAATTTTGAACAACAGGGAAACCGACCAGTTACAGAGCTGTCCAAAGCTTCTACATCTGGATATTAAAAGTAGACTACACTGAATAAACGGTACGACGGAGTAACCCGTTTTTACCCGTTAAACCCCATAATATGTTTCACTTTAGTATAACTAATTTGCACTCTTCTTATTTTTATATTTTGAGGAATAGTTTAAATATTCAATTTCTTGATTTTTTCAAATTAACAGCTATACAAACTTATTTGTTATGTGCGAGTTAATAAAGGAAAATTGTTTGACTCCGTTTATTTGTTAGTTCCAAACGAATAAAAATTAATTTTGAATAATAATTAAATAAATACACCAGAAATATAGTACTAATTATATTATTTTTGTACTTTTTTTTATCCTCTACATATTGTTTGGTAATATAAAATTGCGAAAAGTATTATTTATCTGCATCAAATATTATTGTATATCCTGAATCGTTATATAAAATGTAACAATGTGCTTTGCACATGTCAAATGCGAGCTATCAAACCCACAACGAACACCTACCTACCCATATATAATTCCCTACAGCTACCTACCTGCACATCAGCTAAATCTTACCTACCCTCACAGTCTAATAACCCCATTCCAAGCACAGCACATATAGAACACTTGGCCTTGACGTTGAAGGCCAGGGCGAGCTCAGAATCTCAGGTGGGCTTCTCCGAGTCTGACACTGCAAGCAGGATACTAAAAGGGAGGCGATCACCAGGAAGCCTTCAGGACTCTCCGAAGTCTTACAGTACAGCAGTCAAGGCGTTGAGGTAGTATTCAGGCAGGAAGTAGAAGAACCTCCAACGCCAAGCAAGATACAGCTGTAAACAAGATACTTAATAAGAGCAAATACGCATTAAGAGAGTAAGGAGCAAGGAAGAGGATAAACAGCAATCGGCAGAAGACAAAGACAAGGGAATACATGTACAGCTGTATATAATCACTACAGCTGTACAAGGAACACCATAGGACAAAGTGAGGTTAGGTCGTTGTACACAAACAACGTGTACAGCCGACCTCTTGGTTAAGCACTCAAACAGATACGCATATTTGCGTAAACCTCACGACCAAGTAATTACCTGGAGCCGTAGACGGAGCGGCTATCCATCAGCGAGGTCGTCGTCGAGGAGAGAGTGGTGACTCGGCCTCGAGCAGCAAGCGGCGGCGGGTGAGCTTCGTACCTGAAACTCATGCCGTACCAATTAGATGAATACAGATAATAAGGAATGAATTATTAGTTACCTGGGAAGAGGTTGTACCGCATCTCCGAGACGGCAGCAGCACCAGGTCATCATCACCATACAGCCGAGTTGTACCGATACAGCCTGAACACAGCAGCACTCGACTCGCTCGCGAGACGCGAGATCGAGGTACCGCGCACGAGTACGTACTGCGCCGGCGCGCGGTACGAACACGGAGCTCTCGAGCACGCCGAGAGCGAGAGCTCTACGGTCGGTCGATGCGACGACTTCCCGAGTCAACCCGCAGCAGCCGATACCTGCCATTTCTTGAGTGCGAACGTGCGATTGAGTGCGAAAGAAAGCGAAAGAGAAAAAAAGATAGAGATTAGCAGCTTCCCGACCAAGTGTCCAGGATTCTCCACAAAGGTTGGTCTGAAATTCCCCTTCCCTCCATACAGCGTATCTTGGTATAACAGAAACCCGGCCACGTATCGGGCCGGCGAGAGTGCATCCGGTTTATATATTGTCCGGCTAGGATAACCCGCGTGTTATCGTGATTTCGTCGCGTAATAACGCGGCTGGCGCCCACCCAATAATTATTATGTTTATTACTAAATAATTATTTTATTTATAAGTAATTGCTGACCCTCATTAACCTTCACCCTGATCCCCAGTGCAGCGTTACAAAAATTATAAAATTTCTTTGTTATTTATATTTTTTTTTTATATTATTCGAAACAATTAGCATACCTTTTATTTATAAATAAGTGGAAAAATTTCTAATGTGCCTATCTTAGGTTTTATATTATTAATTCTATACATTAATTGAATAATCGTATCAAATTTATTGTAATAAAAATGTTGTTTTATTTTTAAAACTTTTTTGCTATATTTGTTTAAATCATTACTTATGAACATTGTATTAGATTGAACATTAGTATGAACTACTTTAGCATAAACACTGGATTGCACGATTTCAGTTATTATTTTTATTAATAGCAGAATTTCGAATTTTTTCTACTATGTTAACTAATTTATCAAATTTCAGCTGAATTTTTTTATTAAAATCTATATAAGTAATTTCTTCATACTTTGAATTTGAATCAGTGATTTTATTTGACATTTGAATTGATGCTATTTGATGTTTACCTTATCTAATTTTCTTAATAAAATACACCTTCCGGGAAACAGATTTCGTTGCAACTTTGAGAGCTGATTTCTGGTACCCAAATATGAAAGAATTCATATGAAATTCAATGTCCTAGGCTGTTTGACGAACGTTATACGCAGTTAACGAAAATATGTGAAAAAATTATGTTTAAGCTTAATCGCCAAAAACTCGGAAAGACATAGACGTAGATACTCAAACTTAAATCCATTAAATAGTTGAGATCAAGTAGACATAATTTAAAAAGGAAAGCTCAAATTTCCCAATTTAGATAAAAGTTATGGAAAAATAACAATTAGATAAATTTTAACGAAAATTTAGTATTAAAATTTGATAGACTTTTTAGGCAAATATTTCGTCTAATTATTATTTATTTATTACTTTTGTCCAAATTGAAATGTTTAAGCTTCTTTTCCTTTAAACTATGTCTACTTGATCTTAACTGTTTAATGGATTTAAGTTTGAGTATCTACGTCTATTTCTTTCCGAGTTTTTGGCGATTCTACTTAGGCATATTTTTTCACATATTTGGGTACTAGAAAACAGCTGTCAAAGTTGCAACAAAGTCTGTTTCTCGGAAGGGGAACCCCTTCTTGTTAGTGCTTGGTTAGACTCCAATGATTCTAATTTTTCTGTAACTTATATTCTTTTTATTTTCTTATCTTTCTTATTTTTAGTTAGGATCGTTATACGGGAGAGCCTTATATTATTGTCATAGAAAAAAGTGTTGTTCCATGAATATTTCAAAAAGTTATTATCCGATTTGGCTAAATTTTGAGGTAAAAACATATTAAAGTTATAAAAAAGTTTACATTGCTTCAAAAACGACTTTCTTTCGTTCTATGTACAATATCTCAAAATAGATAACTCCTACAAAAAAAATCTACGGACATAAAATGTTCGTATTAAAAAGACGCAACTTTCTCACATAGTTTACATATATTTTAATAGTCGACATATAACCTTATATTGATCTCCAACGATGATGGATGATGATCGCAGGCATCCAATGGGATAACTGTCTATTCTTTTTGGAACAACTCTTTAAAGCACTTCTTGATCCTGGCGCAATGTTTTCTCTTGTACGATCACATGTTACCGAACAGTACAAGTATAAATAAAGACCTGTCAAGGTCATCGTGTAAGGTAAGGCTGGCCCAGCTCTTAAAGCCTTTGGCCTTATCGACATCAAGTTGTGGGTGGGACAAACACTTTCATGAATTTAGCCATGCAATAAACACGGCAATGCAGTTAAGTACAAAAGTCTCACCCGCGTTCTTAAACATCGGGTGTCATCCACAACCTGTAAAGAGTCTCCGCAAAGAAGTAGAAAAACAGGGCTTAAGGATCCTTGACAATCCCGAAGTATGGCTAGATCGACTTAAAAGACTTGATGGCCTGCGCGACTTAGTCAAGAAACACATTGACGAGGAACATAGACGTCAAGAAAAAACCTACAATAAAAACAGACGGATTGCTTCGTGTCAGGTAGGCGATCTAGTCATCAGAAAGTGCCGTACGCTTTCCCATGGTGCGAAGGGCACTTTTGATAATCTGGTACCAAAGTATGATGGACACTTTGAAGTTGAAGAAGTACTATTTTCAGTAGCTCTCAGACTAGAAGAATTTTGTAGAAACTTTTAAATTACATAATTTTCAAAAATATTTGTATTGCAACTTATTATGCAGAATTGAAAGCAATCGAGTTATGTGCATAAAGATGCTTAACCTTTAGAGGACGGGGATGATCGATATTTCGACCACCCAACGAACACAAACTATTTGATAGTTTTAAGGTAGACTTAACCTGCTTAATAATCGAAAAATAGTAAAAAAAAGTTTTAAAGGTGTCCGTAACCTTGAAAATCATCATTTCAAAGTCAAATATTTTTTTGCTATGTAAGCTCCAAAATATGTATATATTATATATGAATTAATTAATATTTTTAACGTTCTTACAGTCAATAACAAATTAAATATATGGGCAGTCAGATTGCCCCTACTTATAATCACCCCCGAAGAATCTATAAAAATAAAAATAAAAATAAAAAATAAAAAATTAAAAACTCTAACTGAAAATAAAACAAATTATTAATAAAGCAAACTGTCACACGGTGATTTTAGAAAAGTAAATTTGGATTTAGTTAAAAAAACTTTTGTTAATAATAATTATCCGATAGATTTGATTCATAGAGTGATTGAAGAGAGAGTGTATCAAATTTATAATAGTAAATTACAAGTTAGAGTTGATTTTAAAAATTATGCATTTGTTGTTATACCGTATGTTAGATGTTTATCTGAAAGAATAAGAAAAGAATTTAAAAAACTAGATATTCAAGTTTTCTTTAGAAATATTAATAATTTAAGTTTTTTGTTTAATAATTGTAAGGATAGAGATAGAAAGGATGATAAATCTGGAGTTGTTTATAAAATAAATTGTATTGATTGTGATAAGTGTTACATTGGTCAAACTGGTAGACATTTGAAAAAGAGAATTTATGAACATAAATATAGTTTGAGGAGTGTATCTGTCGCATCGGGTTTGAAACAGCATTGTTTAGATTTTGTTCATTCATTTGATTTTAATAATGTAGAAATTTTAGAACAAAATATTATGAATAAATTTAAAAGAGAAAGTCTTGAGAATATTCATATATTTAGAAATGATAAGAATGTTAATTTAATGTTAGAGTCAAGTAAATTAAATAAGATTTATCATCCTATCTTAACTTAACTTAGTTTATTGGTGTGAATTTATTTGAGTGTGGGTCCTTGGAGTGGGGAGGCCTTTTCTGGGGGTATAAATATCGGTGTAGAATAGTTTTTCATTTCAGTCCCTGATGAGGAGCAGCAGCGAGCTTGAAACGTCGGACAACATATTTGGGGTGAGTAGATTTTTGGTGCAGGGGGCAGTCAGATTGCTTTATTAATAATTTGTTTTATTTTCAGTTAGAGTTTTTAATTTTTTATTTTTTATTTTTATTTTTATTTTTTTAGATTCTTCGGGGGTGATTATAAGTAGGGGCAATCTGACTGCCCATATATTTAATTTGTTATTGACTGTAAGACCGATAAAAATATTAATTAATTTAGTTATACTACAGTTGACATAATTAATATTTTATTAATATATTATATATGCTTTTTGATGCACTGACAAGGGGAGTACTTGACCTCCGGGAAACGGATCTTATCCTAATTGAGTGCCTATTTTTATTTGTTTTCGAGTTATAAGCGATCAAATTGGAAGTAATTTTTACTAATACTATTATTAGATATCGAAGAACTCTCGTAAAAGTGGCCATTAGTAAGAGATAACTTGGCTTTCTTCATATTTTTATATTATAAAAGACATACCAAAGTTAGAATAAGATTCGTTTCCCGGAGGTCAAGTACTCCCCTTAACAATATAAAAGAATAGTAAAAAAATCCTAAAGAAGCCTTTGACCTTGAAAATTATCATTTCAAGGTCAAATATATATTATTTAGTATTTTAACTTTAAAGAGTGGATATCTATGTTATGTAATGCGCTGAGTTTGAAAGAATAATGAAAAAATTCCTGAAAGGATTCTTGACCTTGGAAATTGCTACTTTGAAGTCAAAAATTTTTTTTTGATATTTTGTCCCTGAAGTTGGTTATGTGCACATTGTTTGGTGCGCTAATTGTATGTTCGAAGTAATACTACGTATCGAAAAATTCATTTTATTAACTATGTACATCTAAGGTCCAAAATATAAATAATTATAAGTATTTACAATAAAGTAAGTACTAAATTTGTAGCAGATCAATACAATCGAATCATATTTCGATCAGAATTCTTATAGGACACATACACATTTACTTGTATTATTATAGTTTTTTGACGTTGTTATATAAATATTTCATTAGATTATCTTATCTTTGATGAAATGGAAATTGATGGTTAAAGTAGTGTCGAATCCGAACCAGGGTGGAAGAAAAACGTAGAAAATGAAGACATTAATGACATTTATTTTGAAGATAATTATGATGAAAGTGAAATTTTTCACGACGCCTATTTTTATCCATCAATCAGACTTCGAAGGTAGTTCAAAAATAAATCCGAATATTTGTATTATTTGTAATGACTCTCCTGCTCAATTACTTGGACGACATTTTTCAAAGAGTGTTACAAGTCGAATGTACCACGTATGCACTTTGCGTAACGATAAATCTCGAACGATGTGCATGTGTTCCACTTGTGATGCTCCTCTATCAAACACTTCAATACGTGAGGCGAGGGGACTCACGATAATCCAGCACCCTGGTACGTGAGAGGCGAGGGGACTCACGATAATCTAACATACCGAAGGGATCAATTTTCAGCACGTCCACGTCGTTGGTTCTGGGTCACGCTAAGAGCGCAAGTCAGAGTATTTCTTCTATAAAATTCAACGGAACTACTAGTTTTTTTAAAACTGTTGAATTATGTATATAATTCATTTTATTTTAGATTAGAGGGACTGAAGAACGCATTATAGATCTCCATGGATGTAGATAAAGTTCACTGCGCATTTGGTTCGTACATTTTTTCATTATTTTTTTCGTACTTAGCACATCACAAAACATAAAGTTTTATACTTAGAACCCGAAATAGCAACAAAAATATGTGACCTTGGAATAGCAATTTTCAAGGTTAAGGGCACATCTAGAATTTTTTTCACTTTTTTTTTCAAACTCATCACATCAAAGAACATAGACATACATACTTTGAAACTGAAATAGCAAAAAAACAAAGATTTTGACCTTAAAATGGCGATTTTTAAGGTCAAGGACACCTTTAGGATTTTTTTTACAATTTTTTATACTCGGCATATCAAAAAGCATAAGTATGTCAAATAAAACGCTAAAATAAAACAAAAAAAATTTATATTTGTTTTTCCTTTAGGAACGGGGGTAGTCCAAATATCGACCACCTACCAGGTTGGGAACTTGTACCGACTAATCCGATTAAATTATACATATATCCCGGGTAAATTAAAAGTTCGATTAGAACCAAAATTTACCCTTTCTCTAAAGGTTAAAATAAAAAAAACACTAAAAATTACAATCTTTTTCGCAATCAATCTATGTCGTAATATAAGTCAATAATAATTTTAAATATTTATTTTTCTTAGTATAGAAATTAAGAAGTTAGGATTTGTTCAATTTGAAAAATAAATTATGTTAATACAGGATTTATTAGGCATTTCATGAACTTTTAGAAGACCAGGATGACATCTTAAACCGTCATGATCGGACTTCCGAAAACCTTAGACTTACAAAGAGAGGTCTCGGGCTTTGCGTCTCGGATTTCGTTGAAACTGTAGGATATCATTTCTCAACCCCCAAAAAGTACGTCTCACTGAACATTTTTATCCCACGAGCCCTAGGGACATAGATACGTGTTTTTCCAAGAAAGCTATGGGATGAAGGGGTTGACGTTAATTAAAATATCTTGGGTTCTAAAAATAAAATGAATTTATCGTTCGGTGATATGTATATGTGTAAAGTATATAATATCGGTCTCTCCAAACTAAATGCCTTATTTTAGAAATTATCAAATTTAGAAGTGCTTTATTTTAGAAATTTATAAAGCTTTTATTTCGAATAACTTGCGACTTGGTCTACTACGTCGCACTCTGGCTGGTGGTTTTTCCCACCACCAGATGGAGACGACTATCTCTCTACACTCGTTGGAGAGATCGTCGTCTCTTTTCTATATATATAGCCGAAGAATATCTTGCTGGCTTCGCGGTTTATCTTGCGACAGGCGTCTAAGGTATGATCTCCAGTTCCTTACTGAGGAGTCCAAACTGGAGATCGAGGACGAAACGCCTTTAATTATTTTAAAAGGCCGTGCTCTGGGAAATTCCACCAACCATAGTGGATAAAGAGTACGATAGGTCTGCTTTATTCTAAAATAAAGCATTTAGTTTGGAGAGACCGATTAAAAGGCGCGACAGCGTCTGACGCAAGTATAGGCGCGAGAGCCATTATATACAGCTAACTAGCCCCCCCAGATTTTTACTTTTTAACCACTTGAATATTACTTATTTATTTTGTGTTATTGGCCATGCATTACTTTCCTTATTGCTAACCCTCACTGTACAACAAGTTTTGTCCGAATTCATTCACGCATAATCAAGAAAATCGATGCCAAAGATATTGCTTGCTGAATTCCTTTTCTCAATTTTTGCTTCTTCCCTTTTTTCGTCTCGCTATATATATGTCTATAGAAAGCGAAAAGAGATAGCGATATGGGAGATGTGTGAGATAGAAAGGCAGCGTTGCGCGCCAGCCGGGCAAAGAACGCGTACAGAGGTCCCAACGATTGGCAGGACATTTAGTTTAGATGTGGCAGCGTGAGGGCGCTATATTATACTGCTACTGTCAGCTCAGTACTCTCTGTTGACATGCATTTTGTTTGGTTATAGTTTTATATCAAAGTATAAAGTATTCAACAATCATTTATTGTGACAAATTTTTTATTAATTTAAATTTTCTGAATTATTCTCATTAAAAATTAATTTTTTTAATTTTTTATAATCATAGGAAGGTTGTCGATACAATGCTTTGCACATTGCAGTCAAAGTCACACAAAGTCCACAAATGTGTAAATTAAAATTTTGGTACGTTGGACATCCAGAATTTGTTAAAATGTTTTATGATGAAACCGATAAAACCAAAAGTTATGTAGATAGGGGATACATGCTACAAGATTTTGTTTAAACATGGTGAAATTCACTACTGCTCCAGTGATTAGAAATGAATAGTACAATTGTTATATTACTCGAGTAACTGCATGGGAAGTCCATTCAGATTATATGCAAGCTATCAGGTGATGAATTGTTATCAATTGGTTTGTTTTAGTTTTATTTATTTGCCAGAAAGTCTCTCGAGAGCATATATTCATGAAGTGAAATAGAAACTTTATATATATATATATAAAATAGCTTGCGTATAATCTCAATAGACTTCCCAGTGACTCCAGTCTAGTAGATATAAATTAAGAATTGTTCAAACATGGTGAAATTCACTACAGCTTCAGTGATTGGAAATAAATAGTACAATATTATTATATTACTCGAGTAACTGGAAAGTCCATTCAGATTATACACAAGCTATCATATGTGTTGAATTCTTATCAATTGGTTTGTTTTACTTTTATTTGTTTGACACAAAGTCTCTTGAGATGATATATTAATGAAGTAAAATAGAAACTTTATATATATATATAAAATAGCTTGCGTATAGTGTCAATAGACTTCCCAGTGACTCCAGTAATAATAGTACAATATTAACTCGAGTAACTGGGAGGTCCATTCAGATTATATTATTAGTTTATACTTTTCAATAGAGCAATAGTTCCACTTTCTTCTTTCTTTAAAGGACAATTTTTACTTTTTACCCTATTGTAAAGAGTAATTTTTATATTTTGCACTGTTCAAAGAGTAATTTTAGTTGTTTAGTCGTCTAATAGGTGTTGTTTTGGAATTTTTAACGTTACTCAAAGAGTAGTAAAGTCATCAAATTACTCATTTAAGGTTCAGTTTTTACTCTTTGGGGTTAAGAGTGTGTGAAGAAACTTTTTTAATTTAACTGAATTTTCCTGAACAAAATGTCAGATCCAAATTACACGGATCTACACCTTTTAACATAAATATTATAATTAATATATTAAATAAAAATCTAAAAAAATTCATATCAGGTAGCTTGAAACAAAAGCAAGGGCATAGCGTTTTGATTTTTTAAGAAATAATAATTTTTTTAATAATAATTGAGTAAACATTTTTTAGATGCTAATTATTAGTAAATAAGTCATAAATTTTCAACGCAAACATTGTAATTTTAAATAATCAATTTCAAAATTTGGAAAATTTTGGGTATATTGCAAAAACATCTAGACTAAAACATTCATTGCTAAGACATTTTTAAGTTTTAATAATCACAAAATATAAATTAAAAATAGATGGATTTCATTGATCAATAGGTAAAGCAAAAAAATTTTCTTGAACATAGTTTATAGGAACAACACGAAAAAAATATCTCACTTCTGCGCTGAAGCGTACAAATTTTTTAGCAACTTTACAATGTGATGGTTTTTGTTATTTGCAAACAATTTTGCTTCCACATACTCTGATGTAGAAGTTTGTGCTGTTTCAGGATCCCTGGTCAAATATTTGGCCAGATTTAAAGGAGAAATGACACAACCAATTTAAATACTACAAAAAACACCAATTATTAATTAAAAAAAACTTTTAGTCCTTTTTTCTCAGAATGTTATTACAAATATAATCGATGCTCAAAATATGAAGAAAAGTGAAGAGAATAGTTGCTGTATAAATCAGTATTTTTTTAATAATACACGCTTTTTCCAATTATTGTTAATTTATCATCATATTTATCATCTTGAATCATCATAATAACTTATATATTATAGATTCTTTGATAAACATAAATATCTTACCATATAGTTTATACATGGCGGGATCTATATGGCCATCGTAAATGTATCAAAAAAGTAACAAATCGTAAATTTTCGTTCATTTCAGGCGTTATTTGCAGATTATAAGGTAGATAAAAAATTTTTTTCACTAAAAGTAACTTGTTTAAAGTGCAACTATTCTCTTCGCTTTTCTTCACATTTTGAGTGTACACTATATTTTTTTAAGTATACATTATATTAGCGATAAAATTCTAAAAAACTCAAGAACAAATTTTTATCTCAAATTTTGGTGTTTTTTTATTTACATTGGTCTTATCATTTTTGCTTAAAGGGGGTGTCATACAGAGTGACCAGTTGGCGATTTTTTTTCCTTTTCTCTCTTACGTATATTGATGTTTCTTAAGCAAGAGCAACAAGGAGAAAAAATCGCCATCTGGCAACCCTGGTGTCATAGCGAAAAACTATCGACGAAGCGTAGGTAATGTAGTAAGCTGTAATGTACTAGTAGCGCCATCATCCGTTGAAAAATTATATTACTCTATAATCTCACAGTAGATGGCGCTAATCGTACATTCCAGCTATCATATTCATTTACCAATATCTTTTTGTGCATTGCATTATTTTACAAAAACCATTAGGGTTGCAAACTCAACAATTATCGATAATTGTATCGGCAATGTAATATAACCTCAAAATAGATGATGATACTAGTATATTTTATTTATTTGACGGGATGTCAGACCCAAATCATAGGAATCTGCCTCTTTCAAAATAAAAATGATATTTATAATATTAAATTAAAAATCTGAAAAATTTATTTTATAAAATATTATATATTTTAAATATTAATCGTTGAAACAGTTTGTAGTCAGTAGGTATTAATAAAAAAAGGCATACAACAGATTGCGTTACATTTAAAATATTACTTTTTTATGCAATGTAGTGATTTGTACCGTTTACTTCATTTATTTACTGCAGTAAATAATACTGTAAATACACTTATTTCTGCATTTCTCTATGCAGCGGACTATACTATCTAAAACGCAAGTAGAGCCTTTTACCTTTACTAAATACATTCCTTACATTTCGCTATGTAAGTACTCGTCGTATTCATTTTGCTTCAACCTTTTTTTACCGATACTGAATACATTCCTTACATTTCGCTATGCAAGTACTCGTCGTATTCGTTTTGCTTCAATCTTTTTTACCCTTACTGACTAAATTTCTTGCATTTAGCTATACAAGTACTCGTGGTATTCGATTTGAATAATTTTTTTACCTTTACTGAATACGTTCCTTGCATTTCGCTATGCAAGTACTCGTCGTATTCATTTTGCTTCAACCTGTTACCTTCACTGAATACATTCCTTACATTTCGCTATGTAAGTACTCGTCGTATTCATTTTGCTTCAACCTTTTTTACCGATACTGAATACATTCCTTGCATTTCGCTATGCAAGTACTCGTCGTATTCGTCTTGCTTCAATCTTTTTTACCTTTACTGACTAAATTTCTTGCATTTTGCTATACAAGTACTCGTGGTATTCGATTTGAATAATTTTTTTACCTTTACTGAATACGTTCCTTACATTTCGCTATGTAAGTACTCGTTGTATTCGTTTCGCTTTAACCCTTTTTATCTTTGCTGAATACATTCCTTGCATTTCGTTATGCAAGTACTCGTGGTATTCGTTTGGCTTCAACCTTTGAACACAGGCTGTGAATAGTACCAATTAGTACGCATAACTTCTGCATTTCACTATTCAGTGGATTAGACCATTTGATACTCTTAATTTTTGCTTTCCACTATGCACCTGTTTAGACTTTCTGGGACCCGATATTTCTGAATTTTTCTATGTAATATATAGGTTCAATTAAGTGCATATGCATATAATATGTGATAAATCCTCTTCACATTAATTTTGACATTATGGAATATTTTATCTGTGGTTGAACACTAAATATACATCTAAGCCGATCTCTGGACACAGAAAAGTATCAGTAAAACATGAAAAATAAACATACGACAAAAGTATTTCAAAATCTAGTATAAATCATACTTTTAACTTTACTGACCTGGTGTGTATATATCTGAATCGCCAAAACGCTTGCAGATATGTAAGGTGTAAACATAGATGGATCATCAAGCAGTAGATGAAATAACTAATTTTCAAGAGTGTCTAGATAGGTTGCATGTTCCAACCTTGAAGTAAGTCCATATGCACATAATATGTGGTAGGTTCTCTTGAGATTAATTTTGAAAGTGTGGAAAATATCTTTGGTTAAACACAGATATACGTCTACGCTGATCTCTCGAAACATAAGTATCTTTAAAACAGAAAATATAAATATATGTCAACCGAATTTAAAATCTAGAATAAGTCACACTTTGATCTGTGATGTAGTCACATCACTAAACGATACCTGAAAATAAAAAAAATATATATTAATCAATAAGTATTCAATATTAAGAGGTAATATCATGTAAATATACTTATCTGTATTTACAAGGTGATGACGTGAACATCCAGAACGTTGTACGGTGTCAGCGTGTCCGTGGGGTTTGCCGTTGTCAGCTACTCCTTGGCACGCTGCATCTGTAATAAGAAATATGTTAATATTGTGTAATAGTAATTATTTATTGGTTAGTAGGGACATATATGTAATAAGTAGGAAGTAAATAAAATAATGTATAAGTGAATAAGTATTTTGGAAGAAGTAATCGAAGACTGGATATTCAATTTATGAAATTCAAAAGGGAGTTATCAACAGAATAAAAAAACAGCTGCAAATTAATTGGCACGTAACTTCCTCAAATTAAAATGTTGATCCTATATGTAATATATTACTCAAATATAGTATTATTTAATTATATAAAACAAAATTTTATAATATTTCTAAAAATATTTCGTTTCTTACAAATAAATAATATTTTACTATATATCTAATCTAAAATTATTTATATTTGTTTAAAAAGTATATTTAAAATGTTAAACGAATACCTCTGTATTAGCATGTTTTTTAAAAAACACTACATCTTTTCACAAACATAAAGAATATTCCTATAATTTTGTTCAATATTCAAATGTGATTTACATAAAAACAAATTATTCATATTGTGAGTGGATAAGCAAGGACGCGCAGGTCAGGATGATAAAGAAATTAGAATTAAGTAATATTGGAATTTATTTTAATACTAGTAGTTGTACATTGATCGTAACGCTCAGTCTAATGTGTTGTTCGCGCGCTTGCGTTATCGTCACTGCCCGGTTTTGGTCGACGCGGTCGTCAAGTTAGTTCCTTCCTAGCGCTCTCTACTTTACAATACGCGAGTTATACATATATGTATATGTATGCGTGTAGATGACGGTACATATACACGGTAATATTACAGTCGGCCTATTCTGACAAAGAGAACTGCAAGTTCTCGTGATCATTGCATGTATTATTTGAGATAATGTTCTCGCTTTTGCTGTCGTCTTCGTCGTAACAATCATTCGCGGGATCCTTGAATACAACCCACGGTTTAAGACGGTCCGGAGATAGAATAGACTCATATATTTTTTGCTTTAATGGGTATCCCGGGATATCACTTACCAAATAACGATCGCGATCTAACTTCTTTTTGATTACATAGGGTCCAACATATTTTTTCCCCATTTTCGCACTACCGGCGACGTCTGAACTCGTGGATTGTAACATAACATAGTCGCCTTCATTATAATCATGATACGGTTTCCGGCGTGAATTATAAAAACGAGACATTATTTCCTGATTATCGCGTAGTTTTGTCGCTACCTCGGATCGTATATCCGATCGATTTTCAATAAAATCGTTATAATTAAGATCGTCGTTTATCGCGTCTACAATAACATCGGTTCCTCCTGTACGTGTCTCATAACCTAATAATACCTGAGAAGGTGTTCGGCGAGTAATAGAGTGAATAGAGTTATTCAGTGCCATCTGAACACGCCCCAAAACCTCGGGCCACTGATCTGGAGCAGATACAAGTTTACATATCGCGGGTACAATTACACGATTGTAACGCTCGATTTGTCCATTTGAACGCGGGGTTTGTACGGCGATTAAGACGTGTTGAATGCCCAAAGAATTACAAAATTCGTTAAACTCGCTCCCGGTAAAAGCTGATCCTCGATCCGAAATAATACGACGCGGGACACCTCGAACACTAAAAATACTATTCAATATTTGTATGGCTTCACCTGCAGCAGTCGATTTCGTTGGTTCCAGAACTATAAATTTGGAAAAGGCGTCTATTATTTCAAAAATATGTCGATGACCCTTCCGTGATTTAATTAACGGGCCTACATGGTCTATGTGTATAGTATCCCATGGACGCGAACCCTTATCAACCGCATGTAAGAAGCCTTCTTTTACGCTCGCTTTCTTATTATATTCTAGACATTTGACACAATTTAAAATACATTTTTTTACAAATTTGCGCATATTACAAAAATAAAACGCTTTACGCAATTTATCCAAAGTTTTGTCGCAGCCTAAATGCGCTAGTTCTTCGTGTATGTTACAAACTAACTCCTTTCTCATACCGCGTGGTACTACTAATAGTCGTTTACCGTCTAGTATTCTAAAAAGTTTATCATCGATTACAATATAATCCTTAACTTGTGTATCACCTGATTTTACCTGACGTACTAACTCCTGAATTTCGTGATCGGATCTCTGAGCTAACGAAATCGAATCAGTCATCTTATCTTTTTCTATTATATGTACATTGAAGCTTCGACTAAGCGCGTCCACGTGCGACATTTGAGCACCTTTTCGATGGCGAATACTATAATTAAACTCTTGAAGTTGTAGGCTCCAACGGCAAATTTTTGCGTTAATGGTTTTCTTTAGTAAGGTTTGTTTAAGCGCGGCACAGTCGGTAACAATGGTAAACGGCTTACCAATTAAGTATACGCGAAAGCGATCTAAAGCCTTGATAATCGCGAGTGTTTCCAATTCGAAACTGTGGTAGTTACGTTCGCAATCCGTTGTTTTTGCGCTGAAATAAAATATCGGATGAAAATTACCGTCTTCTTGCCGTTGTAGCAATACAGCTCCATAGCCCCGCGAACTAGCGTCCGTATGCAGTTCAGTCTCCTTATCGAAATCAAATACTCGTAAAATTGGTTCGCTTGTCAAAAGTTTCTTTAATTTATTAAACGCATCGATATGCTCCGGCTTAATTTCGAACCTCACGTCCTTCCGCAGAAGATTTGTAAGCGGTAAAGCGATTATCGCGTAATTTGGAACAAACTTACGGAAATAACTTGTTAAGCCTAAAAAACCTTTTAATTGTCGCGGATTTTTCGGTATCGGGAATGATTCCACTGCCAACGATTTTAGACTTCCTGGACGAACTTCATTATATTTAAGATAATAACCGAGATATTCTAATTCCGTGACAACAAACGAACATTTGTCAATTCGTGGTTCAATGCCGTACTCAAACATAATTTTAGTTACTTCATCGATAATTTTTAAGTTTTCTTCAATTGTTTCGGTAGCAATTAGAAAATCGTCAAAAAATATAAAAATCTTTTTCCGAGATATCAAATCACGAAACAAATACGTCACATACTCGGCAAAAATAAGAGGCGAATTACGTAACCCAAACGGAGCCACTCTAAATTCATACAATCCGCTCGCTACGATAAACGCGGTATACCTAGTCGAATCTGGATCTATGAAGACGTGAAAAAATGCATCCTTTAGGTCGATACGGGTGAAAAACTTCATTCGGCCAGCTTCCGCCACCAAGTCGTCGATTCTCGGAATGGGCCTATTCATCGGGACAGTCACCTTGTTTAGTTCCCTGTAGTCGACGCACAGACGGTATTCTCCGTTCTTCTTTTTGGCCAGTGTCACCGGACTCGCGTACTCGGAGTTGCTGCGCTGTATGTAACCCTTCTTCAGCCAATCAACCACCGTATCCTCGACAACTCGTTCCTCGTGTATAGCGAGTCGTTTCGGCTGCATTCTTATCGGCTTGTCACTGCGAAGTTCGATCTGTAATTTTACAGGACATTTATGCGGTTCTCGGTTACGGTTATTTATACATGGAGCGATTGCACGCTCGATATGATCGCGCTGACCAGTCGTCAAAGTCGGGTTAATATCCAACTGCAGCGTCCCGACATCTACGTTGATACTCATAATGGAATTGACGAACTCGGCTTCCTCGTTGATGCGACTGATCGTTATGGCATTACGTTCCTTTTTCCATGATACTGTGTCCAAAAATGCTCGTCCCAAGACAATATCCATAACCATAGCATCATCGGGAACAATTGACGATGTGATGTGGTACACGTTGCCATCAATGGTACAGTCAAACGAAATAGCCCGAGTACATGCCACAGTACTGTTACCGAAACCTCTTAGAATCACCGGGTACTCGTAGATGTTATCTGACCCTGTAATCTTTAAATATTTATTTTTTATTAAATTTAAGGGGCTTCCGGAATCGAGCAATGCCTTTAATTCGACGTTTCGGATAATTATACTCTTCATATAAGCGTTGTCGTCTACGGTAAGAGGTCGATCAATTTGCATTATATTCTGATTGTTATTGTCCTTGTTTACATTTTTAGAATTTTCCGCGGTACACAACCTCGCTATGTGGCCTGGTGTGTTACATTTGAAGCAAATTAACGTACGACTATTATTCGGAGGTTTGTTTTGTTTTTGCTCCGAGCTACTAGCTGCCTCGAACTTATCGCGAGGTAAACAATTCGAATCAACACGCCGATCGTTTCTCGAACCGTCTTTTCGTCCTTCGGTAATACGGCGGTCATTCTTTTTAAACTCTCCGATTGAATTGGAAATGCCTTTCATGGCTTTAAACAGGTTATCGAGAGTGTTATATTGACCCGATGCCAACTGTATGCGAATGGTGAAATTTTCGATACCTCTAATGATATGACCTATACTTTCCACATCCGTTAACTCGGCCCTCCTCGCTAGGCTCAGCTTTTCGACGGCGTAGTCCTCCAGCCGCTCCTCACGCTTCCATGTTCGAGCTCGCATCTTTTCCATTAGCTTACCGATGTCCTTGACTTCTCCGAACATGTCTTTCAGCTTGGCCATCAATTCCGTCCATGACAGGGTCCACAGGTCCTCCTGTGTCTCGTACCACTGCCTCACTCGACCCGAGAATTTGTTGGTAGCCAGCATCTTCACGACATCATCGGTCAACTCGTATGCGACGCGGACCAACTCGATTTTTCGCAACCACGACTTCAGGTTCATCGATGAGTCCTCGCTATAATCGAAAGACGGAATTTGTGCGGCAATTTCACCATACGGCGGTTTCCTCGGAACGTGTTCTTCGTGACGCACTTCGTTTTGCGGAGTATTCCTCAACTGGGCAATTTCTCTATCACGTACCTCCAATAATTGAGTCATTTGCGTCAATTGTGACATCATTGCCTCCAGTGCTTGTTGGAATCTTCGTCTTTCTTCATTTTGGCCGGCCACGAGGTTCTCGAGATTTCGCGCGTACTGTCCTTCCGCCATCTTCCTGTTTGAATGCTTGTACGTCTTAATACTTGGTCAATTTCCTATTTCAGTCTCTTTTTTTTTTTCTTTCTTATCCCACTTCTGAACTGTGAGTGGATAAGCAAGGACGCGCAGGTCAGGATGATAAAGAAATTAGAATTAAGTAATATTGGAATTTATTTTAATACTAGTAGTTGTACATTGATCGTAACGCTCAGTCTAATGTGTTGTTCGCGCGCTTGCGTTATCGTCACTGCCCGGTTTTGGTCGACGCGGTCGTCAAGTTAGTTCCTTCCTAGCGCTCTCTACTTTACAATACGCGAGTTATACATATATGTATATGTATGCGTGTAGATGACGGTACATATACACGGTAATATTACAATATTTGCATATGTATAAGTTATTGACTAAATAAAAACTGACATAGAAAGTTTTGCTTTACATACATTTTGTTAGCTCATTTAGCTAATTAATTTCTAAAAGCAAAATCATTCAAATTTTTTTTTTAAATAACAAAAAAACTAATAGATATAATTAGTCAACCCAAAAATGAATTATTCGAAAATCGAAAATTGTCTTTAAAAAAAGCTACTTGGGGGATAAATAATTAAAAAAAAATAAATAAACATATTTATAACATGTTTTTAGAGAGTCAAAAAATTGTACAATTACAAAACTTTCTCTATAAGGAAGCAAAAGGGATTAAATAGTGAATAAAATTTAATAAGAGGAAGATGGATAATTGATTTAAATAAGTAAATAAGAAAATAATTGAAGTGTACTTACAAGTGCACTAAGATAGTGCATACTTTATAAAATGATGAACGTTTAAAATTTCACCGGGATCAGCTGCGTTGTTGACCGCGCCGAAGACCTGTAAACGTAGTGGACTGCGTCACCTGGGGGGCCGTCTACTTACATATGAATACATTCACAAACACACCACTCCACGTCAGTGCCCGGGTTACCCGGGTAACGTCCCCGACAGTAAGGATCGCGCGCACATGGTGAAACTTACTCGAAGCACATTGTTCACGTGCTGGCCCGCGCTCAGTACTCATTCTTCATCTAACTAGATTCAAGCGCGCGCACACTGAATACATGCGGTCCGTGCTCGTATCGGCACGGTGATTGCGTATATGGGGGAACTACATGCTAAATGCAAAAGTGTAAAATTTGGAAGTCTAAAGATTAAAACGTTCAATTTACACTTTATAATGTGTAAAAGTGGTTATGATATTTGTATAAAGATTAAATTATGGAGTTTACACTTTATAAAGATTAAATTATGGAATTCACGCTTTTGCAAAAGATTAAAACGTACATTTTAAACTTTATAAAATGTAAAAGTGGTTATGATATTTGTATAAAGATTAAATTGTGGAATTTACACTTTATAAAGATTTAATTATGGAATTTACGCTTTTGCAAAAGATTAAAACGTACATTTTAAACTTTATAAAGTGTAAAATTTATTACGATATTTTTATGAAGAATAAATTATATATAATTCTATAGAATTTACACTTTATAAAGATCAAATTATGGAATTTACACTTTATAAAGATTAAATTATGGAATTTGCGCTTGCAAAAGATTAAAACGTACATTTTAAACTTTATAAAGTGTAAAATAACATCTTAGCGTCTTAGCGTATGTGCGGTCTGTTCTGCTGCCTTATTGGCCGAGCGCGGCTAAGTTCAAGTAAGTGTCAATTGTCAAAAAGAAAATGAAAATTGCTCAAAACTAGTACTTAACTATTTTTGGGTATGCTCTTTCATTTGGATCAAGCCAAACTTACAAAAAACTTTAAAAATCCACTAAATTTTTAGATTTAAATAAATAAACAAGATTTTATTCATACATTTTTTTTCAAACGTTATTTTTACCTTGAAGCACCTATTGTTTTTGCGCAAAACCTATCAAAATCGTGCAATTGGACCTCAAGCTTAAAAATTATGAACATAAGAAGAATAATTTCAGAGTATTAAATTCAAAATGGCGTCCAAAATGCAATTTTTTTATATCTATGGCTCTAATAAATCGATTTTAGCGTACTTAAAAGCGATTAAAAGCTCTTGAAAGGACAAAAGAAACGAATTTTAGTTTGCTCAAAGATACCTACAATTTTGAAAGTAATGTTCAATTGAATATAACATTAAATTTTAGCAAATTACATTGCACTAAAATGAAAATTGCATCCAATTAGCACACGAAACTATTACCAGACAATTTTTTTCTACTAGTAGACGAATACCCATATATATATATATATATATATATATGTCTCAATAGGGGTTTATGCAGCCCGAGAAAAAGAGAGAAGATGCGTACTTTAGTATCTTCTATATATACATATGTGTGTGTGTGTGTGTGTGTGTGTGTGTGTGTGTGTGTCTGTGTAAAATTAATTATTGTTAAAGTATACCATTCAAAATAACCATTATACACTTTATAAAGTTGAGAATGTATCTTTCAATCTTTTGCAAAAGCGTAAATTCCATAATTTAATCTTTATAAAGTGTAAATCCATAATTTAATCTTCACAAAAATATCGTCACCAATTTTACACTTTATAAAGTTTAAAATGTACGTTTTACTCTTTTTTGCAAAAGCGTAAATTCCATAATTTAATCTTTATAAAGTGTAAATTGAGCGTTTTAATCTTTAGACTTCTAAAATTTACACTTTTGCATTTAGAGTGTAAATTTAGCGATTTAGATATTTATTTAGATATTGATGTGTGTATAATATTAAGCTCCATAAAAAGTTTCTGCAATTGAAAGTACTGAAATCAAAGCGGAATTATCGACAAGTATTTTTTACGATACCATAGATTTATTTTAATTAAAATTTATATATTTTGCTTAAACTTCATAAAAAGTTTCTGCAATAGAAAGTACTGAAATCAAAGTAAATAATCAACAAGTATTTTTTACCATACCAAACATTGCATTTTTTTTAATTATACTTTTATATATTTGGCTTAAACTCTATAAAAAGTTTTAATTAATTTCCATAAAACTGATAAAAAGGAAACTTCTTTTTTTTATTCTCTTTAAATAAACAATGTATATCCTTCCCGTGCTTTTCATTAGTAGATACACAATTTTATATAATAATAATAATTCATTTGTGCAAAATTCATTTCTGCATAACTAATGAAAAGTAATTTCTCTCTTTTTTATATACTTTATGATATTATATACTTTACACATATACATATCACCGAACGATAAATTCATTTTATTTCATTTAACATCTCCTTAATAATAAATTTTGAATTTTATTTAAAACAATTATTTTTAAAAGTTGACGCATACTAACTTTGTAAAACGATCATATTTATTTTTTATATTATACAATAATTAATTAAAAAATATGCGACTATTATTCTGAAAAAGATTTTGGTCCCATTATTTGTACATTTACCTTGTAATGAATATAAAATTTAAAATAACAATATGTATCAAAGTATTTATTTTATATTTACAAATATATAATACACCATAATCAAAATATAACCATGCGAGCGCTAGTGAGCAACGCACCTGCTGATAGTAATGTATTAAAAGTCTCTTTGAAAATTTTGATTTTTCTTATAAACTGTATAAAAGTATTGTAGTCATAATAATAATCTATATATAAATTTATGTTTGGATAAGGAATGTTTACTAAGATTTATGATTTCGTATTAGTAAACTATGAATATGATTTTAACTTACATGAAAAAAATGTGATGATTTAATAAAATGAGTATGTAATAGTTTTCATTTAAAGGGCAAAAAATTAGACCAAGTTGAAGGAGAAACCTCACAAAGTTTAGCACATTATACTTGTTATGGTTTTATAATTTTCTTTTGCGAGTTTTGTGCGTTTTCATGATTTCTATATAAATAAGACAATTAATTATCTTTTTTGGTGGCATATTTAGTATGCTTGTGTAAGTGTATTTAACCCTTTCCCTGGCAATGTATCATATGTGATCAAAAAAACTTGTGCCACAACTGGCGATGTATCATATATGATCAAATTGAATAACTGCTGCATTTTCCAGTCAATTCATTTCAACTTCGGTGTGTAAAAGTTTTGGGGTTGGCTGATTACGAATCTAAGGTCAGAATTAAAAAATTCAAAATGACGCAAACATAACCATCAAAATCGATTCTGCGTCCCCAAAAGCCTTATATTCATAGTTAATCGTATAATTTCTTTAGTTTATTGTCCTATCATTTTTGGCACCCGCGTAAAAAAAAAAGTCTAGCTCTAGTCTGACAGATGTCTGGGCTTCAAAAGTCCCGCAAATGAGACGATCCCATACTTTTTCCATTAAATCAAAAAAGTCTGGGAAAACTGATCAAGACTGTTTCCGACACTTTATGCAATATTTTTCTCCGATAAAAAATCTGGGAAAAAGTTTCAACACTTTCTATAAGATTTTATACAATAGTTATTTTCAATAAAATGTCTAGGAAATTGACCTAGACATTTTACAAGATTTTGTACAAGATTTCTGTGTTTCAATAAAAAGTCTAGGAAAATGAGCTAGATATTTCACAAGACTTTGTGCAAGATTTCTTTTTTTCAATAAAAAGTCTGGGAAAATATGCTAGATATTATTCAAGACTTTTTACAAATCACATTTTTAATAAATAGTCTGGAAAAATTTTTTTTTAATTAGAATAAATTTATTTTAAATTGAACTACTTATATTTTAACAATGATTAATGTAACAGTAATAAAATTTTATACAACAATAACAGCAACACTGAATATAACAAAATATAATAATATCCTTAATATATATCATCCAAATTATGTCCATTTATGAAACGATTTTCCTTACATTTTTTAGTCCTTTTCTAGCTATTTCGATGGAATTGTGTGAAAAAAATCGTTGCATAAATGGTCAAAAATTGGACTATTTTTACAAGGGATGAAATCGAACGTAAATTTTAAATTTATGTAGATTTTTTAGAAGCTGTTGCTGATTTTTTTGGATTCCGTAGTGTATTACACATATTTGTCAAAGTGCGCCTATACTCAGCTTCTGATAATTTTGTTTCATTTTCCGGAGT
The DNA here is from genome assembly GCA_026168455.1 of Theocolax elegans. Classification (NCBI taxonomy): domain Eukaryota; kingdom Metazoa; phylum Arthropoda; class Insecta; order Hymenoptera; family Cerocephalidae; genus Theocolax; species Theocolax elegans. The sequence continues at coordinate 28,965,803 of CM047427.1, read as the reverse complement.
TTTTTTCTTTGTATAAACTGGAAAAAATAAAATTTATTATAAGTAAAATAATTTAATTTAATGTTCAAAATTAATCATACTGCTTATAATATTAATTATGAAAATATGCTCACTAAAAACTGCTTTATAAATTGTCGGAGGAATTTGCACTGTGCCACCTTTTCCTGTAGCAGTCATATTTCGCAAATTTTCTTCTCCTACAATAAGTTTCATTAAGCGACTAGTCAACTCTTTCGGTTTCGATCGAAATCTTGTTTTTATATAATTTAATTCTACTTGGTCGATGTAAATATCAAAACCCTTAATAAGTTGTTTCTACGAAAATGTAGAATATTTATTTATTTGATCTTTTATTTACTATTAAACATTATTATGTAAAATTAAAAATACCAATTTACCTTTCCTTTTTGAGGATAATCAGATACTAAATACTTTCGCACTGATCTGCCTTCACGTTTACTTGACGTGCTTACAAATAACAAATTATTTTTTTCATTTTGTATTTGCACTTCCTGATTTTCTTCATTTTCCTTAAACTCGTCTTTATCTTTTTTTTGTTTATCCTGATTATCATCCTTTCTTTTTTCAAAATCAACATCTTCATTTTCTTCTTCCTCCTCGTCATTATCTTTTCTTTTCTTAAAATTATCATTTTCTTCTTCTGTTTCGTCCTCATCAACATGCTTTTCGTTTTCAAAATCATCATTCTTTTTTTCTTCCTCCTCGTCATTATCTTTTCTTTTCTTAAAATTATCATTTTCTTCTTCTGTTTCGTCCTCATCAACATGCTTTTCGTTTTCAAAATCATCATTCTTTTTTTCTTCCTCTTCGCTTCTGTAACTCTGTCCTTCGTCACTTCCATCATTAATTCTGGCTTTCCTAACAATTACAGTTTTAATAAGAATTTTATCTTCCTCTTGTGTAATTTTTAGGTTACTTCTATCGTGAGCTTTAGAACTGAAAATTTATTACAAAATTAATTAAATAAGAATAACAAATATTATGTTAATGATAATAAAATGAAGTGAAAAAAATGTACATACGTATTACATATTTTGCTCATTTCACTAAAAATTGACTCAGATGCGAGGATAGCTTCGTCTGATAGAGTGCTCATTGACGATTTCGATAGTGTTAATTTGCGTTTATTCGCAGCAATATTTCTTTTTTCTAAAATTAGCGCGTTGGGAAATGATTTTCTTCTTTCAGCGGTCATAATGTTGCCATCTACGTCTACGTGTAAATCATTTAAATACTCCACATCACCTTTTAAAAGAATAACAAAACAAAATAAGAAAAAACTAATATAATTAAATTACAAAGACTAAAAGTATAATGTAAATACTAAAATTGTGTGATTTTTCAGTTGTAAAAGGTTATAATTACTATATATAAAGAGTACCTAGCAAAAATAGGACTTAATGCAATAGGCGTAAAACGAACATATTGCACCAGCAAAAGAAGATGCAAAATACGCATTTTACGTCTATTGTCTAAAAAAATATTGATGCTATCTTGGGCGCAAATTTCGCAGCTTCGCCAGCTCTAGTGCGTTGCACTCACCAGTCAAGGCGCAAAATGAAATATTCGCCCTTGATACGAAATGTATTATTATATGTACAATAAAAAATTATTGATATATTATTTTTTTTTTAATTGAATGTACTTACTGCTGGAGATAATAATTTTAACTTCATGCCATTGCTTTTGCCATTTAGCTGTGGTCTTTACTTTTCCAATTTTTACATATTTTTCATGTAAAACGCTTGATGTAACGGGATCTCCATTTGTCCATATAACAAGTGATACATTATAATATATTCTTTATCAGTTAACTATAAATTGTGAATGAAAGATTTGGTTATGTAGTAATTTATTGTTTTGTTTTTTTTGTCAGCGAACTGAAATTTGACATATATACACACACATATATTTTTTTTTAGTTTAAACATGAATGGTGCTTTTTAATAGCATAAAAGAGATTTCATCGAAATAAAATGAAAAAGCGAAAAATAAATGTTTCCTTGCATAGCAGATCTCATCAGTATCGCATTATTAAAACATATCGTCAAGATTGTGCGTCAAGCACAGAGAGTGATGAATTTGATGTTGATACAGAATTGGTTAATTCAACTGATGACATAGAAGCTCGAGATTTGAATTTCGACATCAATGTAAACAATGGTAAATACTATTTCCTTTAAATTCATTAATTTCGGACATGAATTTTAATTTGCGTTTGTGTATATTTTGTAAATATTTTTAATGAAATAAAAATTTGTAGTAATTAAATTTTAAGCAAGCAAAATAATTTACTTAACTTAACTTTAATGCACTAACATCATGCAAAGTATTTATCGCACTTTTATACTCATCACAATTTTTTAACACACTTATTAACAATTAATTTTAATTGAAGCTCTTCAATATAAATAAACGCAAGTATTTCAGTTTCGATATGTATTACATACATTTCTATTTTAATTAAATAGCTGCAGAGGTTTCTAATAATTCTAACCAAAACGAGGTATTGTCACAAAATAGAGATGAAGTGATCGTGGTAAACACTGATGGTACTAGAACGCATCCTCTAAACTTGCAAATTAATGTAAATAATAGTAAGTTTATTTTTATAAAAACATAAATAATATATAATAAGCAGTTTAACCTATATAGTATCGCATATTATAAGAGTTTGGGACACTGTTAAAATATTTAAATATGTATTATTATATAATGTATTAGTTTTAAATTATGATTGGTATGTAACTTTTAATATTTATGTATTGAACAAACATGATTGGTTTTAAACATTAAATGAATTTATATACATGATCGTGGAATTTAACAATTAAAAAATTAAGTATTTGATTACTTTATACAGTTTGTTATTATGTATACACTGTAGAAGATATTGGATCAAATTAATAAATACTTTGTAATTAAAGTAATTAATATAATTACTCTTTTTTATTTTATTGTTATTTACATTAAGTTTCATTTGCTGGTTCAAGTATTTATAAATTATTTAAATAAACTAGATCTAGAAGTTCAGAATGATGACGAAGAAATCATTATAGAAAGCTCCGACGATGAATCTACTAAAAGCGAAGATACATCTGAAAGTGATGATAGCGATGAAGAGGAATTATTAATTCCAGATGCAAATGTACCTTTATATGCTGGAGCTCCGATTACGACTGGTGAAAGTATTTTATCAATTTTTACGACTGCCATTCGACACAATATGCCGGCCGCCTTACTTTCGGACACAATTGCACTTGTAGAATTACATTGCATTAAGCCTAATAGTTGTGTTAAGTCCATCTACAAATTTAAAAAGTTTTTTGTACAATTAAATGCACCAATTGTTTATCATTACTACTGCCCTAATTGTTTAGTAGAATCAAATGATCGATTTTGTGTTAATTGTGAAGGTCCTATTACGACGTATTTTATTACTGTATCTATAATACAACAATTAGAATCTATGTTCAAACGTACTGGATTTAAAGAAACACTTAATTACCGTTCGATACGTAAAAAAATAAATAATCTAAATTATGAAGACATTTTTGATGGCGCAATCTACAATTCGTTACCGGAAGACTTTTTAGAAAATGGTAATATTACTTTTACATGGAATACCGATGGTATTCCATTGTTTAAATCATCTAAGATCTCTGTATGGCCATATTACCTTATGATAAACGAATTACCTTACCATTTGAGAGTAAAAAAAGAAAATATGATTTTAGCAGGTATATGGATTGGTACAACAAAGCCATCGCCCAATTTATTCATGAATGCTTTTTTGACTGAATTGAAAGAACTGTATGACGGAATTGATTTAGAAATACCTAATTCTTTAAATCCTGTACGTGTTCGAGGTATAATAATAACCGGTACATGTGATTTACCTGCAAAGGCATTATTTTAAATCGGAAACAGTATAATGGATTGCATGGTTGCCCAAACTGTAAAATAGAGACAGAAAGAATAAATTTCGTACAAACGTACCCATTTATAGAGAATTTAGAATTACGTACTACAGAAGAAACAAACTTACATGCTCGAGAAGCATATGAAACTGGACAAACAGTATTTGGTGTTAAAGGTCCAACGCTGCTAAGTTTAATTGTTCATGATTACGCAAATTCTATTTCCATCGATGTAATGCACTGCGTATATCAAGGATTAACTAAAAAATCTTATGTCACTTTGGTTTGATGCAGATAACAAAATTTACAATTATTCTTTGCATTTATTTATAAACGTAATTGACGAAAGATTAAAAAACCTTACTCCACCTTCATGTGTTCAAAGATTACCTCGAAAAATTTCTGAGTTCCCTTATTGGAAAGCATCAGAATTTAAAATGTTTCTTTTAATATATAGCTTACCCATTTTAAAAGAGTTTATGAAAGATGTATATTTTAAACATCATTTATTGTTAGTTTATGGCATAAGACTATTAAATTCAACTAGCGTAAGCCGTGAAATGATAGAAATAGCTCGCCGCGTATTAACAGAGTATGTACAAAGATTTATTGTTTTATATGATCAAATTAATTCAACATGTAATGTACATTTATTACTACACCTTCCCGATGAAGTAATAAAATTTGGCCCTCTATGGGTAACGACATGCTTTCCATTCGAAAACATGAATGGGATTTTAAAATCTTATGTACATGGCTCAAAAAAACCGGAACTACAAATATGTTCTTCTGTAACGTTATTTTTAACATTATCCGAAGTACGAGATAAAATTATTAGACCCGAAAGCAATGCGTATTATTTTTGTAAAAAAATTGAGAAGTCTGGAACTCATCGCTTTAAAACAAATTTTATTTCGAATAATATTTATGCATTAGGCAGTAAAAAAAAAATGAAACACTACCTCTACACATAAGCAATGTTTTTTTTGAAAATAATATTGTAGTAAGAGCTAAAAATTGTCACTTTTTTCAAAAGATGTTAAAAGATGGAAATTATTATGAAACTGAGTTATATTCTTCGTCAAAAAAAACTAATTCTTCTGTAGTAAGGTTCAAACACAATGGAATGTGTAGAATTGGTATTTTAGATTCATTTATTACTGTTTGTAGGTGTATTTGTAACGATCCATGTGATGGATGTAATATAAATTGTTTAAATGTTGCAATAGTTAAAATATGTAATTACAAAGAAGCGTTCAACTGCAGTTTCACGGAAACATATATTCCAAATATATTTCTATGCGAAAGAACTGAAAAATTTATCTTAATTAAACTAGAAGATATTGTAAATATTTGTTGTTTTGTTGTAAATGTTAATAACATGATGTATGTAATAGAACAAAATAATGTATGCGAAAAAGAATAAAATTATAGCAAAATACGAAATACTACAATTAATGAGACAAATTTTATTATTTAAAAAAAATATTGCACATAGTCTAGAAAAATGCTTAAGTCATTTTCCCACACCGAGAGAAAAACGTCGCGTATTTCGTATAGACATCAGCTATGGAATTGTGGTATTATGCTCATGATGTCATGAACGTAATAAACGTTAACAATTTAGTAAAATATGCTCCTATGAAAAAAAAGAATGTGAATGTTGACATCTATGTGCGAATTCGACGACGTTGCGCCATGGAAACTATGAAATATAGTCAATGCCGATTCAATCCGATATTCTCAAAGAATCTGTTGCGGATATGGTAACGTTTTTCATGAGATCTTGTGGGCGATCAAATAGGACATAAAAGTAAGTTTAATTAATTTATTGGTTCACGTTTAAAGAATTAAATTAGTAATATGCGTATATTAGTGTTACAGTAATATTCATAGCTATTAAAATTATCATAGAATTAAGAATTAATGTTGACAATAGGTACAAACGTGAATATAGGTTAGAAAGAAAAACATGATTTTATAAAAACAAGGGTTAGGGGGGATAGCTGTATAAACCGAAAAGGTTTGGGTAGGCTTAAATAAAAAAAAAAAAAAATTACTGTAATAAATCATATTCAATAATGTTCAATAAAAGAAGTTGAGCATTATACAAACGCGGTTTCTCATCGGAGCTGATATCTAAATGGTAACAAATCTATGAGATTGGCACAGCAGCGCAACTACGCGTTTGTGTCATAATGCGCATAATCGTAACTCAACATTTCCGAGCATCAAGAGTAAGAAGGTTATGCTTTCTTCCCATGTGATGCTTCTATACTGTAAATACTCAATCAAAATGTAATAATTGTTTGCAAATGATACTATAGTCGCACACTACAAACTGTAGTAATATATCAAATTGTTTGATGCGATCATTGGAATAATTTTCTCTCCGTGCAGACTGAAAAAAATGCTGCAGAAAGTCTTTTAAAATGTCAAGGTTAATTTCCTAGACTTTTTACTGAAAAAAAGAAATCTTGCACAAAGTCTTGTGAAATATCTAGCTCATTTTCCTAGACTTTTTATTGAAACAAAGAAATCTTGTACAAAATCTTGTAAAATGTCTAGGTCAATTTCCTAGACATTTTATTGAAAATAACTATTGCATAAAGTCTTCTAGAAAGTGTTGAAACTTTTTCCCAGACTTTTTGTTGGAGAAAAATATCGTATAAAGTGTCGGAAATAGTCTTGATCAGTTTTCCCCAGACTTTTTTGATTTAATGGAAAAAGTATGGGATCGTCTCATTTGCGGGACTTTTGAAACCCAGACATCTGTCAGACTAGAGCTAGACTTTTTTTTTTACGCGGGCACGTACAGTAAAAAAGGCTGCACCAGTGAAAGGGTTAATAACATATATCATTAAAGGTAAACAAACCTAAGTAAAACACGCTACATTAACAGTTACATATTATTAGTAATTATATAACTTACCTGAATACTGGTGATGTGTGCCACGAGGACATGTTTGAAAAGAAAAAAACAATTGACTTTTACGCGTTAAAAAAAATTAATCCAGTTGGCAAAAAACATTAATATGAGGGCGCAAATGCGCACAGAGTTTATTTGTTTGATTGTACTGACACCGAGAAAACAATGGAGCTTGTGAGTGCGTATTTGAAAATTTACAAACTTAAAAAAAATGAATTTTAAAAAATAAGAGAAAAAAAAGATTTAATTGAAATTAACCCAAACGCGCAACTAACGGTACTAGGGTCAAACAAACCGCTGTCACCAATTTAAGGATTTGGTATCTGTTACGTGGAGAATACTACTCTTGATCTTCGGGAAAGTGATCGCTGGTTAATGAATGAATACAAGACTTAAAGTTTACTTCGTTCAATTGCTCGACCCAAGAAACACGTCTGTTCGGTACAAAGGATGATGGGCGAGTCCTCTCACTAGTCGCGATCTGCATCCAAGATTCACCATAAATATGCTGTATTAACGCGGACGTTCAGTGGGAGCAAAAATGTTCACATGTGCTTATGATACATGCTGACTAAGTAGATATGGCGATAAAATTGTTTTCTTCTTTTTTCATTGATTTCATTATCTATAAAAACGCAAATAATGGCCATCAACTGCATTATAAACGATAAAAAATTTTTTCTATAGACTCTAATTTTATTATTTTGTAACGGATTTGCTATTTTTAATAATAATAAAATAATAACTACTTTATTACCGTTAAAACAATAGTCTCATTATGCGATCAGCCGCTCAGTAATAATACTAAGTCTATAAGAGACGTATAGGCGGAGGCGGCGGTATCCTTTACTTAGCGAACGCGAAAGAAAATAAAGGGCAAATCAAATGAGTGAAAACACGATATTTAATTTAAAATAAAAGTAATAATATATTATAAAAAAAGAGATAATACACGCGAGAGAGAGAGAGAGAGAGAGAGAGACTACTAAACCGGCACTTACAGTGCGATGGTCGCAATAAAGAAACTGTAATTCCAGACGAAGTCCGCGTAGTCGCCCTTCCTTTTTGTATACAGGTGTGCGGGGTCGCCAACCAAAACCAATGAGAAGATGGGGAGGACAATTAAATGCACTAAGCAATTTAAACACCCACAAAGCACCCAGATGAAAGTAACGTAAGCTGTTGTCAATATAGACACGCGAAATGAATAACCGAAAAATAACTCTTTCGAATGTTGAAACGAGTCTCTCGCCGGTTGAAATAAGTCTCAGTGAGGTTGATTTTAGTCTCACCGAGGATGATATTAGTCTCTCTGCTCTCGCACTTACAAACCGAAAACTCTCTCTCTCTTTCTCTACTTTTACCTTTACGAAGGTCCGCGAGAATCGCCGAAAATCATCGAACGTCAACCTGTAACAGCTGTAAGTGTTAAAACACAGGCTAGACAGAGAGAGAGAGAGAGAGAGAGAATGTAACGAGCAATATAATATAATTGACTATTATATTATTTCGTTACAATTTATAAAAAGATAAATAATAAGATAAATTTTTTTTACTATTGACATAGAATTCGATATTTATAGGAAGGTACCTAACAGTAATCATCTGCATTAAGCGACAACAAAAATAATGTTTTATTGCCATTGATTTCATTCTTTATAAGAAGAATGTAAATAGAAGGTAAATAAAGGTAATAGACCGCATAAAACGACCTCATGAATGGTTTTCTTCTGCCAATGATTATTTCATTGCGTACTAGAAAGCACATAATAGATACTTAGTTTGTATTAAGTGACAAATTTTATTAACTATTGGCATTGATTTCTTCATTTATAAAAATGCAAATAACGGTAATGGTCTGCGATAAGCGACAACAAAAATTTTTTCCTTTTGTCGCTGATTTTATTATTTATAAAAAGGTAAATAATAACAATCGTCTACATTGGGCGTCAATAAAATTCTTTTCTATTGTCACTGATATTTTCATTTATAAAAAGATTAATAACGGTAATAGGCTGCAAAAAGCGACACCAAATATTTTTTTTTATTGTGATTGATTTAATTATTTATAAGTAGACAAACAACGGTAACTGGCTGCACTAAACGACCTCCGAAATTGTTTTTTATTGCTATTGATTTCTTCATTTATAAAAAGACAAATAACGGTAATCGTCTGCATTTTTTTCTGCTATCGCTGATTTCATTATTTATAAGAAAGCAAATAAAGGTAATCGACTGCATTAAGCGTCAACAAAATTTCTTTTCTATTGTCATTGATTTGATTATTTATAAGAAGGCAAATAATGAAAACCGTCTGCATTAAGTGTCAACAAATATTTTATTCTATGCTCATTGATATAACTATTTATAAAGCACATAGTGGTAAACAACTGCAGTAAACAGCAGGGTTGCCAGATGGCGATTTTTTCTCTTTGTTGCTCTTGCCTAATAAACATCAATACACGTAAGAGAGAAAAGGAAAAAAAATCGCGATCTGGTCACTCTGAACGACAGAATAATATTTTTTCTGTTTTCATTGATTTCATTATTTATATGGAGGCAAAGAACGGTAATCGTCTGCATAAAGCGACATGAAAAGAAATATAAAGTATATTGAAGTATATCGAATCTTATCCAAATGATTTACACATTGACTTATTTTTGAAATATATAAAACGATAATATAAAAAAAATACAGTTATGTATATTTAAGTATATCCAGTACTGCAGTCAACAATTTTGAAAATATCGGAGAATATTAAAATGTATCGGAATATATTTAGATAATATATTAATATTTATATAATATTTTTTATATCTAATTATGAAACGTCAAAATAATTTGACCGAAGAAACGTTAGTGACCGAGGCTTTTCGTTAGTTATTATTAAACATTTTTCATTCACCAAAGATTCAAACACATGCATATATATATATATTTAAAATAGAAAATGGTTATTCAGTTTCAAGAATGCAATGATGTTAAAGTGGATGTTTTATTGTATATATTATAACGGTTAGCGAGTTACCGATCAGGTGAGTAACGCGAAGGAGTATATACAGCGCTGCACACGCACGAACGCGCGAGAGTCGTCTGCGCCCAGCTGATAGTATGAGGATAGCGCGTGCACGGTGTAAGACAGTGTCAACGAAGCCGGGATATTTTTATCGGAAAAATAAAAGACTGTTGGAGAACTTTGTGTGAGAGGGTGTGCTAGAGTGTGTTCCCCACCACCTCCAACGTTGACGTGCAGAGCTGCACGGCCCCGCTGTTCGTTACAGACAGAGAGGTCAGTCTCTACAGGCCTTCCGGCTATTGGAGTGAGAGAGAGAGGTAGATTAGAGGCAAATCCCTCTCGGTCTTCCCGCCGGTTTTCCCGCCGTACAGAGTACGGAGTTACATAGCGGTAAGTGGTACACCATGTATAGACCCGCGTATCCCATATTAGTTTAACCCAATATACCTGGTACGCGGTCCAGGTGAGGAAACGTTACTCCTTACTTCCCCCTCTCGTGACATCCCGTCAGAGCTCCATACGTCAGAGCTATATACGTCACACGGTGTGACGTCACAGCCATCAGGTTAAATGACCGATCATTTCCGGATCAGTTGCTTATAACGCGATCGTTTGTGGTTTTTTAACTGATTGTCTTCGCGCTGACCTCGGGGGTAGTCAACGGTACGACTCCCGTCCCGAGCGTTGTGAACGGCATTTTACGGGAATCAAAGTGATTCCCGGCCGCATCGTGGGACTGTTATGCTTAGGTTGGTAAGTTGGGACAGAATAGGCCTAATCGGGGCCTTACATTCCCCAGTACTCACCCCGTTACTATATATATATATATATATATATATATATATATATATACTAGGGGGTCTTCGCGCTCTAACCCCCCCTATTTTCGGACTATTAAATTAAAAGTGACAAAAAAATTTCATTGAATTCCTCCAAATTTCGATAATTTACCATAAATTTTCAAAAGATGTCACAGATTGTATCAAATATATAAAGAAATTTAATAAAAACCTTCCTTTATTTGGATTGATAAATTGATTAAAAAAATAAAATTTTTTTTGAATATCCCTGAATTTTAGTAATTTATCTCGAATTTTCAAAAAAAAACTTTAGATTGCATTAAATTTTCCTAAATATCATAATGTTTCAAGTAATTTATTGAAAATCACCCTACATTCGGATTATTAAATTAATTAAGAAAAACAAAGTTTTACCTTGAATATACCTGAATTTGGTAATTTATCACCAATTTTCGAAAAAAACCACAGAGCATCAAATTTTCCTGAATTTATGATAATTGAAAATGAATTTTAAAGAAAACCACCCTATTTTCATATTATGAGATGATAAAGAAAAACAAAATATGACATAAAATTTTCTTGAATTTTGGAATTTTTTCATGAATTTTCAAGAAACCCCTCACATCGTATTGAATTTTCCTAAATATCATAATTTATAAATAATATTGAAGAAAACCGACAATTTCTAAGAACTATTCGGTGCATTGTATTTCCTGCTTTTTAATAATTTCCAAAAACTATTCAAATAATCAACCTCTTCCATGATACATTTTTAAAATATTAATAATTTATTACAACACTTCTAAGAAAAGTCACAAATTGCTCCAAATTTTTCTCGATTTACGATAAATTTCAAAGAATTTGTAAAAACAACATCTTACATCGAATTTTTCTGAATATCTGATAATTTGTCATTAATTTTCTAGAAACAGCCATTGCATATTATATGTAGATTGATGGACCAAAAGACCCCTCTGGAGTCCAAATGATGATCTGAATACGTGAATATGTCGACATATAGTTCAAATGGTCCATCAGAAGTCTAATTATCGACCTCTAGACGTACAGATATTAATGAATCGTCAAAATTATCCCCTCTAGTGCCCAAATATCGACCGGCATTTATATTATACACATGTACGGGATTTGAGAAATTATTATAGGCTGCGGCGGCAGCGAAATATCTTTATAATATACGGTGATATATATGGAGCAATCCACGTGAAATGGTCCGATCAAAATTTCAAAATGCACCAAATTTTGGGTACACACTGGAAATGTTTTTCCGAAAACAGAAAAAAAATTTAAACACATGATAATTTAAGAAACACGACATTTTTTAAAAATTCAAAGAGGAATTACCATGTTAATTTTTGTAAATTATCGTAACTTTTTACAAAATTGAAGGCCATAAAAAAGCTACAGACCGTTAAAAAGGTATTGCTTAAAACTGTTTTTAACTCTTGGATAAAAAAATCAATTGTGGTGCACTACACTTTTCTCAAGTTGAATGTAGACATGTGTTTGATGTGACATTGATCTTGATATTAGAAATTCTAAGCTAGAAGTATAAATTCTAGACATAATTAGCAATGAATGTTACATGTAATGCTTTATAGTAAAAGTTAATAGATTTTGAGATAAATAGCTATAAACGCAGCTGGTATTGAACAAATTTGAAAAAATTCACTTTTTGAGGTTAGAATAACTTTTGGACAAATAAATTCCAGTGTCTAAAATTTTTTTTCTATTTTCTGAAAAACATTTCCAGTATTTACCCAAAATTGTTGCATTTTAAAATTTTGATCGGACCACTTCACGTGGAATGCTACATATAGATTATAACATGGCAGTTCTAATTGCATGTCACTTATTTAGCATATTATGATATTTGTATTCCAAAGCCCCGTAGTTTATAGGAATTAAATCATAACTCACTCGGAATCCAGCTAGTCTAGACCGTGACGAAGGAGTACGCACTCCAGT